>OX411552.1:41827694-42237694 GCA_948146395.1 Fragum whitleyi
GATGTTATTACTTAAAAAAGACCGACTAAATTCATAGGAATGACCTTGGATGACCCAACATATGCTAATTACTCTTAAACCATTCAAACAAGCGAGAGGACTGTTTGCTGTATTTGTATTCATCAGTTTCTTTGTATTTTCGAATATTGAAAATGCTTTTGCAATGCGGAATAACCCACCATTTGTTTTACCATTAGACACGTTTAAACGAACTGTCTCGTTCAGTAAATGAGTATTTTCATTCGGTACTGAATTTTTTTCTTCGTCTGTTTTGAATATGTCTCCGTTTGGTATTACACTTTCGCCCCTGCCATACACTGAATCAAACACATCCACACTTGTCCCAATGGCAACTGTAATCCCAATGAATATGATAACAATAATGGCTCCAATGGCACCGGAAGTGATGGTCGGCTTGCTGACGTCATAAACCATCTGTACAGATGACAATTCAGGCGGAGTTTCCGGAGACAGGGCCAAGCTAAGAAGGTTCTTCGCGTCCGATTCGTTACAGGTTTTTGGCAAACAGATCCCAACTGCAAGCCCTGGTATGGTCGGGATTAATTTTGGTGGTTTTAATAACACCGAGAAGTATTTTCCCTCTATAATCATTTTCGTGTACGGATTATCTAGTTTCAAAGAGATGCATTCTGAATAATCGCCCATCCATGCAATATTTCCGTCGAGAATTCCACTTTCGGGTTTGAAATCGGCATCGAAAAATGCGATAGCAGCCATATCTTTTCTCAAAATACCTTCAATGATAACTAATGTGTCATTCAAACAGTCAGATTGTACTTCGTGATTCACACTTAAGGCTTTCAGTTTACCTTTTGTCGATTTCGTCTCAACTAATGTTCCTAATAAGCCTTTTAATTCCCCATATTCTTGTAGTAGATGTTTCATATTATTTCTATCTTTCATAATTGATTTAGACCATGGGTATACATTTATATCTCCATTGATTAATGAAATGAATAAGCAGCATACGAAGAAGACGTAAAAAAGTTTTTCTTGCATTTTGTGAAGATCTGTTTCCAATCCAAAGCATGAAAAAGTATTAATATGAGTTAACTTTAGGAGGTCTCGATCTGAATTAAGTATTACCCAAAGAAAATTTATCCATAATGAAACCGAATTATAATTGATATTAAAATGGTCCAAATGACTCACATAGTTTTTACGATTTAATAATCAGTCCTATCAAATGACCCTACGATAAAATTGTGATTGCGAAACTGCTTCGATAACAAAATGGGCTGATATATCTTTAAATAGAGATAACTTGTGAGGTAAATGAGTTAGAATGTTTCGATTTTATAAAGGATAGGTATATAAAGAACACCATTAAAGCAATTTTATAAACAAAAGATTCCAGTAAAATATGGTCGATTTTCTTTAAGGGGAAATCTGTAATTTAATTTGACATTTCTAGGATAACGAAAAAACAAGGAGACACAAAGACTCATTTTCTCTGCACGAATACGTTGATGATTTGAAATGTTTTTAAAAACATTTAAATTCAACAACATTAATAGATAACATATTGCTATGCAGTTAGTGGTTAATAACGTCCATTGCATGGAGTCCATGTTGTCTTCAGGAACCGGAAAAAACACACAATTTCATATCGAAGCCAACTTCTTGGACCAGATTCTTCGATTATTAAACAGTTTTGCTTTCGAAGCCAACTTCTTGGACCAGATTCTTCGATTATTAGATGAGTTTTGCATATCGAAGCCAACTTCTTGGACCAGATTCTTCGATTATTAAACAGTTTTGCTTTCGAAGCCAACTTCTTGGACCAGATTCTTCGATTATTAGATGAGTTTTGCATATCGAAGCCAACTTCTTGGACCAGATTCTTCGATTATTAGATGAGTTTTGCATATCGAAGCCAACTTCTTGGACTAGATTCTTCGATTATTAGATGAGTTTTGCATACCGAAGCCAACTTCTTGGATCAGATTCTTCGATTATTAGATGAGTTTGCATATCGAAGCCAACTTCTTGGACCAAATTCTTCGATTATTAGATGAGTTTGCATATCGAAGCCAATTTCTTAGACCAGATTCTTCGAGTATTAGATGAGGGTTGCATATCGAAGCCAACTTCTTGGACCAGATTCTTCGATTATTAGATGAGTCTTGAAAAGTAGTAAATTACCCTATATACGTGGTCACTATTTTGTTTCGACCCTAGTTTCATCCTGCCGACGATTTACGAAACTGGGTGACACCGTTGGACATCCGCTTTCCCGAGAACCAGAGAAAATCACATTATCATGCAATCAAGCCTGTGATGACCTGATATCGCCGGTCTGATAACATAACATGATATCAGGCAGTCTATTTTTAAAAACAATTTGCATAAACTTTTACATGAATTTCTTTGATTTTTAAGGGATTAAGCGCTGAAACATGATTGCATGATAAATAGAATAACATGTTAGTTTTTTAAAATAACAATGTTATCTGGTCTCGGCTGTGAGAAATTATCACGACGAGGCAAAGCCTCGTCGTGATAAAGTCTCCCAACCTGTACCAGATAACATTGTTATTTTTAGACACTAACATGTTATTCTCTATTTATAAAAGTTTTAAAAAAGTCGCTTTTAAATGATGGACCAAATATTTAATATTAGTTCTTTACAAAAAAAAAAAAAAAAAAAAAAAAAAAAGGGAAAAAAAGACGCAAAATATCGAGAATTGTTTAGAAATAAAGTTTTAATTCACCAGAACAAATTTTAAAGCTTATCACACAATGTTATTGACTCAATTTCAAGAGTCATATAAGTCATACACTTCACAATGATAACGCTAATGTGATCAATGAATCATTTAAGGTAAGCACTTGATAAAATTATGTTATCAGGTCGAGGTCGGAATTATTTGGAAGATGTATTATTTCGGTTTCAACGGTTTCGTTTTTAAGCTCATCTGAGAACAATTCGCCCAGGGGAAGCTTTTAAGATCCCTCCGAGACCGTCGTCCGTCGTCAACAATCTAAAAAACTTCTTCTTCTCCTGAACCACTGGGCCGATTTCAATGAAACTTTGCAAAAATGTTCCTTGGGTAACCATCTTAAAAAAATGTTCGCAAAATTCTGATTGGCCCATAAATATGGGCGTGGCAGGCCCATATTTATGGGCCAATCAGAATTTTGAAATGTTTGATCGAGGTCTTCACCTGAACCGCTGGGCCGATTTCAATGAAACTTTACTAGATTGTTCCTTTGGTGATACTCTTCAAAATTTGTTTGCAAGATTTTGATTGGCCCATAAATGGGCGTCGCTAGGGGGGGAGGGGGGGGGTATTTTAAGTTATCTCAGTAATGAATGGGGGACAGGGTCTATTATCACTTTGAATTCTATGAATAACATCTCCTCTTCAACAATAAGGTAAATGGAAAAGATATTTTGCCAGAAAGTTTCATGGATGAGATCCACTGGACTAATAAAATTCAGGAGAGCGGTTCATAGTCATTGCAATTTAAAGGGCATCGGCCCGGGATCCCGGGTTCGATCCTCACCGATGGAACACGTCCTTTCCGACAATTGTCTCCATCCAGCTAGTGGAAATACGTAAATCTATGTTGAGAATTGGCCGGGGGCTCGGAGAGGATGTTATGGATTTACTGGTGAGAGCCCCTATTTGCTTTTCAAGTACTAAAATAAGCGTTAAACCTCAATTCAAAACAAATAGGGAAACATCCGTAAGCGCCTATTTTTCTTTAATGCTTTTCGGTGGTTTATCGAGGAATAACAGTAGATTATCACTTGGTAATCTCACCGCAAAAGCAGTGAAATTATCGAAAACTTATACCCTGCTTTTGTGCATTTCAACCTTTCTGACGTCAACTATGCGGGGCGAAATAAGTGACGTCACAACGAACGTTGCATAGCAATCACGCGCAAAATGACGCGCTTTACAAAAATATGTCCTTGAAATTTCACATTTTGTCTCATTTTTGCATTAAAGAAATAGAATAATCGTTTGTTTTCGAGTAAGATCGATTTATATTTCATTTCGTGAACAACAAAAGCTATATTTTCACTCCCGTGAAAATATAGCTTTTATTGTTCACTCAATGAAATATAAATCGATCTTACACTGAAACAAACGATTATCCTCTATGTAATATAGTCGCCTACCTAATTATGGCACTGAATACAGTTAAAAAACGTAATTACAACGTCATAATCTTCTGCTGCATGTCCAAAATCTCACAATTTAATTTTGGTCGTGTCTATCAAGATTCTCGAAATCTGATTAGGTGAAAAGATATGCAATTCTTCAGTGAAAATAATTTAAGAATGCAGCTACTTTTTTTTAATTTTATTTTTTCATCTTGCGCAATAAGTAATTCCATAACAAATATATCTCATTGTTGATAATTCCTTTTTATTAGGCTTTAGTATATTTATTATGAGATATGAAGAATTGACTAATTTCGTGCAAGTTAGCTATGCATATTACATATTCATAACATAAAATTAGGATTTAAGTTTCAAACATCCATTTATGGAGGTATGAAGTCAAACAAATAATCACAATTATCTGTGAATTCGCTTCGCTAATTCATACAGTTTCATCAACAGTTTTTAGCTCCACTGGCTGAAAGCCACTGGGGCTATTGTCATGGCGTTGTGTCCGTCGTGCGTCCGTCCGTTCGTCCGTGCGTCCGTGCGTCAGGTCGTAAACTTTTTCTTTAAAAATCTTCTCCTCAGAAACTACTGGATGGATTTCAACCAAACTTCACAGGAATGATCCTTGGGTGACCCTCTTTCAAAGTTGTTCAAGAAATTTTGATCCAATGAAAAACATGGATTTTATGGGCGTGGCTAATTTCCAAATATGGTAAAAAGTGACTTTTCTCAGGTTCTAATTGATGGATACTAGTTAAATTTTACATAAATGATGCTTTGGTGACCCTTTATCAGTCTACAAAAAATTATTATGATCAGATGAAAAATATGTATTTTATGGGCGGAGGTCACTCACTATATGTTATATAGTGGAAACTTTGATAACCATTTTCTCAGAATCTAATTGATAGATATCAACCAAATTTTACTTGAATGATCTTTGGGTGACCCTTTATCAGTCTACCAACAATTATTGTGATCGGATGGAAAATATGTATTTTATGGGCGGAGGTCATTTCTCTATATGTTATATAGTGGAAACTTTGATAATCATTTTCACAGAATCTAACTGATAGATATCAACCAAATTTTATATGAATGATCCTTTGGTGACCTTTTAACAGTCTACCAACAATTATTGTGATCGGATGAAAAATATGTATTATATGGACGGAGGTCATTTCTCTATATGTTATATAGAGGAAACTTTGAAAATCATTTCAACATCAGTATAACCCAAAATATCTAAAAATCTAGTCAAAACTTAGATTGGCTACTACAAGAAATTCAAGCCTGTGGAGCGACACAAGCCATTCATGGCTTTCTAGTTTTTGTTTCATACATCTATGAAATTCATAAGCTTTTAAACAATCTTCATCTTATACGAAGATTATAGGAATATGTTACCCATAATGATGATGTTTTACGCAGTATTCAATTTCCTTAGAGAAAGGACAATTGCTTAGAGACCATTTGGAAATACGGTAAAAGCTTGTTAACCTATCTTTTGTTGTTTGGGACACAGTCCTGCATTCACACAAAGCCTTGGCAGACAGAGTAGTCAAATATCAGCCTGCACAGATGTCCAGTCTGATCTTAGTCTACACCGCATACTTTCTACTAAATTATTATGTGAAAACCCAAAGTTACACTTGTCTTAATGTTCTGCATAAACACAAAGTTTTGACATTCAGTATAGTCAAATATCAGACTGTGCGGATGTGCAGTCTGACCCAAGTCTACACTGCATGCTTTCTATTAAATGATAGTGTTAACATCTTCAGTTGGACTGCAGGGTTTTAATGCCCGTAAAATAAGAAATTTGCAAGAAATGAAATTTTAATATGAAGCAGTATAAGGGGATAGAAAGTGAAAATAGGCATTGTCCATTCGAAATCTTTATTACTGAATATGATATACATGTATTTTACTTTTGATGTGATATCTGGCATGAAATAATTGACGGAATGCAAATCTTTCACACTAGGTATACATGTACATCGACCAATCAAAGCATTTGTTAAATAAGACCAGTGATTGTTAAGTTATGTCATCAAAACTGTTCCAAACTAAAAACTGTTGCGTTATGTGGGTAAGCAGATCGCTTATGACAATCAAAAGCCGATTTGCCAATCAAAACACTCGTTCTAAATGAGGTGACTTGAATTACGCCTTCTGGTTTCGAATAATTTCGTGGATGTGCGACTAAACCGTCGTAACTACAGCTTGAACAAGCTGTAGTTACGACGTTTATGTCGCCCTCCAACGATTTGTTGTTGGTTTCATGTCTATAACTGTATATTTTGCCGACATATAGCGTTTAGATATATAAGGGGTGTGTCATGATAGAGGTCAATGGGCGGGGCAAGCGATCGACCAATCACCGCCCGAGTATGACCTTCTCAAGTTGTATCATTGGCGCCTCTACTAGCATTGAGGCAATGTAAGCAGAGCCGTAAGTCATGATAATGGCGCCTGCGAATATGAAATTAACCAAAGGGTCGTTATACATGAGTCGAGTAGGCTGGTTGCCGAAGAACCAAACAAAAACCAAGAAATGACCCAAATAGGCAGCGTACGTCAATCTTCCCAAAGGAGCCCAAATTTTCCAGGATAGGATGTCGTTGACCCACCCACCGTGCCCAGAAGCGCATGCTATGACAACCCAAGCCAAGCACAATGACCAGACAGTGCGTGCTGTGGCGATGTACAACCCTGAAACGAGCGGAGAGGCGTCGGTATGCGTGATTCGATAATGATACAGACCAAAGATCGCGGAAAAGGCGCATGCTATTGTAATAATCCATCCAAATTGGGAAATGAATTTGTTCATTCTTATTCTACAGTTTGTTTGGTGTAAAATATACCCAGTTAGCATACCGACAACATAGGTAGACCATCGGGTAAAGGGGTGGACGTACGTTGGTCCCGAACCATGGGCCCATGGACTATCCTTGTGCTTCGTTACTGAACCAAACTGATTCATGCCGAAGTACGCCGCAAACCCACCGCGGATAGACACACATGCAAGTATCAAGACACCCGAATAAACTATACCAACGACCTTAACCTTGTGTAGTAAAATAATAACAACGGGGGCTATGAACACGTAAAACTGCATGTCGTTAGCAAGATACCATGTCCATCCCATACAAGTGTCCTTCAAACCGTAGTTTGGATATAGATTGTTGATGTACAAAAGATTTGTCCACCAGTATTTGTTGCAGTTTTGATTATCAATTTGATTGAATTCCGAGTCCTCTGCGATGGCCCACCTAAAAGGTCCTGACACTAAGAATGGCGTCATTGTCGTATAGAAAAATAATAAAAATGCGTACAGTGGGGTAAGACGCCAGAGACGATGGCCAAAGTAATAAAACCAATTAAGTCGGCCCTTCAAGTTTATCTCTTTCAAAGCGTGATAGGCAACTAGAAGTCCACTTAGAAAGAAAAATGTGTCGACGGAAAATGTGCCATTTATAATCGGCTGAAACGTCCACCGTTTGGGTAACGTATTTTTAACGTATACGATGTTTCTCCAGATTATTACACTGAAAACGAAAGTGTGTCCCAATATAACCCAGCTCATACTTATCACGCGCAAACCATTTAAGCATGCAAGAGGATTGTCGTAAGCAGAAGTGCTCATAAGCTTTTTGGTGTTCTCAAGAATCGAAAACGCCTTGAATACACGTAAAATTAAATTTGGTGTTTTACCCCCGATTAACAGACGTGTATCAACATCGTCAATGGAGACTTCGTCAACTTCGATCTTGTTATCTTCTTCACTCGATGTTTCGTCCACGTTCAATTTTAATTTCTTCTCGAGAACGTCAACGCCTGTTCCTATGACGACACAAACCGTCATGAACGTAATCACAATAATTGCGGATATGGCGCCAGAAGAAAGGGGCGGTGGAATGGTACCGTAAACATCCAAGCCGACGTGTTCGTTCACAATACCTTCCTTAGACATTGTGAACGTCAACAGGTTCTTAGTATCAGTTTCGTTGCATGTATCCGGAAGACATAGTCCACCCACAATATGACGTTTTTCTGACAACTTCAGCATCACAGAAAAATATTTCCCGCGAAATGTTCTGTTTGTCCTGTGATGCTTCAGTTTTATAGAAATACATTCTGAATAATCACCGGACCAGACAAAGTTTCCGTTTAGAATCCCGCTTCCGGGTTTAAAATCTGCGTCAAGAAAGTGTATTGCTTTCATATTATTGGACAAAATCCCTCCAAACACCTTCCAAATGTCGTCAAAACAATGTTGGCGTATACCTAGAAGGCTTGCTATTTTAGGATCTTTGGCCGTTTCATTTTTAAATATTTCACTTAACGAATCCAAAAACCATTCCAATTTCCCTAGTTTATTGAACAACACTTGCGAATAATTCCCAGCCACTGTCAAGTCATGTAGGCTTAGATAATGTCCCGTAACATTTGTCCAAAAGAGAGCCATGATTATGAATGTTAGAAGTACTTCTTTTCCCTTCATGTTTTTAGCGTAATACATCAAAATACAAAAAGAATTTGGTATCCACGTCTACATAAGTTTAAACGTCACTCGTTAGGACTTTTCTAGCTGATATTTAAAAACAAGTAGTCTTTAAATATTTGCCTGTTCTGATAAAAGCGGTTAATCATGTCTTACGAATTTCACTCAACAAAGCCACTTAAACTTCGGAGTACTTAGATTCGTTTTTAACATCGCTGACTAAGAATTTCTTGTATACTATATTGATAATTACTACAGTTAATAAAGTCGTAAAATTGGCAATCATTCCCATCAAAACCGCTCTAAATTGCTCACTCAGCGATCTATTCATTCATTCCAAGCACTCACTCAAACCATTCAAAAATGTTCCAAACTCACAAAAAAATGTTACAATAATAATAATAAAAAAAAAACAGGTTCAAAATAAAAACTGGATGAACTGGGGCAGGCTTCTATGTGTTTTGCTCTTAAGCCCACCTTGGCGACGGTGGTGCTCAAACCACAGACCTCCAGGTCACGAGTCGAGCACCTACATCACTAGGTCACCGAGTCAGTCGTATATACATGATAATATTAAGGTATTGGACCCGTAATAGTTCAACTACGGTCTGGGAGTATTGGACTTCAACAGTGGTGACCGAGGTATCCCAATGATTTTCATAAGGAAACCTCGGTCAACATGGTGAAAGATCATGAGCTCCGAGACGTTGCGGAACTATTATAGGTCCACTACCTTAATATGAGATTGACACGGTACAAGTGCTTGAGATAAGAAAATGAGTGAGATCATCCTCTGAAGGAGTCTCTTATTTTCCAATAAGTCTTGGTCATATGATCAGCTTTAAGTCCTGTGTAATATTTTGTTAAAAACTGCTAAATTATTGAGGAAGAAAACCCATCCCTGAGAAATGATTTTGATTATTTGAATATGAGCCTGTTCGAGACATTTCCAACAATTTGAAATATGTGCAAAGCAAAGACTCTAACCAACCTGTAGACAGTCTGACCAGAGTCTTCACTGTGCATTTTTTTTAGATAGAAAAGGTCTCAAAGTATTTGAAGACAGTCGCGTATTTTTACATTTACAGTATGTGGCTGTCTACGCTGCTCAGTGTTTCCGGCTCATGCACATTCCAAATTGTTGGAAATGCCACGCACAGGCTCACATTTGAACTTATACGGTTTATATGAAATAATATAAATTTCTTTGATATTTGACTTCAGTTTTATTCAACACTAAACAGAAAAAAATATTATCTCACCCGGCGGAAACCCTGAATAGGCCTATAAGCTCTCAAAAGCGAGAAAAGCTATCTTTGAATTATATTCGATTATTTTGCACTTTGTTGTTAGTTTAATCAAATACCTGTCAATCTTCTATGATTAGTATTACAAAGACCTGTTACGAAATAAAAGGATTTTTGAGTGCTTTCTACATAATAATTTATTCATATCTTTTATCATAGAACCGGACCAGAATATCGATTGAAATAGGCTTACAAAATATTATAACAGATTTTGATCTTTGTTCGGGGGTTGCCTTCAACATACATAGTCGAGATAGATTTTTTGTTTAAGAAATTTTATTTTAAGGAATCATGCAGGGATTTTGTCGGGGTTTGGTGTTGGAGGAATATTTTCCTACGAGTATTTGAGCATGGGCGTTTGGCGACCTAATTGTCCTATCTACAGCTGAATTAAGGATATGCTAAATCGAGAAGATAATTTGACGTCACATTGCTAAAAGGTCGCAAACTCCTATTTTGATAATAGTCACCCGTGGTCATTTAGAATTAGGAACCGAGTTTTGCCCAGTCATTCGAAAAATGACCGTAAAACCGTCCAATACTTGAAAGCGCTAAGTCGACTTGGCATTGGGTCGTACACTATCAACCTTATCGAAAATATATACACAGTTAGGTAGAATTGTCATTCTAGAGTCAGAATATAGACCTGTGCAAAAGGTAGAAGTTTTGTTCTCAACAAACAATCAAAGTCTGTTTAGATATTTGCTTCAGGTAGTGAAACCGTAATAGTTCCGCATAACTTCGACTCTCGTGAACTATCACAATGTTGACCGTGGTTTCCCAATGAAAATCATTAGGAAACCTGGGGTAACACTGTTTAAGTTCGTTACTTTCGAGGCGTTGATGAATTATTACGGGTCTAAGGCCTTAAATCTATATAATCCTAGATGTTGATTCTATTTTTTTTTCAGTTCTTACAGTTATTTTTCTTTATTGGCTTTTTTCAGATTTTCTGTTTTCAATGCGGATACTGTGTCACAAGTTCTGGTGCGAAAATTCCCGGTCATGAACCAACATGCTCGGAAATCGGAAAGGTATGCCCTATGTTGTCCTAAGGAAAGAATGGGCGGATCCAGGGGTACGGGGTCTATTCCACAACCATTTAGGCCGGATACCAGATTCGGAGAATCGGGTGATTACATTCCCGGATAGGCATTGCTATTTCTAACCATTTTTTGTGGTTTGTTAGTCTTATGTATTCCAGTGCACCGAACGAATAGCAACGAATAGCCTATAATTGACAGAACCCCGTCTATTGTATAACGCCAGCAAACAAAACTTTGTGACGTTTTGTATACGTCGACTAGCTAGAGATATATATAAAGCTACTGGCAAAACTTAACTTTAGGTTCACGTAAAGAGTTTTTGAACCAAATTTGATGCTGCTTCTATTTATAAAAAAAAACAGTTTCTCCAGCTAAATAATATATCAAAATGAAGATGTAGATAAGCACAAGCAGTTGCAGAACATTAGAGGCCCCTTCTCCTAACAGAATAGCCAAACCATTATGGAAAAGGAATATTTATTCAGAACCAACAACTTCCTTACGGCTGGATAAAATTTGCCTTAATTTGATTACAATGTAGACAAATGTTCCTACAAGTAACTACTACAACCTTAGATATAAAACTCAGTCTCAAAAGGCTCTTTTGAGACAATTAATTTCGATTTATTTTGTAAACATACATGTCAAACCGGTTTGGTCTATTTTTAGAACAGATGCTAGGTATGGTGCAACATCACACCATTATATTGTGAAATATTGTTTGCGATTTTTTTTTCAAAATATAGTTTTTTTGAATTCAATGATCCATTGTGAATTACTGTAGGGAATATATTTATTATTTTGAGAAATAGAAATTGATATAATGCCAAACAACCTTACAGGTATATAAGCTATTAATGTCCATTTATGATGTGATAACACACCATACCTTTCACAGATCTACACGTTTACAAAATAAGAATGGCATATATGACATATGTGTTTATGAAATAAGTCAAAACAAATTGCTTGCACAACTACATTTTTGGTCTGAGTTTTATACCAACGGTTGTAGTAGTACCTGGGTAGTACTTTAGATTGTACTCTGTTAAAGTATTAGCCGATTTATCCAACAGTCATGCAGTTGCTTGTTCTGTACAAAATAACCCTTTTCCACAATGTTTTGGCTTTTACGCTATAGCTATTACAGTCTTATGTTGCTTAACTGCTTGTGCTCATAAATAGCTTCATTTTGAAATAAAATATACCTGGACATACTGCTTCTCCTTGGCAAATGAAGCGCCCTTAAACTTGGGGCTCAAAAACTTTACATGAACCTTAATTATGCATACGCGCAATCAACATCTCAATCAAACACTCACCAATTTATGAATGAAACTACATTAAAAATACAGCCCTTCGATCAGAATGAAAACACGGCGCAAACTATTAGAGCACTGAATTATATACCCCGCTTTGCACGTAAGTGCACATGCAAAGAGGAGTATAATTCGCAAACAGTTTGCACTAATTTGTCACCCTACGCTCAAAGGAAAAATTTCGAAAGTTTCATTTCTCTATTGCACGTGCATAAGTCTTGGAATCTACTAGTCGATATGTTTCCAGTCTATCAATTCATCTCGTGACGTCACTTGCAATTGTGCAGACGAACTTATTTCGACGGGTAACAATTCTATTACCGACTTTTAATTGATAATAATATTAAATTGATATTAAGATTATCTAAAAGACATTGTTTACAACGCACGTTTTACAAAATAAGAACATTGTCTCGTTGTTGAGAAATTCCAATCTTGATTGTTTCCGCACTTTGACGCCGGTGTTTTCATTCGCACCCTGTGGACTACGTAAATTTTCCAAAATCTGATAAGCTTCGTGACATCAAAGTTTTACTTTGCTAACTTAAACTTTTATAAGCAAGAAATCAAATACTCGGTAGTTACAATTCCAGCATCGAAATCCAGGGGAGTTTGTGGAGTATGGCGGGGATAGAGGGGGGGGGGGGGGGTTGTAGATAAGGTATCCGGGTAAGGATAAAAAGCTGACCAACTGACTGCTGACCAGCTGACTGCTGACCACTGACCAGCTGACCAAATGGGTATAAAAAGCTGACCAGTAAATTGCTGACCACTTATTTCACCACTTATTTATAGCTCCTTAACATACTATTTACTCTACTTATAAACCAACACTTTTGTGTTCAAAACTCTTTAAAAGAGATTTTCATGACACGAAAAAAGGAACTACATGTATGAATTGAGAATGAATCTAAAAATACAGAAAGTGTTTTTCCTTTTATAAAAGGGAATTTGGATAATCCCTTATTTTGCTTTTATTGGTAATTTAAAGTAGTTCATTACTATCATTTTATGATTGATCATTTTATCAAAGATGTTTTTAAAGTAAATCTGATATATGTAGATAGAACAAACTCTTCTTTGATTTAGTATGTAATCAGAATAAGCTTGCATGGTTTTTCTTCTTTTTTTTTTTCTTTTTTTTTTTTTGTTTGTTTGTTTTTATAGTAAATTGTTGATGCACTGGCAAATTGAAAAAATAAGGTTTAAAAAGTTTACATAATTAACAGTTTCTATGACGATTTATTCATTATATTTATTTATGATTTAAAATATTACTCCTGCTTTCCCCTTTTTTTTTCAAATTTTGACTATTTTACATTAAACCTGTAAATGCTGTTTTGAAGAAAAGGAAAAATCAGATTTTTATTATCAATATCTAACTTTATTCTGAAACATTTATCTGTATGATTAAGATATCATATTCATAATTGAAAAAAAAAATATTTTCATTTTTATACTTATACATTACCATGAGGCATTTTAAAAAGGATTAAGATGACCAAAAATGTATCCCCAATATTGTTATTTTGATATAATTCTGTAATGATGTTTTAAATAAAAGAATAAACTGAATGGTGACTATAAGTAGGTAAGTGTGTAGATAACTAACTGAAATATAGCAAATTTTGCTGTCAAATCCAGTTGACCACTTTTTTATAAAAACATTAATTTTGCTGATTAGTCAGCTGACCACTATTGTTTTAGATCACAGACCCTAAATATACATTGTTTAATAGCGTGTTGCATAACCCTGTATATTGACAGTCCCTGATGAGATATACAATTAACCATCTATTGTGATTTAGAGACCTATTTCAATCCTTCTTTATTTGACATACTCCCCCCCCCCCTCAAAATAAAAATAATAAAAATAATTGAGATATACAATTAAGACCCATTGTTATCTTAAAGGTCAAATGAAAGCTCTTTTGACCTTTCATAAAAACAAAGAGATGTATCAAAATAATATGATGCGATATTCAAAATGAAAATAATATATACGATAATGGTAAAATCGACGATTTTCTCTTATCACACCTGTCACCGTTTTTCAGTGTAGCCCGCTATTGAAACTGACCTGTGACGTCATTGCGGTTATGAATGTATTGACGGGATAAGCAGATCACATAAAATTACAGAATTTCGTACAACCTATCACAGATTTTTCACAAATTTGTCGTAAAAACGATTGTCTGTAAGATGTTGCGGCAAGATGCCAGGGTCTTATTCATTTAAAATTTCTGAATGTAGCATTATCAAAAGTATTAATTACTAATTGAATAGAATCGGGGCCCGAAACATTTACTATACACAAAGACATAGAAATATCTTTCGGTGTACTGATTGGTTATTCTTGCGCATGAATTGTCCGATAACCACGCCCCGTCAAAGAGTAATGAACCAATTAAACGCCTTTTGAAATTTCCGGTGAACTGATTGGGTAAAATTTTATCAAGTGTCAATTATTATCATGTATATCATTAGAAAACCACGCCCCGTCAATAAACCAAGGTATAAACAGATGTCTTAATTGTTGTAATTAGTAAAATTACTTATTTAGGTGTTCAATAATGAAAACATTTTGTTGTTATAAAACCAAAATATCGCACTTACAGTTTAAAACGATATTATTGAATTTTGAAAATGTACCCAATATTTTTGTTTACGAAAAAGGCTGAATGAGCAGCTTCTGATCAGCTAAAACAGATGTTTCAGTACCAAATTCTAAATTCTTCACCAAAGAACGTAAGGCTAGTGCGTAAAGAGTCGACTCTACTCAGATTGCGGACCGAGAAGGTTCGAAAATTGTCCAACTTTGATGATTTTCTTTTAAAGAAAATAATTTAGCTATTTGTTCCTTCTCTTGAAGGAGTTTTTTATGCGACCTCTGACTGACCCGTACTTGAACCAATCCTTTCATCACATAATTATTTTAATTTTATGGAGTTCCCAGACGGTCTACTTTCGCGTGACGGGTCACATATAATGAAGCTGAAGCTTAATGAATGGTCTCTTCGAAATTTGCTATGAGAAATTATTTCTTGAGTTCGAAGTTAACATATAAACTTGAACAGTACGAAAGCCGGGAAGAAATCTGCCTCTGTTATAATTTTGTCCAAGGGCGTAAAAACATGACACGCAGTACGCACAAACGTAATAAGTAGTATATTATTCGTTGAACAAAATCGTCGATGATTGATAAATTATCGAATCAACGCAAGTACAGCTTTTTAAAACTACATTTGCGACATTTTGATCACCTGTCAACATTTTTATTTAGAACATTCTCTCTGGTTTGGCACATTCTGTCTGTCTGTCCGCCTCTCTTGCGCTCTCCCTCTTTTAGTCTGTTTTCTCTCTTTATATCTTTTTTCTTGATGTAAGACATTTAACACAACATTTAAATAGTTTTTCGATATTTACAATATTGTGAAAACTTTTTAGCTGAAAAACAGAGAAGAAATTTTCTTAGTGTAAACGATATTGAACCCTCTAAACACTTATTACAGCTTGAAATGGTGACCATTTTTTTAATATATTGAAATGTTTTGTGTGCCGAAATAAAAAAAAAGTGTATAAATTTGAAAAATGTTTCAGAAATGATTTTGAAAATAATTGGCATATTAGAAGAATTTTCGGTACACAGACTAGCACACGCAGAAAGGGTTACCTTCGGTAAATCATTTGTCATGTGCGCTGTTGTGTAATCGGCAAGATGTCACAATGCTTCCAATAAACAAAACCATCCAGCTACATGTAATTTATAAAACTTTATGACTTAATTAAACACACATTTTATCCTTCAATGATTCAACTGACATGCTGCAAAAGACTAATTTTCAACCGGCGATATACCTAGACACAGCCTTCAATCGACAACGGAATACCATCATATTTGTGTTAATTGAATTTATTATTCTAATTATTTGTTCATGATATTCATTCGTTATATTTTTGACAAATTTAAAAAAAAGTGAAAACATGGGTGAACATTTGTGGATTAAAGAAAATGGAAAAATCGTGGAAAAGGAAAATTGTACCGACAAATAATTATAGATTGGAGGAATTTCATAACATTTAATTGTCAAAGCCCTGTTGAGGTAGGGTTTTATTCAATGTCTTGATTCAATTTTGCATAATATATTTGATTGACTTTGTAGTAGTATGGTTTTGACCAACCATCAAATGTGTTATGTCAAGCCTTTTTTATGTTTTTTTTTTTTTTTTTTTATGTATAATAAACAAATGTTGAAGCTAAATGATTGGTCACTGTGAAATATTACTCTCAATTAGATCAAATTGGATTTCCTTCCAAAGTTTTTACCAAATTTACGAAGTGAACAGTCTGAAAAATGCCGATTTTAATTTGTGTGAGAAAAATTTTCATTTTTAACAAGATTACATCGTTACAACGGCGTGAAAACACTCTAACCATGCCATAGTTTCCGACTTACGTTTATCCGGACCTTGTTGTTAGACTCGTGACTAGATATCTCAGATTTAGGGTTTAAAGTTAACATATCTGTAGTTTCCGCTTGCTTAGGTTTAAACTGTTCTGACTGCACAAGTTGATAGCGGTATAACAATATCGAACCTTCGTGTTGTTGTTCGATAGCTATGATAATAAAAAGCGTTCGCCATGTTTACCTTCGATAGGGATGCCTACAATGACGTCACACCCAGTGCGCAAGTGCGAAAATCCGTTTTCGGCCAGGTGAAAATTTCCAATAAATCACGGTCGTTCTTTTTTAAATATTGTCCCTTTGGGTGTGTGTTTTTCGACGCGGATTTTTTATACCTTTTTATTACAATTAAACTGATTGAAATATATATTTAGTTCTTGTTCGAAAAATAGCTTTTCATTTGATCTTTAAAGATTTCCTGACTATTATCTTAATCACATAATCACCTAGTATACTCTAGCTTGTTCTGGAGTGCATTTTTTGGGGAGAGATACACATACAGTGGCATATATTGAGAACAGTATTTTGTTATTTATTTGTTAAATTATTTTAATTTACTTATGGTGCAGTAGAGCACCATATTTCAAAACAAGATTTGTTTGTGAAACACAAATGCCCCTGTAACAGCATTATTTTTTCAAAATATTGACCTTGGCAGATAACCTTGACCTTAAACATGACCTTGACCTTGATACCTACAGATGTGCATCACCAAGATATTTCATGTCAATTATGCAAAAGGGTATCTATGATATACTTGAATAGACTGAACAATGAAAGTTTTTTGGTTATGTTTTCAAGACCTTGACAGATGATATTGACCTTATCACATGACATTGACTTTGGTACCAGTAGATGTGTATCATTGAGATCTATCATCATGCCAAATATGAGCCTTGTATCTTGAGTAGGCTTAAAGATATTGGCAATGTGTAGTTTTTGGTTAAGTTTTTGAGTAATTTGACCTTGACAGATGACCTTGACCTTGTCACATGACCTTGACTTTGGTACCAGCAGATGCAAATCATTGAGATCTGTCATAATGCCAAATATGGGTCTTTTATCTTGAAAAGGCTTGAAGATATTGGCACTTAAGCATACTACATATCATACACCCATTAGTCATAGAGACAAATTAATCAACTAGCTTTTGTCAAATGTCACAAAAAGCTTAATTGCAGACCCAAGATTCAAACCAGCGATCCTAGGATTGACAGCTGAATGTGTAACTGCTGAGCTCATCAGTCCGTACAAGTCGATCTTATTTAAGGTAGTGGACCCTTAATAGATTTGCAATACTTCAGAACACATGATCTTTCACAATCTTAACTGAGGTTTCCTAATGAAAATCATTAGTAATTTTGTACCTTGGTAAACACTGTTAATTACTTCTGACACACTGCATAACTATAACAGATCCACTTTATTAAGGCAATGTAATACACTGGTAATCAGATGAAAATCCTACTTGATCTCATTCTTATTTTACTGCATGGCTATCTGAACAATGGGACAAATGAAGGGTTGTTCCCATTTCGTCTAATCCCATTTGGTCTAAAAGTCAAATTCCCATTTGGTCTAAAACCCTTATTTTGATAAATTCCCATTTGGTCTAAAAGTTTATTTATTCATTTGTTTGAACAATTATGCATTACACAATTTATATTTACATATTTTATTATCATTTATAAGAGAATATATGAAAGAACATGAAAATGAGAGTTAAACTTTATGTTTAAATGCAAACTCAAAAAGAATTTCAATAATGCCTTTTAACTTACTTTTTCCAATAGGAAATTATAAGAACAAACCTTTTACTCATAATTCTTGAAAAATAAAATAAAATAATATTACAAATTGATTTTATTCATTTATCAAAAAATAACATTGTGAGTATGTGTGTGCAGGGAAGGGGGGCTGTATATAACGCCTACTTGACATTAGCACCTTCATGACATTCATAACATGTCAAATACATTTTGTAGACGAAATGGGAAATTGAATAAATTAGGTGTCAAAAAGTTTTAGACCAAATGGGAATTTCTTGTCTAAACAAATATTTTTATAGTGTAGACGAAATGGGATTAGACGAAGTGGGAATAAACCCAAATGAATAATCTATTCATTGCCTAAAAATTTCATAAAACAGATAATTAAAAATATATATATATATTATACTGTAAATCCAAATATCCTCAGATGTTGAGGGTAAAACAAGGGATTAAAAAAAATTAATTTAGACATTTGAATTGTGGGTATTTTTTAATGATATAAATTTATAACTGATTTTTGTTAATTGGCCTTTTATTTAAGTAAAAGGGTGTAAATTGGGGGACCGTGAATTGCAGTGTGTCCATCTGATTACAACCAATGAGGTGGGTGACTATAGAGAGGTTCGTTGGTGGAAAACCCTTTCTCCAGCTGCTGGGTTTTTTTTTTTTTTTTTTTAATTTTATATCTATTTTTTTTTTTTTTTTAATTTGTTGATTGACCCTATTGATTTGCTCATTAAGATTAAAAGAGCTTATCATATTATCACAATTTATCAACGTCTTTGATTATACTGTTGATTTTGAATATAAATGATAGATTGTTAGAATGGGGTTTGAATGCTGGTAACATTTTTCATTTATATTTCAGTGCTTTGGGCATTTAACAAGGAACTTCTAGTATTTCTAACAACATAAAACTCCTGCTACATATTTTCTTAGCCTCTAGCAAAAAAAAGATGAAAACAAATACAAAACGATAAACAATCACATCAAAGCAGCCAGCTTTTTTGGTCTTCAGATTAGACCATAATTTTATTAATTGTAATAAATTGAAGAGAGAGAGAGAAAAAATAAAAGCTATATGATTATAGGGAGATGTTGAGATTATAATTTAAATCTTGACTTTTTCCTACAAATTCCGTAAGCCCAAATTAAAAGATGTTGCAGGAGAAAGGGTACAACTTAAAATGATGCTATAATTGGGACAATGTTGTGGGAAAAAGGAGAAATGATTTACACTTTCAAAAGTTATTTTCCACAATTATTATCAACTAATTTCTATCATGTAATTACTGCACCCTATCTGGGATTGAACAGAAAGGGGTTAATTGATATTGGTATTTTCTTTAGGTTTTCCTTTTTTCTATTTTCACATAATAATAAACAATTTTCGATAAACAAATTTGCCTACCATTGTTGAGTAAAAGAAAAATCAAAGTCTTTGCTTTGAATGATGTGCATGCATGCCGAAATGAGGATTATATTTTTGAAAATGATCTAGTACAAGATTTCAACAAACAATTTAAAATTTTGGGGTGTAATGTTAACTGGTGCTTATTTTGGAAATAAGGGATTTGCAGTTGTAATGCTACAGATGGGGATATTTCAATTAAAATAATCCAAGGGCTCCTGATTGGTTTACCCATTTTGATTGACAGTTGGTTGTGCAATTTTCATCCATGATTGACCATTCAGACATAGCAAAATTGGCCATGTAATCTGATTGGTCCAGATATTATTAATGACTGTTTATTGGATATACCTTTTAAAGATCATAAAGAATGTTGTATATTCTGGACCTCACCTGATAAGATAATTGTTTATCTCTTTAACACCATAGGGGATAACAATTTTTGATATACCATGCTGTTGCAATTAATTTATTGGTCAACATTATCCAATACATTAGCACCAATAATAAAAAAATGATGAAGATAAAAGATTGTTATTAAATTCAACAAAGCAAACAATAAAAATGTATTTGATCCAGAATTTCACAATAAATTAGATTATAAAGTGCAGCTTATATTTCTCATGATATTCATGGCAGAATCCTTCTTCACCCAATTCTTTGACAATTTTTGTACTATATTCCTCCTTTATGTATAGACATACAGTCTGATCCTAGCCTACAGTATGATCCTTTCTTCTTACTAGTTTTGGATAAAAAACATCTGCCAGCTAGCTAGCTTGATTGTGGTAAAAATGTCTGAAAATTACCTGTTAACAGTAAATATTGGGTACCGTTTCTGATGCTATAATGTGTAAATGAACTTGTGATTTCAGTAATTACCATAAAAATTCTAATAAACCCCATATATTCAGACGCCAGAGAGAGAGTCAATATAACATTACCAGACAAATGTTTAGCTTTTGCGTTTTTAGAATGCCTTAATTATTGACTTGATTTAAGTATTGCGTTGGTTTTCTGTGTGTACTGCATCCTACATTATGTGTAGAGGCCTGAAAACCAGTTACCTACAAAATGATAAACTAGAAATTGGGTCATGTGAATAAAGAATTCCTATATATATATATTCCGCAAGAAGATTTTAGCAAAAAATATCTTTTAGACTAAGATCCTGGTTGGGTGAGATAATGTTTGAAATACAGATAATGTATTCTGGAAGAATCCTTTGGGCAAAACTTATTTCAGTAAACCCTATCTAATACTGCACCAGCAGCAGGGGGGCCATAAATGTGAATAGGGGTTGGGGGTAAGGGGTGATGAATCCTGCGTTCAGGATCACAAAACGGTGCAAACAGTTTTGCAATTTTATCCTGATTTTCATGTGCACTAAGTGCACCGTTTTTTCATCCTGAAAGCAGGGCTAGTGTTTTGACTGAATTTCTGCATGAAAATTAATAAAGTAGGTTTATAATAGAGGGGAGTGTAGCATTAAACAGAAATTTAATCAGAGAAATCTTTGAAGGAAGTGTTGTTCAGTGAAATGTCTGTTCTCTGCATTTACAATGCATTACGTGTATTGTGTGTGAGTGTAGAAGGGATAAGAGGGGGGGGGGGGGGGGGGAGGTTATGGCCATATCCCAATCCCTATCATGTTCTTATAATAGAAAAATTCATATATTCATACATCAGCTTACCTACATTCAAAACTAGCTTGAGAATTACTGAATCTGAGTAACACCTATTTTAATCATTGCAAAGTTTATTTGGTGTCAACAACTATGGTTTGTAGATTTCTATGACACTTGTCAATTTGTTTATTCGAAAAATTATGAATCATTTTTCGTGTCAACATAAACATTTCATTCTAAGGACATAATCAGGACTGTGCTAAAATTATATTCAGGACTGTGCTAAATCATGTTTATTTTAATGAAGAATATTTTCTTTATTACATCACAAGCATAGGTCACTAAGACTTAAGCTTTTTTTGCAGACTTTCAGGTTCATATTCTGGATGTTTATGGATTTCGGATTAAGGAATCATATCATTTGACTCTAAAACATTCAAATTAAGGTAAGAAAATATAAGCAATGATTTGATCAGCGTTTTTTCTCAAACCAGTCAGCTAAATAATCTTCTTATTTGCTCAAGAATGAACTGCAGAATGTGGTCAGCAATTATAATAATGGTCAGCAAAATGTGGTCAGGAGTTTAAATCTATACTTGTCAGCAAGATTCAGTCAGCTTTTTTCTCATACTGGTTAGCAGAATATTTCTTTATGTGTATGATATTGTTCAACAAAATGTGGTCAGCAGTTTTAATCTATACTGTTCAGCAAGATTTGGTCAGCTTTTTCTCTCAAACAAGTCAGTTTATAGTTCAATAATGGTCAGCAGAATGTGGTCAGCAGTTTAAATCTTTGCTGGTCAGCAAGATTTGTACAGCTTTTTTTTTCTCATATAGGTCAGCAGAATACTGTCTTCATCTGTATTATGGTCAGCAAAATTTGGTCAGCTTTTTCCTTATACTCTCAGCAGAATATTTCTATATTTGTTTAATATGGTTCAACAGAATTTGGTTGATAATTTTAAGTGATATTGGTCAGCAAGATTTGGTCAGCTATTTTTCTCACTGTCTTACTGTCAGTTTAATAGTCTCATTATTTGTTGAATAATGGTCAGCAGAATGTGGTCAGCAGTCTTAATCTATACTGGTCCACAAGATTAGGTCAGCTATTTTTTCTTTACCGGTCAGCTTAATATTCCCATTATTTGTTCAATAGTGGTCAGCAAGATTTTGTCAGCTAGTTCTCCCTTACAGGGCAGCTTAATATTCCAATTATTTGTTGATTAATGGTCAGCAGAATGTGGTCAGCAGTTTCAATCTATACTGGTCCACAAGATTAGGTCAGCTATTTTTTCTTTACCGGTCAGCTTAATATTCCCATTATTTGTTCAATAATGGTCAGCAGAATGTGGTCAGCAGTTTAAATCTATACTTGACAGCAAGATTTGGACAGCTATTTTTGTCATATCGGTCAGCAGAATATTTCTTTATCTGTATAACATTGTTCAACAGTACATGGTCAGCAGTTTTAATCTATTCTGGTCAGCAAGATTTGGTCAGCTATTTTTCTTTTACCAGTCAGCTTAATATTTCCCTTATTTGTTCAATAATGGTCAGCAGAATGTGGTCAGCAGTTTAAATCTTTACTGGTCAGCAAGATTTGGTCAGCTTTCTTTGTCATATCGGTTAGTAGGAATATCGTCTTTATCTGCGAAATAATGGTCAGCAAAATGTGGTCAGCTGTTTAATCTATACTGGTCAGCAATATTTGGTCAGCTTTTTTTCTCATACTGGTCAGCAGAATATTTCTTTATCTGAATAACATTGTTCAACAGAATGTGGTCAGCAGTTTAAATCTATTCTGGTCAGCAAGATTTGGTCAGCTATTTTTCCTTTACTGGTCAGCTTACTTTTTCCCTTATTTGTTCAATAATGGTCAGCAGAATGTGGTCAGCAGTTTTAATCTTTACTGGTCAGCAAGATTTGGTCAGCTTTTTTGTCATATCGGTCAGTAGGAATATCATCTTTATCTGCGAAATAATGGTCAGCAAAATGTGGTCAGCTGTTTAATCTATACTGGTCAGCAATATTTGGTCAGCTTTTTTTCTCATACTGGTCAGCAGAATATTTCTTTATCTGAATAACATTGTTCAACAGAATGTGGTCAGCAGTTTAAATCTATTCTGGTCAGCAAGATTTGGTCAGCTATTTTTCCTTTACCGGTCAGCTTAATATTTCCCTTATTTGTTCAATAATGGTCAGCAGAATGTGGTCAGCAGTTTAAATCTTTACTGGTCAGCAAGATTTGGTCAGCTATTTTTGTCATATTGGTCAGTAGGACTATCGTCTTTATCTGTGAAATAATGGTCAGCAAAATGTGGTCAGCTGTTTAATCTATTCTGGTCAGCAATATTTGGTCAGCTTTTTATCTCATACTGGTCAGCAGAATATTTTTTTATCAGTATAACATTGTTCAACAGAATGTGGTCAGCAGTTTAAATATATACTGGTCAGCAAGATTTGGTCAGCTATTTTTCCTTTACCGGTCAGCTTAATATTCCCATTATTTGTTCAATAATGGTCAGCAGAATGTGGTCAGCGGATAAATTCTAAACTGGTCAGCAAGATTTGGTCAGCTATATTTGTCATATGGGTCAGTAGGAATATCATCTTTATCTGTGTAATAATGGTCAGCAAAATGTGATCAGCTGTTTAATCTATACTGGTCAGCAATATTTGGTCAGCTTTTTTTCTCATACTGGTCAGCAGAATATTTTTTTATCAGTATTACATTGTTCAACAAAATGTGGTCAGCAGTTTAAATCTATTCTGGTCAGCCAGATTTGGTCAGCTATTTTTCCTTAACCGGTCAGCTTAAAATTCCCATTATGTTCAATATTGGTCTGCAGAATGTGGTCAGCAGTTTAAATATATTCTGGTCAGCAAGATTTGGTCAGCTATTTTTCCTTTACCGGTCAGCTTGATATTCCCATTATTTGTTCAATAATGGTCAGCAGAATGTAGCCAGCTGATAAAATCTATACTGGTCAGCAAGATTTGATGGATTTTTTTTTTTTTTATCATACTGGCCAGCTTAATATTCTCATCATTTGTTGACTAATTGTCAGCAGAATGCGGTCAGCAGCTTTAATCTATACTGGTCAGCAGGATTTGGTCAGCTCTTTGTCAAATTGTTAGCTGAAATATTGTCTATATTTGTATAATAATGGTGGACAAAATGTGGTCAGCATTTTAAATCTACACTGGTCAGCAAGATTTGGTTAGCTTTTTTTCCAAAACCGGTTGACTAAATATACTCATTATTAGTCCAATAGTGGTCATAAGAATGTGTTCAGCAGTTAAAAATTATACTGGTCAGCAAGACTTTGTCCGCTTTTTTTTTCTCTTATGGTCAGCAAAATATTATCTATATTTGTATAATGATGATAAGCAGAATGTGGTCAGCAGTTGAAATCTATACTGGTCAGTGGGGTTTGGTAGGCTTTTTTTCATACTGGTCAGCAGAATATTTCTAGACCTGTATAATATTGTTCAACAGAATGTGGTCAGCAGTTTAAATCAATACTGTTCAGCAAAATTTAGCAGCTATTTTTCTCAAACAAGACAGCTTACTAGTATTCCAGTTATTTGTTTAAAAATGGTCAATAAAATGTGGTCAGTAGTTTAAATTTATACTGGCCAGCAATATTTGGTCAGCTTTTTATATTGTCTATAATAGTATAATAAATGGTTTGGCAAAATGTTGTCAGAAATTTAAATCTATACAGGTCAGCAAGATTTGGTCAGCTTTTTCTCAAACCGGTCAGCTAAATATTCTAATAAAATTATAAATGTCAGCAGAATGTGGTCAGTGTTTAAATTTTTTACTCGTCAGCAAGATTTTGTCTGTTTTTTCTCAATTTACATGGTCAGCTTAATATACTCATAATTAGTCCAAAAATTGTCATAAGAATGTGGTCAGCAGGTTAAATCTATACTGGTTGACAAGATGGGTTGTTCCCACTTCGTCTAATCCCATTTGGTCTAAAAGTCAAATTCCCATTTGGTCTAAAAGCCATATTTTGATAAATTCCCATTTGGTCTAAAAGTAGATTTACTCTTTTGTCTGAATAATTATGCTTTATATAATGTTAATTTGTACATTTTCTGATTTTATCATAAAAATAAGAGTTTAATGATAGGTTTTAATTCATATTAGAAATGATTTGAAAAATGCTTTTAACTAATTTTTTAATATAAAATTATAAGAACAAACTAAAATATACATAAACTTTAAGTCCTTAAAAAGGAAGTTAGTCAGAAATATAAATTGATATTTTTAATTTTTCAAAAAAATAACTTTGTGTATGTGTGTGTGTGTGTGTGGGGGGTCTGTATATAACACCTATATGACATTAACACCTCTATGACACTCATAACATGTCAAAAAACCATTTTGTAGACGAAATGGGAAATTGATACAATAAGGTGTCAAAAAGTTTTAGACCAAATGGGAATTTTTGGTCTAAACCAATATTTTTATAGTGTAGACGAAATGGGATTAGACGAAGTGGGAAACCGACAAGATTTGGTCAGCCATTTTTCTCTAATGGTCAACAGAATATTATCTATATTTGTATATATTAATGGTCAGCAGAATGTGGTCAGCAGTTTAAATCTAAACTGGTCAGCAAGATTTGATCAGCTATTTTTCCTTTATTGGTTAGCAGAAATAATGTCTATATCTGTATAATAATGGTCAGCAAAATGTTGTCATCAGTTTAAATCTATACTTGACAGCAAGTTTTGGTCAGCTAATCAAACTGGTCAGTAGAATATTCTCATTTGTTCAAAATTGGTTCTGCAGAATGTGGTCAGCATTAACATCTACACTGGTCAGCAAGATTAGGTCAACTGTTTTCTCATTCTGGTCAGCAGAATATATTATTTGTCAATATCTGTATAATTATGGTCAGCAGAATGTGGTCAACAGTAAAAACTATACTGATCAGCAGTATTTAGTTAGCTGTTGATGTTTTTTTTTCAAATCTGTCAGCAGAATAATGTCATAATTTGTTAAATAACAGAAAGCAGAATGTTGTCTGCCATTTCATTTGTACTGGTCAGAAAATTCATTGTAGAAATGAATTGAGACTGGTCATCAGAACAGTCAGACTTTTTTTTATAACAAGTGAAGAATAATAGTCGTCATTTTTAGCTCGGCTGTTTTCGGAGAAAACCCGAGGTATTGCTATAGCCTCCGTGTCGTCGTCGTTGTCGTCCTCGTTGTTGGCGTCGTTGTCGTCGTCGTGCGAAAACTTTGACATTTTGTTATATCTCTGGTTCTACTAAAGGCATTCACATGAAACTTGGCACACATGTTCACCATCAAAAGAGCAACCTATACTATCAAGGGGGATAACTCTAGATGCATTTTGTGCAAATTATGCCCCTTTTTTGACTTAGATTTTTTCCCACCATCCAGCACTCGACAGCCGAGCGTAGGCACCCGTAGGCGGTGCTCTTGTTGAATAAATAAATTCAATTTGTGGCTATGGAGATACATGCATTCTGATTAGATGAAAAGAAATTAATACGCCTTGATTTAAACAATTTAGAGTACAAAGCTTTTACTAAATTATAGTGGAAAAGTCTTTAAATATTCTCAATTAAATCATCAATGAAAAGAGTAGATTAAAATTTCATTGAGGTATGAAACTAAATTCCTATTTACATTCATGGATAAATCTTTTTACTGTAGGATTGATGGTTTAATATACCTTGATGAACATTATGCCTTTCTTAATATCTAATTTTTTATTTTAATTTGGGCTGAATAAAGAATAAAAAATGATATTTCAAACCTATTTAGTGATCAACAAACTACCACTTAATTAACTGTTGTCATACTGAATAAAAACATAAGCAAAATTACATAAGAATCAGAGAAGTAAAAGTTTTGGATCAGTTTTGTTCCTGGAAATATTATTGTTTAAATTTTCTTGTTCAAAGGTGAAACAGGTAGCAGAGGCTAAGATCAGACTGCACACATATGCAGGCTGATCTTTGTCTAAAGATACCTCCTGCAAAAGCAGGAATATTCAAGATTCAGAATGACAAGGGTTAATTTGGCATTTGGAAGTTGCTTCCTAAAATATAGTGGAAAGGCCTGAGTTTGACTAGTTAAAAGATAATGTGTTTTTCAATGTCAAATTTATACAAGTGATTTCTAACAGCCCCTCCCCCCAAATAAATAAATAGATAAATAAATAAAAGCATAAAAAAATCTTTAAATAATTTTTCTTAAACATACTTCAAATTTTGACCAATCTAAAAAAAATGTTGTCTGTTAATGGGTTAATTATAATAGAAAGTTAAGTTAGATGGCTCCAAAAACCTGGTGACTACAATGTGAATATATGAGTGAAAGAGAAGATTAAAGCTGACAATCAATAATATAAAATGAATACCACCACATTATTTTACATTCTATTAAGAAACATTCCAAAACTAAGATTAAAGAAAACAAATTTAATTTTCTCTATTTGCCTTAAAATAAACTAAGAATACAAAAAATCAAATTTTTAATCTTTCTAATAAAAAGGTATTTTATTGTAAAGTTTAATCACCTTCCAAAGTCGTGATAAATATAAATAGTGTAAATGGTGTTCTAATAACATAGAGTAAAGGGTGTATTCAGGGGCTAGAATAAGTGGTAAATAAGTGGTCAGCAAATTATTGGTCAGCAGTTTATACCTTGTGGTCAGCTGGTCAGCTGGTCAGCAGTCAGCGGTCAGCAGTCAGCTTTTTATCCTTACCCAAGGTATCCCACCTTTGATAATCTGATATGGGAGGTCCTCGACCGTCAACATATCAGAGAGAGGGGTACATTATGAACCCACTCTTAGTTGTATAGATCTAACATAGACCACCTTTGAAAGTATGATGAGGAAGGTATTTCAGAGAGAGGGCGTATTAATTTCAATCTGCCATGTTTTGAAAAAATGGCTTGTATTTTTTCCAAAACTTTTTTTGTCATTACTCTATGGAAAACATTGTGGAAAAGGAAGAAATTACTTATCACAAGCAATATCTTCTTTTTCCACACTCTTTTTCTGAAACTTTACTCCTTAGATTGCTTAAAAATGATAATAGTTTTCATGGAGGTCCTGTTTTTATCAGAAGGACTTTTAAGATTTAGGACTAAAACAGGAATTATTATGGCTCAGAATATCATGTGCAAAAATATCTCATTTATCCAAATCTTATGAGAAATCAAGATTTTTCAGCGAGACATTTTATGAATTTCTTCACTAAATTGCAATTTGCTTTGAGCTTTTTCTAGCTCTAAGCCAGTTTCAGTGGGATTTCTGGCAGAAAAATGTGAGAATCTCTCAATATCTTACTCCAAAATGATCCCTGCTAAAAGGTCCTTCAGACTGATGACAAAAAGTTGTTGGTATCGAACCCTGTAGATAGGGATACTGTGATTGGACCATTTACTCAAATTCTGTAGGCATTTAACCTCCTAAAATTAAGAAATCCAGGATCTGCCTCTTTCACATCTCTATTTATCTAACAACAATGAAAACAATTTTATCTTCACTTTATAAATTTAGACTGAATGCACCTTTTCCCATTAAATTTTGTGGCAGTTTTCTCCTAATCTAGCCAAAATGGTTTATTTTCAGGCTGTCTGTTTGGTGGATGGTAATCTTGTTTGTGAAGATGCAGACAAATGTGCTAGAACTGATGGTTTGTAATTTTTAATACCTATTTATTATTTATTTCCAAAAGAGTAAGCTTTTGACAGTTTAGATTTAAACCAAAATGCCTGGATCACCAGCCCCCAGTTGTAAAAAGGATAGTGTTGGTTAAATTTAGACTGGAAATTATTTCCAACCAATCAGGCTTTTTGTTTCAAATGGTCCATGAAATACCAGGAATCCATTGGTAGGTGCTCCTGCCTTTGCAATACAACTGAAAAGAATGTTTGAATTAGATATTTTCCCATTCAAACAAACATAAAATAAACAATTTGAAATGACAACATTTTTATAGACTAACAACTGCTATCTACATTTCAATAAAGAAATTAGTCCTTTAACAAATAGTTCTTAATTGCAGACAACCTCTGTGAATTTGAACCAATTTTTTATTATTTACTAATCTTTGATTAACTGAAGAGCGTTTATTTCTATGGGAAAGCCTGCTAAAAATATTAGTGGAGTCTGGCTGGTTGAATCGGCAAATGGTTGGGCTATTAATTCTGGGGTAGTTAGTTTGAACCCCATCCGGGTTATCTTTCCTTTGTTAAAAGTCATTGTGACATGTGTCATTTATCTCCCACCAATTGGCGTATGATAAGTAGTATGCCTGTTGTGGTTGTACTGTCGTGTGAAATGACAGGAAACCAAAGGTAGGAGCACCAGTCGCCAGAATATAACTGCAATAATTGCCAATTACTTTGAAAGTGCTGTTAAACCCAATACAAACTAAAGTAACAAAACAAATCAAAACTAAACTAAACCAATATAATTGATTTTAAGTGATTAAATAGTTATGAATTCTGATTTAGATTAGCTAAAGTGAAACTTCTTAATGAAACCAGTCATGTGTTCAGGTTGACAAAACAGTACAAACTGTTAGATATTTTTACCCTGCTCTGCACATGCACTTGCATGCAAAACAGGGTAAAATTGTCAAATAATTTGAATGGTTTTCTCATCCTGAATGCAGGGCTGATTTACAGTATTCTTATATTTTGCAGTGAAGTTTGCCCTCCTTGGATATCGGTCAAGAGACAATTTTGTCGATGGATACCTACAACAGAAGGAAGCGATTGAGACAGCATTGGAGAGGGCTCTTGGTGCAACACCTGTACAGATTTACGCTGTTGAACTGCATTTTGACATTCAATCCGGTACGATTTAACACGGATTTAGTATGATGTTAATAAATGGGATCCTTAAGGTTCAGTGACTGAGATTATAGGGGTCCTGCCTGAGGCTTGGGTGGTCCATCTTTAGATGTAGATTTTTTTGTTTTTAAGCTTAAGATGATCTTGTTTTTATGTAAATGTTATATTGAGTCATCCTCTGATTAAATGCAAACAAAGAATTTGACAAAATGAAACCTTGAGGTTTTCTTTTTCCAAAAATGTTTTCCACTGGGTCAGTTTATAATGAAGGGAAATGCCAACAGGTCTGGAGTCCCTGCAACATGGCAGATATTACCCGTCATACCTAAAAGTCACTGGCCTCGGACTGATGTTATTGAGTGAACAACAAAGGCTATAATTTCACTAGTGGCAAACAATTAGATTTTGTTGTTTGTGAAATTAAATATAAGTTTATCTTACTCAAACAATTATTATATTTCTTTAATGCAAAAAATGAGACAAAGTGTGAACATTTTAGGGAATTTTTTCTTAAAATGCCTCATTTTGCATGTGATTGCCATGCAAAGTTCATGATGACATCACAAATTGTGCTTGGCTTAAATTTGGTCAAATATGGTAAAATGAGCGAAAGTGAGGTATAAGTTTTTAGTAATTTCACTGGTAAGGCGGTCAGTTTATCAAGTGATAATCTACTGTTATTTCTCGATAAACCACCAAAAACACTAAAGAAAGTTTTGATCCCTTGAATTGATTATTTTAGACTTGCATTTACACCCTCTTTTCAAGAAGTCAGAACAATGAAAAACAAAATAAAACAAAAAAAAAACTCTGTGAATTCACTTAACCCTTGGCATGCTGATCCCAGAATATTCCTGCTTTGGTAGGAGGTATGGACAAAGATCAGTCTGCACATATGTGCAGCCTGTTCTTAGTCTATACCACCTGTTTTTCTTTTTCAAACCAGAGAAGTTTCGAAATCATATTTTCATAATGAAATATTGACTCACAATAAGGAAATCAAAGCTTTCAACACTTTGATTTTAATATTATTTTGGCAAAGTTTTTCATTCAGGATGACAAGGGTAAATAAAATTCTGGCAGTCCTTTTCAAAAAAAAAGGGAAAGTCCATTCTAAACATCATTTCAGGAACCACCTATGTAACTGCCAGAGCAGATCCAGGCCTCAACAAGCAGCTCATTGAAATGTTCCAAGACAGAAGCCAGATTCTATATGATGGATATGGTAACAGCATTGGGATCAACTGGGACATGTCTAATATTCCACAAGGTAAAATATTCAAGAGTGAATTAAGGGGGATAATTATAATACTTTGCTGAAATGTTCCGAGACAGAAGCCAGATTCTATATGATGGATATGGTAACAGTATTGGTGTTGACTGGGACAAGTCTAACTTTCCACAAGGTATAATATTCAAGAACGCTCTATAAAAGGAGGTAATTCTAAATTGATTGAATGGAGTTTTACGCAGCTTTCAACATTTTTTCAGTCATATCGCGGTGGCTGGAGCACCTAACAATGGTTTCCTGGTATTTCTCTCACCAGTACAACCACAGCATCCTTTCCTAGCCTCCAGCTGCTATCTCACATAGGTCTACCATTATCAACCCATAGGTGAGAGGTAATTATAAAACTTTGTTGAAATGTTCCAAGACAGAAGGGAGATTCTATATGATGGATAAGATGACAGCATTGGGTCAGACTTTCCACAAGGTATGATAGTTTAGAATGTTCAATGAAATAGGGTTAATTTAAATAGATTTAAATCATCGTTGAAATGTTCCAGAACAGAAGCTCGATTCAATATGATGAATTATTGAATATATGACCAGTCATGCAAAAAGGAATCATTTGGGTAGTGTGTAAAGTGTTGACCTTAGTGAAAGTGCTCCGACTAAGGTCATAGATTTTCACATTAAGCTTACTTTCTGAATATAGAAATATCAATCATGTGAAAGGCCTTTTGAAATTCAACCTCTGTTTGACCTGTACTAGACCTAATGTCTTTTTTCAAGTATTTGTGACATATCAGACAAAAAGGGACAATCCGGGAATTCTGTAGAATGAATTATTGAAAATGGGATTTGATTCAGCATAGGTCAACCAGATGTTGCATTTCAAAAATTCTTTCACTGGACGGTAGAATAAACATTCTAAATTTCAGGAAATAAGCACGGTGCAAAAAGTTTCGACCCTAGTCAGTCTGCGCAGTCCGGGCAGTCTGACTAGGGTAGACACTTTACGCACTTCCCAGATGGTCCCTTTTCGTGTGACGGGTCACATTTATTTGAGTCTCTAGATGGTCCCTTTTCGTCTGATGTGTCACATATGGTAACGGTTTTGACCGGGGCAATTCAGACTTTCCCCAAGGTATATTATCCCTTTGCTGTTTAAGCCCTGCTTTTTACGTGTCTGTGATTTTATGATTGAGAAAACATAGTGAAAAAAGAAGAAATTGCTTCTGACAAGCAATTTCTTCTTTTTCCACACTATTTTCTACCTTACGGATGGTTATTTTTCAAATTAAATCCACATTAATTTTTCGTCTGCAAAACCTTTGAATTTGGACATTTCCAAAATTTTGTAAAACAGGAAAGGGTTATTTCATATAATTTAATAATAATAATTTACATGAGGATTATGCTAGCTAATGATGAATGTTCATGGAAAGAAACAAGATTCATAAGTAAAGAGCATTATTATCATGACGGCATTGGAACAGTATAAGCCATTTGGCTCAAAGTTCTCAAATCTGCGAAAATACACCTGGAAGGCACTTTCTTTTTAAGTAAAACTCACATCGAGAATATTTGGATTTACTGTATTTATCTACTTTTGGTAAGAACTGTTGTGGTAATGAATCTATTCATTCAACCATACTGAATCATTGGGTAAAACATTTGTAATTTAAAGTTTATGTTTATATCTGCTCTGGGTTCAGGAAAGGAAAAGGGCCTACAAACATGAGTAAGCACTTTCCTACTTAACTAGACGCTTGCTTGAAAGTGTCCAGGTGATATTCATCTTGCCTGTAATTTTTGGAAAGCCCATGAGGTGTGTTTTAGATTTACCGCTAGCTTGAAAAATGCTAACTGCAAGCACTTAAGGTATCCTGAGTGCAAGGCAGCTTTGCAGTTTGATGAAGTTTTGAATGATTTTGTGTTTCAGCTATCAACCCATATCAAAGTGAATGCAGTCAACATCAGGTAATATTGAAATTATTTTCTCTTACTAGAATTGGTAAATATATATGTGACCTGTCACACGAAAAAGGACCATCTGGGAAGTGCGTAAAGTGTCGACCCTAGTCAGACAGCATGGATTGCGCAGACTGACTAGGGTCGAAACTTTTAGCACCGTGCTTATTTTCTGAATCATCAATCTACCTTCCAGTGAATGATCAATCTACCTTCCAGTGAAAGAATTTTTGAAATACGACTTCTGGTTGACCTATGCTGGATCAAATTTCTTTTTCAATAATTCAATTTACAGAATTTCCGGATGGTCCCTTTTTGCGTGACGGGTCACTTATATAAATTTGAGCAATGCAAAAAGAAACTATTTGAGAACTCCATTTAGCAAAATATAGAAAAATACATGGTTCTTGTAAAAAAGGTCAAAAAGGGATGGCCTAACTGAAATGAAATCTGTGTAACTATAATGCTTTCATAAAACAATATGTGCTTGGTCAAAATTATGAACCCTGTTTAAATTTAATTAGAAAAAAGGCTAAAAGCTTATGTAGGTTTCATTGGACTGTCATAAGACAAGAACAATGACTTTTGCTGAAATAGTTTGCCTCTAATTGTCATCAAATGATATTTAAAACCACGTAAATTTGCTTAGTGAGCATTTAAGGAGTTTAAGGTGAGCGATATAAAACCTTCATGGTCCTCTTGTTGTCATAACCTAGGGATACAGATTAAGTACAAAAAGGTTATTGCTTGATATTACCTACAATTTTACATTTGCTCAATACAAAGCCTCTTGCATTTGCACAGTCTAACAAGAGCCCTAGCAATAATATGCTATAGAAAGATAAGGTTTATACCCCTCTTAAGAGGGGCAACCAATATTCTTATTGCAATGTGTGGTTGTTCAACTGCTTAAAATATGCGCCTCACACATATAAAAAAAAAAAAATTTAAGGTTCCATAAAAAGAAGTCCTGTAAGAAATTGCTTTCATGATTGATGAATGTTATATTTTATACTTCGTAATATTAGAATTAAAATTACTTGATATTACCAAAATTTCCAGCACTTTTGCTTCCTAACAAAGAAATGTGTAGACAATGATAATGACAAACCATGTGACAAACATGATGATGGTCATGATGATTTGTGGACAGATTCCTGCAAACCTGGGCAGGTATGTAGGATTTTCTTGCTATCTTTCAGAGGTACAGATAAGAGGGAGGTAAAGCTTAAATATCTATTTCTTTAAAAAAAACTATGTTGTGTGTACTCATTTGAATCGTCTCAATGAGACGATTCCAATGAGTACAAACCACATGAGGTTTGTGTTAAAATAATTGAAATACTTTGATTTAAAATCCAGACAATCCCCTTTATCTGTAGCTCTGTATACTTGACAGAAAAACTAACTGAAAGAAAACAATCCTGCCAGTGACAGACCAATTTATCATAACTGGCACTAACTGCTACTGAACTAGGCTTAAAATAAATTGGTTTGATAGCAAAATGAGGATAAAAGATGATATTACGGACAGCATATTCCGAGTTTGCGGACATAAAAGACGAACACGGTAGAATTTGGGTACTCATTTGAATTGTCTTGATGAGACAATTCCAATGAGAACAAACAACATAAGGTTTGTGTTATAATAATTGAAATACTTTGATTTAAAATCCAGACAATTCCCTTTATCTGTAGTTGACAGAAAAGCTAACTGAAAGAAAACAATCCTGCCAGTTTTTCTGGTTGTCAGTTTGTTTGTTTTTCCGTTAAAAAAACCCTTAGAATTTAACATTGGACATAACTTATGAATAGTAAGTGATAGAGCCTTCATATTTTGCATGTCAAGGGTTTAGCTCAAGACTGAACTCAGTGTAAATACAATGTTTATACACTTAGTATTATCTTGCACTGAACCCTCGATGTGTTTTCTTGTGACAAGACCTTTTCACTTGATTTAACCACTTTTTCAAATGATTCACCACTTTTTCAAACAAGAGCAAATGTGGGGCATTTGGGTTTATGAAACACATCTTGTTTTACTTTGAAGTTTTCACTTATCATCCAGCACCTATAAACCAAGTGTTGGTAGCCACATTTGGTGCTCTTCAATTTTAGGAGTCTGGACCCCTTGCCGGAACACATTAATTTTTATCCCCCGCCGTTTTCGGCAAGGGGATATAGTAATGCTTTCCTTCCGTCATTCTGTCATTCCGTCATTCCATCATTCCGTCATTCCGCCATTCCGCCATTCCGTCCTTCCGAGGTTCCGTCACTAAACTTGTCCGGAGCATATCTCCTAAAGTATAATAGCTATCAACTTGAAACTTTATGGGTGGATAGATCTCGTGGAAGAGGAGTGCAGTGCACAAGAACTATAACTCTTGCTTGCATAATTTTGGAGTTATTGCCCTTCGTTATTTTAAAGACTTAGATTTTGTAGGGGCTTAATTTCTTAAAGTAGAACCCCTAATCTATTAGGCTTCAGTTTACTATCAAGCTTTCTCGGCGGGGGATAGCCATGTCCGTCATGGCTCTTGTTTTACCTTGGAGCTGATGAAAGTATGTGTATAATAATTTGATATTTTTCAGCACTTTTGCTTCCTAACAAAGAAATGTGTTGATGATGAGAAACCATGTGACAAACATGATGATGATGATGATGATGTTTGGATAGATTTCTGCAGGCCTGGACAGGTAGGCAAAATAATATTTGTGACCAGTCACATGAAAAAAGACCAATGGGAAGAAATATTTGAAAAAGAGATTGGTTCCAGTAGTGGTCAACCAGTGGTCACTTTTTCGAAAAATTGTGAAGCAGAAAGGTAGAATGATCATTCTTAACCCTTTGCTGTTTAATCCCTGCTTTTTACGTGCCTTTGATTTTATGATTGAGAAAACATTGTGAAAAAAAAAGAAATTGCTTCTGACAAGCAATCACACTATTTTCTACCCTACTGAATGGTTATTTTTCAAATTAAATCCACTTTTAATTTTTGTCTGCAAAACCTTTGAATTTGGACAGGTCCAAAATTTTGTAAAATAGGAAAGGGTTAAGATTCAGAAAATGAGCAGTTAATTCAGTCTGACTAGGTTGACACTTTTTGCATTTCTAAGATAATCCCTTTTCACAGATCACAATTTTAATTTTCTTAATGAATTTTCCACCATTTAGTTTGAAATATTTTCTTAAAACAGGCAACTTAAACATTCAAATAACAACTTGAATAACAATGATCTGCTGTTTCTTGTTCTCGCTCTCTGGAGATAAATGAAATTTTAATTATCCCATGTGGTACCACCATAACTTGTTGCTTAATAATAGGCACATTAGATTTGCTTGATGAATTAATCAAATATAGAGTATATAGAGTATGAATTTCCTGACCCTTTCAGGGATAATTCTGGCTCAGAATTTCATATGCAAAAAATCTCCTTCAGTCAGAAATAATGAGAAATAGGGAGGTTTCAATGGCAAATTGAACCAAATCCTTTGTTAAAATACATTTTGCTGTGAGATTTTTCTCTCATTTAGCCAATTTGAATGAGATTTCTGGCAGAAAAATGAGAGGATTTACACAGATCTCGCCCAAAAATGACCCCTGCCGTTTTTATTCTAAAACAATAAATTACTCAAAATTTGACATTCACACTCTTACAAAAAATCAAACACAATCAGGTAAATAATCGATATGCAATACTGAGATAGCGTTTGTCATTTACTTTAGTTGAAAGGTTGAAGGTTTGAAAAACTGATGTAATTGTAATTTTCATAATTCAAGTGAATGTGCACAAACAATGGTGATTGGACCTTGAAGTTGTTTGGATGTACTGAAAATTTCTAGCAATATATAACAATGTATGAAGGTTGTAATACATAGAAAAAAAGAATGAATAGATAGGGACTAGAAAAATGCTTAGTCGTAGAGATAACTTCATCTTATGGACATTAGTTGAAAAGATATTTGACTGTACATGATTTTGAGCACATTTGCTTCATGGCACAGAAATGTGTTGACAATGAGAATGAACAACTATTTGACCAAGATGATGATAGTGATGATGATGATGATGATGATATTTGGATAGCTTAAGAGAGATGGTCCAGAAATTCGTAAATGGGCATATAACTTTCGCATTTCTAGCTTGTTCTGTGTATAATAAAGTTTAGTATCTACTCAGGGCATAAATGTTATTATTTTTTGAACTCATGCTAAGGAGGTCTTTTATTTTCAAGCCAAGGTAATAATTGTATACTAAGGCGAGGTAGCGTGAAAAAAAAATGGAAAAATCTTACATAAATAAGATTTTCTTTCAGTTATTTCAAATTTATTGGCAGAAGTAAAAAGGGAGCAAATAGGAAAGCAATTGTCATATTTTGAACATAGTGGTAGGAGTTTTTACGGACACAGAGTATTTTAAGTAAGACTGAATATTTGAGGAAAAAAGTGGCATTACGGCAACACCAAAATATGAAATCCATTTACTATTCGAATTCTGTCATGATCTTAATTATTTACTAAGCCAAACATTCAAAATGATTTAGAAAAATTGTGATAATGTGTTATGTTAGCTCAGATATTTAAAGAAGACCAGACTTTAAAAGAGAATAAAGAAAGGTATAATGAAGTTTCAACCAACAAAGTTGTCCAAATTGAATATCATTATTTTTTCCCAAAATAAAGGTCCAGCATATGAGTCTCCACTTAACTAAAAATACTATTCATATAGAAATTTTTCACAAATTTGATTCCAAATGGAATGGTTGATACTTTCTGCAAGTTGTTTTATCAGGCACAGAAAGTCTTGGGAGTAAATGGAGACTATATAGAGGATATTGAATGAGTGGTCATCGAATACTGAATTTATTAAACGAGTAATCTATAAACAGATAAAAACTGTTTTAGATGAAGAGTTTAATAAATTCTGTATTTTATGAGCATAAATTTTATATTCTGTTTATAATATGACCCAAATTTTAGCGAAAAATTGTAAAATTCTTGATATTCAACGTTTCCATTTTCCGTGAAACTTATAACGCCGTTTAAAAATGACGTCACAAAACATAGATTATGACGTCATTTTTCGCTATTACAAAATAACGTTGCTATTCTCTCTGAGCTCATTTGCATAGTTATTCCACTAGTGTAATAACACCCGTGTAATATCAAAAATATTCAACGGGGTTATTTCACTCCGGCGACGTAGGTCATATTATGAATAGAAAATATTTAATAATGATGTCTCATTTGATGTTCTTGCTCCCCGCCTTTGTGAGTGGTCTTTATCCTAGACTATTCACTCTGCAATTGCTATTGAATTTACACATTTAAAAATTTCCACATTTATCACACATATGTTGCATTTAATAAATGTATAATATTTATTTTGATAGCCTAGTTTTCAAATGTTTTATTACCCCATTTTATGTACTTCTTGATCAACCGTACTGCAAACCTAGGAATATTTTACAAAAAATATGTATAGTATGCAGTATCTAGTTATACTCCACACCTTTGAAGGATAGGTGGTTATACTGTTTCACCATGTCTATCTATCCATCCATCCAACTCAACACTTAAATGACCTAGAATCATGAAGCTCTGTACAGGTGTTGTTCATGTCCCATGATGATGAATGTCAAAGGCTAAGGTAGCTATTGTACTTTGTTTAAAAAATATTCTCACAAACTGGGACAGTTGTGAGTATTTTCATTGACTTTGCAACAGAAGATCTATTTTTAGTTAATCAAATGTTTAAGGTATGACATATCTAATTTCAAATATATAAACTTTTCAGCACTTTTGCTTCATGGCACAGAAATGTGTTGACAGTGAGATTGAGAAACCATGTGACAAACATGATGATGATGATGATAACACTTGGATAGACTCCTGCAAACCTGGACAGGTAAGATGCTTGAGGTTTGGGGACAACCAAAATGTCATATCTACAAATTTTTATCAGAGGTAGATACAACATTTTAATTGGCCACTGAGGTTTTGATATTTGTTGTGGAAGGGGTACTTTGGGAATAACAAGAGCATGGCCTAAGAATGCAGACACTCGGCTGTAGGCTGTTGGATAGGGGATAAACACTTTTGAGTTGAAAAAGGGGCATTTATTGCAACAGATGCATTTAGAATGATCTCCCTTAATAGATTAGGTTGCTCTTTTGATTGTGAACAAGTGTGGCAAGCTTCAAGTGGATGCCTTTAGTAAGACCAGAGTTATCACAAGATGTAAAAGTTTTTGCATGAAAACGGCAATACCAAGGCTAAAGCAATACCTCCTGTTTTCTCCGAAAACAGCGGAGGTAAATATGAAGCATTTTTACTTATCCCTTATGATATTAATAAAGGCATGATAAGAATAGATTTTTTCCATCACAAATAAAACAAAATGTGGTCAGTGGAGAATCAAAACCTTGTGACTACAGCTTTGATATGGTGTAGTTTTGAGGTTCATGCAGAGGTAAAGATAAGAGGGGGTAAAGCCAATCTAAAATCATTGTTTTGCAATAAAACCCTATGTTGTGGGTACTCATTTTAATCTTCTCCAGACTATTCCAATGAGGGTGTGTGCCTTGACTTTTGAAATACTTTGATCTAAAATCCCAAACAGGGATCGACACTAACATCTGGACTCCCATCCTACAAAATCAAGCAGTCCAAGCTCAATCTAAGGAGTCTGACTTTTAGTAATGGGAGAAAACCGTGGGAAAGAAGAAATTGCTTAATTCAAGCAATTTCTTCTTTTCCTCAAGTTTTTCTCCCAAAAATGATGATTTTCTTTCAAATACTGCTAGATGCAAGCTAAAGTTATCTTCAAAGACTTAGGTAGTGAACAACCTACAGTTTTACAAGAAATGAAAAGGAAACTTCCCTATGCATTTCTTTTCTAAATATTCTCATATGATACTGGAAGACCATAAGACTCCTTACTTGCAAAATGAAGGTTTCCCAACTGATAAACAAGGAGTCTTGGACTCCTGGACTCCCCTTAGTGTCGAACTCTGCCAACTATCCCTTCTATCTGTAGCTCTGTTCTTGCCACCGAATATGGCTATAATTTAATGTTTCTGAGTTCCCTTACTCACCAACAGAAAGCCAGTAAATTGAAATCTACGACCTTTTTCAGCACTTTTGCTTCCTGACCAAGAAATGTGTCGACAACCCAAATGAAAAACCATGTGACAAACATGATGATGATGATGATGATGTTTGGACAGATTTCTGTAGGCCTGGACAGGTAAGAAGCTTTGGGTTTGCGGGCAACAAAAAATGTTGTGTCTGCAGCTTTAAACATACTGTAGAAACATTTTTGTTGCCCAATGGTGTTTTCCTATTTGTGGTCAAATCAGTATTTAGAAATAACTAAACATTTGTAATTTTCTTGTTTTATCACAAAAATTCGAGTGATATCATAAATAGAATATCAAATTTGTGCTCATCAAATACTGAATTTATTTAACGAGTCATTTATAAACAGGTAAATACTTGGCGCAGCCTTGTTTTGACCACTCATTAAATATCCTCTATATACAAGGCTTGTTGACAGGTTTTAAACAGGCATAATAGGAATAGATTTTCACACTACCATGAGGTTCTGTCGGCCCCAGTTGCTTGATTGGTAAATCAATCAGTAGATCAATTGACTTCAAATCAATGGAATGTTGATATTGTGGGTTCGATTCAAACTAATACTGGCACACTAACAACCTTATTGTCTTTTGGACCTAGATGAGGTCCCTAGTGACAGTGCTTTACATCGAGCATGTTAAAGAACAATTGGGGAACTTAGCAGTAATTTTGTCATGTATCTCTGAACTATTCTCATTACAACTTACTGTCTTCTAGGGACTATTCTCGCATGGACATATGCTATGGAAGCAATGATAAATAAACCAAAATACACATCATATGGAAGCTTTAAATGTCTGTAGTTTTGAGGTTATGGCCAATAACAATTGCTGTAATTTAGTGTACCCGAGTTCCCTAACTCGCTAAAAGAAAGTCTGTTTATTGAAATCTAGGACATTTTCATGCACTTTTGCAGGTGCTTGAGGTAAAATTGATGCCTCAGTGCAAAACAGTTGTACCCGCTAATATGATTATTGGCAGTTACAAATGTTTTGCCCTACACCATCAAAATGTGGTCAGTGGAGAATCAAAACCTTGTGACTTCAGCTTTAAAATGCTGTAATGTGAGGTTCTGGCTACTCACAATTGCTATAATTTATTGTTTCTAAGATCCCTCACTCATCAGAAGAAAGGCTGTTTATTGAAATCTCTTTTTTAGCACTTTTGCTTCTCGTCAAAGAAATGTGTTGACAATGAGAATGACAAACCATGTGACAAACATGATGATGAGGACGATGATGATGTTTGGACAGATCTTTGCAGACCTGGACAGGTAAGAAAGTGTTTTAGATTTGACAACAGTTAACCCTTGCCATCCTGAACTCGCAATATTCTTACTTAGGCAGGAGGAATAGATAAAATATCAGCCTGCACATGATGTGCAGGCTGATTTTAGTCTATACTGTATGTTTTAAGCTTCACTGGACATGGTCTATTATTGTAGCTTGGTGTTCATCATGTGTCAGTGTGTCCGTCCATGCATCAGTTAGTCTGTTGACTTTTACTTTTTAGCTCATATGAGCACGAATTGCTCAAGGGAGCTATTGTGATCGATCGTTGTCCAGCGTCCGTCTGTCCATCTGTCCGTCTGTCCATCAGGGCGTCAACTTTTTCTTTAAACGACATCTCCTCCTAAACTTATGGGTCAAAATCAACCAAACTTGGCAGAAATATTCCTTGGGTGGTCCCTTTTGAAAATTGCTCAAATGGAAAGGATCCGTGCCATATCACGGGAAAAGGGGCCTTAATGACAAATTTCTTGTTTTCACTCTAGAAGCCACAAATATAGTCCAATCTTCATGAAACTTGGTCAAAATGTTTGTTAGGTCATGAGTATAAAGTCTATTGAAAATGGGAAGGATCCGTGCCATTTCGCAGAAAAAGCCGCCTTAATGACAATTTTGTCAACAATATCTTTAAACGACATCTCCTCCTAAACTGATGGGTCAAAATCAACCAAACTTGGCAGAAATATTCCTTGGGTGGTCCCTTATAAAAATTGCTCAAATGGAAAGGATCCGTGCCATATCACGGGAAAAGGGGCCTTAATGACAAAATGTTTGTTTTCACTCTAGAAGCCACAAATACAGTCCAATCTTCATGAAACTTTGTCAGAATGTTTGTTATGTCATGAGGATGAACTTATTTGAAAATGGGAAGTATCCATGCCATATCACGGAAAAAGGGGCCTTATTGACAATTTTGTCAACAATATCTTTAAACGACATCTCCTCCTAAACTTATGGGTTGAAATCAACCAAACTTGGCAGAAATATTCCTTGGGTGGTCCCTTATGAAAATTGCTCAAATGGAAAGGATCCGTGCCATATCACGGGAAAAGGGGCCTTAATGACAAATTTCTTGTTTTCACTCTAGAAGCCACAAATATGGTCCAATTCTTCATGAAACTTGGTCAGAATGTTTGTTAGGTCATGAGGATGAAGTCTATTGAAAATGGGAAGGATCTGTGCCATTTCACAGAAAAAGCTGCCTTAATGACAATTTTGTCAACAATATCTTTAAACGACATCTCCTCCTAAACTTATGGGTCAAAATCAACCAAACTTGGCAGAAATATTCCTTGGGTGGTCCCTTATGAAAATTGCTCAAATGGAAAGGATCTGTGCCATATCACGGGAAAAGGGGCCTTAATGACAAATTTCTTGTTTACACTCTAGGAGCCACAAATATGTTCCAATCTTCATGTTTGTTATGTCATGAGGATGAACTCATTTGAAAATGGGAAGTATCCATGCCATATCACAGGAAAAGGGGCCTTAATGACAAATTTCTTGTTTACACTCTAGGAGTCACAAATATGTCCCAATCTTCATGAAACTTGGTCAGAATATTTGTTAGGTCATGAGGATGAAGTCTATGGAAAATGGGAAGGATCCATGCCATATCACGGAAAAAGGCGCCTTAATGACAATTTTGTCAACAATTTCTTTAAACGACATCTCCTCCTAAACATATGGGTCAAAATCAACGAAACTTTGCAGAAATATTCCTTGGGTTGTCCCTTATGAAAATTGCTCAAATGGAAAGGATCCGTGCCATATCATGGGAAAAGGGGCCTTAATGACAAATTTCTTGTTTAGACTCTAGAAGCCACAAATATGGTCCAATTTTCATGAAACTTGGTCAGAATGTTTGTTAGGTCATGAGGATGAAGTCTATTGAAAATGGGAAGGATCGGTGCCATATCACAGGAAAAGGCGTCTTAATGACAATTTTTTTGTTTACTCTCTAGAAGCCACAAATATGGTCCAATCATCATGAAACTTTGTCAGAATGTTTGTTATGTCATGAGGATGAACTCATTTGAAAATGGGAAGTATCCATGCCATATCAAGGAAAAAGGGGCCTTAATGACAATTTTGTCAACAATATCTTTAAACGACATCTCCTCCTAAACTTGGGGGTTAAAATCAACCAAACTTGGCAGAAATATTCCTTGGGTGGTCCCTTATGAAAATTGCTCAAATGGAAAGGATCCGTGCCATATCACAGGAAAAGGGGCCTTAATGACAAATTTCTTGTTTTCACTCTAGAAGCCAGAAAATATGGTCCAATCTTCATGAAACTTGGTCAGAATGATTGTTAGGTCATGAGGATGGAGTCTATTGAAAATGGGAAGGATCCATGCCATATCACGGTAAAAGGCGCCTTAATGACAATTTTGTCAACAATATCTTTAAACGACATCTCCTCCTAAACTTATGGGTCAAAATCAACCAAACTTGGCAGAAATATTCCTTGGGTGGTCCCTTATGAAAATTGCTCAAATGGAAAGGATCTGTGCCATATCAAGGGAAAAGGGGCCTTAATGACAAATTTCTTGTTTAGACTCTAGAAGCCACAAGTATAGTCCAATTTTCATGAAACTTGGTCAGAATGTTTGTTAGGTCATGAGGATGAAGTTTATTGAAAATGGGAAGGATCGGTGCCAATTCACAGGAAAAGGCGTCTTAATGACAATTTTTTTGTTTACTCTCTAGAAGCCACAAATATGGTCCAATCATCATGAAACTTTGTCAGAATGTTTGTTATGTCATGAGGATGAACTCATTTGAAAATGGGAAGTATTAGTGCCATATCACGGGAAAAGGGGCCTTAATGACAATTTTCTCGTAAGAGCTCCAAACGCCACAAATATAGTCCAATCTTCTTGAAACTTGATCAAAATGTTTGCCAGGTCACAAGAATGAACTCTGTTGAAAATGGGAAGGTTCATGCCATATCATAGGAAATGGAGTCTTAATGATGATTTACTTGAAATATCAGGTGAGCGATTTAGGGCCCTCAGGGTCCTCTTGTATCATCTTCTCCTCTCTGAAACTACTAGGCAGAATTTTAACAAACTACACTCCAATGATGCTTTGGACATACTATTTCAGATTTTTTCTTTTAATTCTGTGTATTGTCAGGCCGATAGCATAGGCACTACAGACTGTTGAGTCACTAAAAGAGGCCCATATGGTGCAATTTAAAAAAAAAAAAATCTACTCTGAAACTAATGGTATCTTTGACTAGCTTAAAAGTAAAACATGTTGTTTCTAGTTTAGTTTTAATTTGAATGGCTTAAACTGCAAAGGAGACTATTCTGGTAGTAAATTGTACACAAAACTAAAGTTTTGTCCAAAACCACAATTTTAAGATTTTTCACAATTAGAAAAAAATGAAACATTTTCCCAGTATTTCTGGTGGATTGGACCTGTTCCTAAAACCCTGAGAAAAAGGCTGAAAAAGTTTAATTATACCCCCCACCTACGAAGTAGAAGGGGGTATATTGGTTTCACCATGTCTGTCTGTCTGTCCATCCATCCATCTGTCCATCCATAGACCATTTCGTTTCTGGACTCTAACTCAAGAACCAAGTGACCTACAATCATTCAACTTTATACAAATGTTCCCTATGACCCAAGGAAGTGCTCTATTGTTTTGGGGTCAAATAGGTCTAAGGTCAAGGTCACAGTCAGCCTTTGTTCAATTTTCATTTTCGGACTCTTCCTCGAGAACCAAGTGACCTACATTCATGAAACTTTATTGAAGTGTTGCTTATGATTCATGGAGGTGCCCTATTGTTTTTGGGTCACATAGGTCAAAGGTCAAGGTCAGAGCCAATTTTTGTTCAATTTCCGTTTCCGGACTCTAACTTAAGAACCAAGCAACCTAGAATCATGAAACTTTATGCAAATATTGCTTATGACCCAAGGAAGTGCCCTATTATTTTGGGGTCACATAGGTCAAAGGTCTAGGTCACTTTCAATTTTTAGTTCAATTTTCGTTTCCAGACTCTAACTCAAGAACCAAGCGACCTAGAATCATGAAACTTCATGCAAATGCCGCATATGCCCTCAATATTTGTTACAAACACATCCTGCACTAATAGCACTTGCATTCTGACAAAGTGCTTGTGGGGGGTATAAGTCCGCTCTGTGACAGTTCTAGTTAAACATATTTTGAAAGCAAATACTGATTGACTCACTGCATTTAGCATTTTGATTAAAATGCAATTTCTGTTAGATTCAGGATGACAAGGGTTAAATAAAGTTGACAATAATTTCAGCACTTTTGCTTCTTGACAAAGAAATGTGTTGACAATGAAAATGAAAAGCCATGTGAAAAACATGATGATGATGATGATGATGATGTTTGGTCAGATTTCTGCATGCCTGGACAGGTAGGACTAATGTTTTTATGTCCCAATACAAGGTTTTAGTATCACATAAAAAAATTGGGTTACAAGAACTCAAAAGTTAAGCTCCTAGGGGTCCTTGCTTAAGTTTTTGGAGTCCCTGTTTTAAATGTTGGACTATTCCTTTTGAGCTATTCTTATGTTTTTGTGTAACTGTTAGATTTTCTCTGGATTAATCTACACAAGGTATTGTATAGATATAATATGTATTTTTCGGTATCAACTCCAAAGATGAATTGAAGACTGTTTAAAAACAGTCTTCAATTCATTCCTGAAATTGATCCCCAGAGGTTCCTAAGGACTCACATCAGAAAGTTTTGACAGTCCTGGCCCCTTATTTAAGATTCCCAGACTTGCAAAACCAGTGTTTTTTAAAACCCTAGTAATATATATAAGATCAGGAGCATATTGTTTCACCATTGACTACCTGCCATCCCTTCCATCTATCAATCTGCACAAAACTTATCCAAAAGACTTTACATTTCTGATAACTTCAAGTTTACCTAAGATAAATGACCATATTTGGCATGATGATAGGGTCAATACAGAGGAATCCGCTTATTAGCAACTCCTATTTGTCAGAAGAAAAGTTGCTGTTACGTAGATGTTTCTATCATCCTATTTATACACTAGCTTTCAGCAGCACGTACAGACACCTTCATCAGGTGAATCCTATGTATTTATCTCAAGAAGAGAACTTTTTTCTCGTTTCTATTATCCGATATATCATTTTATTCAGTATCCAAACTCCAGAAATGTACAAGTACATTGTTGGCATCTGAATCAGTGCAGACATGAGTTACTAAATATCTCGATAAAACTTCAATCTTCTGTTAAAATTACTACCATATGTCTATATAAAGGTGAAAAATGCACTTTTGTTCAGTAGTAATGTCTTACTGTCTATTTCACAGCATTTCTGTTTCCTAACAAAGCAATGCGTTGACAATGAAAATCCATGTCACTTTGATGATGGTGATGATGATGATGACAACCACCCCATTGATTATTGCAGACCTAGCCAGGTAACAGAGATCAATCAGCTTAACCCTTGTCCTTCTGAATTATAATTAATGTTTCAAACGAATTACAAATTCGGGGAAATTCTGGAACAAGTTTTTCCCCAAAATATTAAGTATAAAGGAGGAAGTTTTATTATCAGACTAATCTTTGCTAAAATGTCTGCAAAAAAGAGCTGGCACGAGTACTCGAGTACTTGGGTATCGTGTCTGTGTCCTGAAGCATTACCTGTTACCTGACTAATGAATAAGCACTATGTACTTTTGGGGATCAATTGTTGTGTACAACATTGAAGAGGAATATCGTCGATTTTCTACCCAAACCTCGTAACAACAGCTTCAAACAAGCTGTAGTAACAAGATTTTGGCAGAACATCGATGATATGTTGTGAGCAACAAGACAAGTATTGAGGAGATCATCCCTATATCCTGTTGGACAGCTTGATATTCATAACAATTTGGTTGTAACAACTTTTTATTTTGTTGTTTTATTGACTTCAGTGTTTACCAGCAAGTGTTTATAAAATAAAGCTGAATGATAATTTTTTATTATGCATTTTTCACAGGCCACTAAAGGTAAAAATATATTGGTATCCTTGGCTGCAGGGATTGATATTTACTTTATTTACCACTAGACCAGTAGTCTAGTTGCTCATGATTTTTACTAGACCACCAGCAAAGTCTACTAGACCAAAAATTGAAATCCAAACAGCATATTTCAATTGAATGCTATCTGTTGTTTTTTACCAACAAGACTAGCACATGACAAATTTCAATAATGGACCTACTGACGTCTAGAAGCTTTCTAGACGACAGTAGGTCCATTATGACATATTTCCAATCAGTGGTGATAGATTCTATACAGAATGTTCCTAGTCACCTGTACTTTGCATATTGAAGGGGTTTGATGTTATTCCTAGTCCATTTATCTAGCAGTGAATATTGTGAATCTGGCACTTTTGTTGAACCTTGTGATTGAGGTTGCATAGTAAAAATTGACTTGATCTTTTCCACAGCATTTCTGCTTCTTAAGAAAGCAATGTGTTGACAATAAAGATCCACGTCACTATGATGATGATGATGATAATGATGATGATGACTACCACCCTATTGATAAATGCGGACCTGACCAGGTAAAGTGATAAACACTTGGAAATATGTAAATCATCAGTGTTATTTTGAAACAAAGCACTAAGCTTTATATACGTCATATTTTATTAAGCTATAGTAAAAAGATTTTGCAATAAAATTCATGAAATACAACTTCTAAAATACAACAAAGTCTAAGTGAAACTTTCTACTTTCTGTTAAATTTTAATTCTGCTAGCTTTATACTTTTACCTTTAACCTTTTTAGCTCACCTGAGCACATCGTGCTCAAGGTGAGCTTTTGTGATCATTGAATGTCCGTCGTGCGTCGTGTGTCGTGCGTCATCTGTCGTCCAGCGTCAACAATCTTAGTGTTTACACTCTAGAGGCCACAAATATTGCACAATCTTTATAAAACTTGGTCAGATTGTTGGCCAGGTCACAAGGATGAACCCTATTGAAAATGGGAAGAATCCATGCCATATCAAGGGAAAAGGGGCCTTAAAGACAATTTTCTTGTTTACGCTCTAGAGGCCACAAATACGGCCCAATCTTCATGAAACTTGGTCAGGATATTTGTCAGGTCACAAGGATGAAGCCTATTGAAAATGGGAAGGATCCATGCCATATAACAGGAAAAGGGGTCTTAATGACATTTATCTTGTTTACACTCTAGAGGCCACAAATATGGCCCAATCTTCATGAAACTTTGTCAGGATGTTTGTCAGGTCACAAGGATGAACTCTATTGAAAATGGGAAGAGTCCATGCCATATCAAGGGAAAAGGGGCCTTAAAGATAATTTTCTTGTTTACACTCTAGAGGCCACAAATATGGCCCAATCTTCATGAAACTTGGTCAGATTGTTGGCCAGGTCACAAGGTTGAAACCTAATGAAAATGGAAAGGATCCATGCCATATCAAGGGAAAAGGGGTCTTGGAGAAATTGTTCTTGTTTACACTCTAGAGGCCACACATATGGCCCAATCTTCATGAAACTTCGTCAGAATGTTGGCCAGGTCACAAGGATGGAGCCTATTGCAAAGGGGAAAGATCCATGCCATGTCAAGGGAAAAGGGGCCTTAAAGACAATTTTCTTGTTAACCCACTAGAGGCCACAAATATTGCCCATTCTTCATGAAACTTGAAAAGAATGTTTGCCAGGTTACCAGGAGGAACCCTATTGAAAATTGGCAGGATCTATGCCATATCACTGGAAAAGAGGCCTTAATGCCAATTTTTTTGTTTACACCCTGGAGGCCATTAATATGGCCATATCTTCATGAAACTTGGTCAGAATGTTGGTCAGGTCGCAAGAATGAACCCTATTGAAAAAGGGAAGGATACATGCAATATTAAGGGAAAAGGGGCCTGACAATTTATGTTTACACTCTAGTCTCTAGAGGCCACAAATTTGGTTCAATAGTCATGAAACTTGGGCAGAATGTTGGCCAGGTCACATGAAACTGGTTTAGAAAAGGCTAGAAACTTATGCAGGGATCATAGGAATAGAATAATGTCTTTCTTTGAATAATCTAATGGTCATTTAATGATCTTGAAAGCATTTTATTTTTGCTAAGGGAGGACTCAAAGAGACGAAGGTGAGCGATATAGGACCATCATGGTCCTCTTGTTTCTTAAGGTAGCAAATTGGACAGCGGCCTCCCGAATTTACAAACTAGAAGTGGATTTTTGTTTATTTTACGGCTCTTCTTGCGTGTTGTTTAAAAAGACCGGTTTTTCTTAAAGATTCTGCTTATGGGAATAACTTAAAATCATGATGGTAAAATTTGATAACTTAGCTGCCTTTGAACATTTGATATCAATTGAATAGGCATTAATGCATTAAAAGCATCATTCAATTAGGAGGGGTCACTATAAAATACCCAAAAACTTTCTTATTTGCATTGAAAGGTATGATGATTTTTTTACTACATAAAGAAAAAATATGGGTTTTAAACATATTGGAAAATGAGAAAAAAACCATTGGGTAATTTCTTCAAAAAATAGGTTTTGTGGCATTTTTACCTTGTGAAATTACAAAATTTAGTGTATTTTTTAACTTTTGAAGGCAAATTGTGCAAATGCAATTGATCAAAGAGAAATTTTCTTGACAACAGCCATTGTGTGCATGTATAAGGTCTATCAAAATGTATGTGTTTTATAGCTTTAAGCTGGTACTGAGTTTATTCTAGACCTAAAACGAATATGAGTGTTTTACTGAAAAATGGCTAATACCACTCAAAGGCATATTACTCTAGAATGAAAACAAGCATGGAACGATACCTTCAAATATTGATATAATGACTACACAATGTTAAACTACAACATATGTGACCAAGATAAAAATTCCTTGGGTGGAAATAAAATGACACCAAGTGTCCATTGCTACCTTTAGATTGTCTATTGACTTGCGCATTTTTGATTGTTGTTTTTTATAATATACCTTATTTTGACCATGAGAAATATGACAACTGCTTTTTTATTTCAAGTGGTAATGTATAACCATCTATTTTACAGCATTTCTGCTTCCTAAGAAAGCAATGTGTTGACAATGAAGATCCATGTCACTATCATCATCATGATGATGATGATGATCACTACCACCCTATTGATAAATGCAGACCTGATCAGGTAAAGTGCTTATTAAATTTAACAAGAAAATATCTACCAATATGTAAATTCAATGTCTACTGTATGGATGATACTTTAGGGTTATACATTAAAAGTGTTCTGAAACCTAAGAGATCCAAAAGTTTCGAGAGGAATTTATTCCTGTGGTTGAAAAGTTAGATATTCCGTTTGGTTCCCTAGATATTTAAAAGTGCAGAATGTTCTTAAGTCTTTGAATAAGTACTTTTATCAAGCCAATGGCTCTAACTTCACTAAATGTTTGTTACATATAAATAGAGAACAAAGTTGGTTTAAGTCCCTTGGTTTACAAAGCTTTTATATATTAATAACCTATATTTTTCCCAGTGTGTTTTCTTTTTAACTCTGATAACTACATAGGCAAAGTAAATGACCCCTCAGATAACCTTAAAAGATCCTCAGAGTTAGGAGTATGGATTTATATGTGTTCCCTTTGAAAAATAGTTTGCAGGTTCATGTAACAGTGATTTCTATCGCCGTGGAGTAGAGGCTATGACATTCTAAACTATTGCAGGCAAGAATTTAGAATGTTATCCAACAGCAAGGGCAGTAGTTTTACACTGTTACATCAAACACCAAACATTGATGTCATAATTAACATTGGTACTGCTTAGATGACTTCATGTAGCGCAGAGTTAATAAAAGTAGAGTTTAGGTTATTTAATAATAAAGTTTAATATATCAATAAGCTAATACTTTGTTAATAATTCTGATTTTTCTCGATCATCCATTGTAAATGTTTAAAAAAAACAACACATGTTACTCAGATCTTATCCAGGGGTAAACAGCTCAATGCTGTTTGCGCATGGATGAAACAGTTAATACTCTTGCACATGGTGGATTGTGGACTGCTTTATGAAAAGGTCAAAAATGGTAAATAAACGTTCGAATAGGAAATCAGGTAAAATTAAATATTGATTCCTGCCCTGCGTTCAGGATAACAAAATGGTGCAAACAGTTTTCTAATTATATCCCGCTTTGCATGTGCACCTGTGTGCAAAGCAGGGTAAAATTGGAACACTGTTTACACAGTTTTGTGATCCTGAGTGCAGGGCTGTACCCTCAGCTGCTGTCTGTTAAAACTTAACTTCCATATATTCATGTATAAAGTGACAACTGCTTTTGGTTCAAGTAGTTATGTCTTACCATCTATTTCACAGCATTTCTGTTTCCTAAGAAAGAAGTGTGTCGACAATGAAGATCCATGTCACTATGATGATGATGATGATGATTATGATGATGATCACTACCACCCTATTGATTATTGCAGGCATAATCAGGTAAAGTGTTTTAGTAAATTAAAGTAAAGAGTATTATAAGTGTATCAAGAAAATGTCTAGCAATATGCTTGTCATCAGTGTAATTGCAAAACCATGCTACTACACCTTAAAACAAGATATAGATAGTAATATTGTGATATTGGCAGTAATACCGATCAAAACTATTCTAAATTGCTCACTTTATGCTCCATTCATTCATTCCAAACATTCACTCAAACCACTCTAAAACACTCCCAAATTACTGAAATGATTCAACAACTACATTTGAATTTAAAATCAATAGAAAAAAACTCATGATTGGACGGGCTTGAATTTTGTAAGTGGCTGATTGGTTTGTGAAGACATTTGGAACCATTAATAGAATTTACATGCATATTCTATATATCGCTGATTTTGTTCACAATGAAAAAAATAGCGATTGTTATTACCTCCCTTTCATTTCACTCTAAGCTCACTCATCACACTCATTTAATTTCATTCTGAAACCATAACAATATCATTCAGCTTGTCAATTTCACGATGATCTTAACTGTATAGTTATAAAAGTCACAAATAACCAAAAGAATCTCTTTAAATAACTACCATTTGTCTTAGTACAATGTGATAAAAGTACTTTTGTTAAAAAAAGTAATGTCTTACCATCGATTTTACAGCATTTCTGTTTCCTAAGAAAGAGATGTGTTGACAGTAAAGATCCATGTCACTATCATAACGATGATGATGATGATGATGACTACCACCCTGTTGATAAATGCAGACCTGATCAGGTAACAGAGATTGAGCATAATCGTTTGTTTCAGTGTAAGATCGATTTATATTTCATTGAGTGAACAACAACAGCTATTTTTCCCACGATCTATAATATAGCTTTTGTTGTTCACGGAATGAAATATTAATCGATCTTACTCGAAAACAAAAGGTTATTCTATTTCTTTAGGCAAAAATGAGACAAAATGTGAAATTTTTAGAACATATTTTCGTAAAGCACGTCATTTTACATGTGATTGCTTTGCAACATTCATTGTGACGTCACTTATTTGGCCCAACATAGATGAAGTCGGATAGGATGAATGCACAAAAGCAGGGTGTAAGTTTTTGATAATTTCACTGCTTTTGCTTTTGATAATCTACCTTTATTTCTCGATAAACCATCGAAAGAAATTCAGAAATTTAATTATTTTGTCTTGCCCTTTTGATGCTGTAAATTGAGTATTTTCCTTTTTGTTTATTATGCTCCCCGAAAAATTTTCGGGGGAGAATTTTGTCAACAGCTTGTGGGTGCCTCTGTCCGTCCTTCTGTCCATCCATGTGTCAGTCTGACATCATATCTCAGGAACCCCTGGAATGAAACTTCATATATAATCTTCCTAGGAAATATCCAAAACAACTTTTTTTTTTATTTTCTCCTTTCAAGGCTATGTTATGGAAAAGGGCCTTAAGGGGTAAACTTTAATTAGCCTATTCCAGATATGGATTTAGAATATCAATGAGGGTAAAAAAATGTTTATATGTAATTTAACTTATTGAACATCTAATTTAAGTTATTGATGGTCACATATCATAATACTACATATTTCAGGGTAGTTGAAATATAGATTTTCTCCACTCCTTCCCAGATAAGCAAGAGAGGATTATCTTCTTGTTGAAGATCAAAATGAACTGGTTCTCAAACAATAAAAAATCATTAATTTTGAAAATGATTGTTGTCAATATAGATTTTTTTCTTCATTAACATTAATATTTTCTACCCTTTTAAATAAACATTACAATTATTTGTTCTTGACATCTATTTCTTACTATTGAAAGATTTGTTGCAGTATATATTTGTCCATGGACAATTGACCTTGAAAATCCATTAGCCCATACTGGACAAGATGGACATAGGAATTTCACTTACCTGTGTCTAAAGATGCCTCTTACATGAATTGATGAACTTCATTTATTGTATTTCTCCTAATAAATGTTCCAAGGAGCTACATAAAATGGTCAGGGAGCTTTAATTAAGTACTCATTTTCTGATCTAAAAGATCATTAAAATTGATGTCTTTAAGGCCCTATTACCTTTAAATTGTGTTGAATTTCCTCTAAACAATCATAAACATGATTGTTTAGAGGAATTTCATTTCAAATTAGAGAAGAAGTCTTAAAGAGTTCCTAAAATTTAGGCATTTCAAGTGGGTTTTCTTAGTGAAAAATGTAAGAGCACAATTATCTGGGAGGTCACTATTATTAGAGGAAATATGGTATGATATGATTTTACAGATTATTCTGTGTCAAAAGTTTAATTGCTGGTGTTTGAGAGATTCAAGCTCTAACCAAGTGTAATTTATTTTCCAGTATTTCTGCTTCATCCACAAGAAATGTGTAGACACTTGTGAATGGAAAGATGATGGAAAAGATGATGATGATGATGATTATCCCACTACAGATGTTTGTGGACCTGGACAGGTAAACAGTAAATAGAGGATATCAAATGAGTAGTTTATTCAACTGGTCATCTAAAACAGAAAAAAACCCAGTCAAAGTCATTGATTCAAAGTAACTTCACACTTCACACAATTGTTTCCCATAAGGAGTAGATTATCCATTTGAAAAATGTTTTTCTGTACCTCAAAAGTCAAGGTCAATTTTCAAGGTCAAGGCCAGAGCATAATTTTTGTTCAGAGCATAGATTTTACATGACAATTGTATGATGAATTTAAAAATGATTTTGCACTTTGTTCCTCCAAGGTCTAGAAGTGCCATTTAATCTAGTTATGACTAGGTCAAAGGTTCACACAATTGTTTCCCACAAGGAGTAGATTTTCCATTTGAAAAATGTTTTTCTTTATCTCAAAAGTCAAGGTCAAGGTCAAGGCCAGATCATAATTTTTGTTCAGAGCATAAATTTTACATTTTGACAATTGTATTATGAATTTAAAAATGATTTTGCACTTCTGTTCCTCCAAGGTCCAGAAGTGCCATTTATTCTAGTTATGACTTGGTCAAATGTTTGCAGTCTCCACAAGTGTTGTCCGTGGATAGCCATTCTAATTTCAGTTCATTTTGATCCAAAACAAAAAGGTTGAGTAGTGTATAAAGTGATAATTTGTATTCTTATTGATTCCATTATTACAGCACTTCTGTTTCATCCACAAGAAATGTGTAGACACTTGTGAAACGAAAGATGATGGAAAAGATGATGATAATGATGATGATTATCCATCAACAGATGTTTGTGGTCCAGGGGAGGTATACTACTTACTATTTTCAAAGTGAACAACATTTTTACAAAGTTGAACAAAAAAAATGTGATACAAGTATATTCTTAAATCAGATAGGTCAGTATGTGAAAAATGCCACCTATCAGAAGATAACGGGTATTTCTCATACTAGTACACGCATCACATCCTTTCAGCCTCCAGCTGATTTAAGCATTCTTGGTAGTGTTATTTGTGACAACTCGGCCAATTCCATCGAACTACTTTCAAAATTTCAGCAGCCATGAAATTCAATTTTAATGGTTTTCCACAAAATCTATATTAGGAAACTGTTTACAGTATAAATAGATCTCAAGCAAACAACTTTTTTTAAAAAAAAATATACTTTCGCAATTTAAGCCAATATTTTTGTCAATATTAAGTTTGATTACCACAAAAAGGAAGTCTTAATTGAAATTCTCCATTTACTACTTTTTATACGCCCGTCGAAGACGGGACGTATTATGGGATCACCCGTGGAGTCCGGCATCCGGGCGACCGGCAGCGTCCACTTCTTTGTCCGGAGCATAACTCTGTCACTTGAAGTCCGATCAACTTCAAACTTGGCAATTGTGTTCTTCTCATCATTACGGAGTGCAGTGCACAAGAATCACAACTCTACCTAGCCTATTTTTTGAGTTATTGCCCTTTGTTGTTTTTCAGACTTGAATCTTGTCCGGAGTATATCTCTTAAAGAATAATAGCTAGGATCATGAAACTTCATGGGTGTATAGATCTCACCAAGGGGGAGTGCAGTGCACAAGAACCATAACTCTATCTGGCCTATTTTTTGAGTTATTGCCCTTTGTTGTTTTTCAGACTTGAATCTTGTCCGGAGTATATCTCTTAAAGAATAATAGCTAGGATCATGAAACTTCATGGGTGTATAGATCTCACCAAGGGGGAGTGCAGTGCACAAGAATCACAACTCTACCTAGCCTATTTTTTGAGTTATTGCCCTTTGTTGTTTTTCAGACTTGAATCTTGTCTGGAGTATATCTCTTAAAGTATAATAGCTAGGATCATGAAACTTCATGGGTGTATAGATCTCACCAAGGGGGAGTGCAGTGCACAAGAACCATAACTCTACCTGGCCTTTTTTTTGAGTTATTGCCCTTTGTTGTTTTTCAGACTTGAATCTTGTCCGGAGTATATCTCTTAAAGTATAATAGCTAGGATCATGAAACTTCATGGGTGTATAGATGTCATCAAGGGGGAGAGCAGTGTACAATAACCATAATTCTACCTGGCCTATTTTTTGAGTTTTTGCCCATTGTTGTTTTTCATACTAGAATCTTGTCCGGAGTATATCTCTAAAAGTATAACAGCTAGGATCATGAAACTTCATGGGTGCAAAAAACATTCATTCAAAATAACCTCAGTTCTATTCAAACCCCCAGTTTATACTAAGCAATGTGACGGGCGTATCTTGTGACAATTTGGCACCTTGTTGGCGATACAATACAGAGTTATTCGTACGAGATAGTAATATTTATCCCAATCTGGATAAGTGATACGGTCCCAAAGACAGGTCGATCTTCGGAGAATATGACATGCGCAGACAACGGAGAAATACCAGGAATCCATTGTTAGGGGCTTAAGTTTCTGTCATATAACTTAAAGATTGTTGAAAGAGGCATAAAACCCCATTCAACAAACAAACAAATCTAAATTAATCTTCCAGCATTTCTGCTTCATCCATAAGAAATGTGTCGACACATGTGATACAAAAGATGATGATGATGATGATTATTATCCATCTACAGATATTTGTGGTCCAGGGCAGGTATGCTATTGTTGAACAGTCTCAAAATAAACAACACTACAATGCAAACAAACAAAAAAAGGTCAAGATGAAGAAACAAACGGACAAAAACCTTAAAGAAGATATAATACAATGTACACTTAGTTACATCGTGAAATAGACATTCGCCACAGTCAAAACCATACATTCACCTCAATCAAAACTGTTTCACTGACATTATTCAAATTGTTAGCGTAGCATAAGTTCTTGAAGAAATAAGAAGCTGTGTATAGAAATTGAATGCATTTTATATTAAAGGGAGGTAATCAGTGTCCCTAATTTTGTTCATTCTGAACAAAATTTGCGATATGGGATTACCTCCCATTAAATTCACTCAAAACTCCACACACTCATTCAATTTCATTCCTTAATCATTCTAAAATCATGCACCTTGTCAATTTCACGATGTTGTTAACTGTACCTATATCCCTTTGCAGTACAATCTTTAATTGATGTTTCTAGCATGTTATACATTGGTGCAAAAGATGAAATTACTTGTAATAAGCAACTTCTTTTTTCCTCACAACATTATCAATCAATTAGAATGGTTACTTTTTAGATTGTGCTAACTCTTTAGGATTGTGTACTGGCCTTTTGAGTTTGGAAAAATCAAAGATATAAGGTAGCAGACCCGTATTTGTTCCGCAATTTTTCAGCAGTAATGGACTTTAACAGTGTTTATCAAGGTTTCCTAATGATAATCATTAGGAAATGTCAACATTGTGAAAGATCTTGAGTTAAGAAATGTTGGGGAACTATTATGGGTTCACAATCATAAAATGAAAATGAGGAAGTTTTAAATCAAGCCTTTATTGATGACTTCTTTTTAACGAGTTTCAATTTGGAAACTTCTTAAAACCATTTAGGAGATGAAGAAAGTATTTTTTAATTTCATTGAGGTATGAAACTCAAAACCTTATCACACTATGAATACGCAAAGTTTTCAGTTTCATTCCTCCATGAAATTATAAGAATTCTCTTCATATCTTATAATTGAATATCATGAAGCCAAACTGGAATTATTTCGCAATAAAAAGACATTTTTCATGCAGGACTACTTTTCGCGCAAGCATAATAAAGCTGCATACTCATTATTGATTTCATTGAGGAATAAAACCAATTTTTCAGCCAATCAAAATGCACAAAACTAGATGAACAGAACTAAATTAAATTATTTCAGAATTATTTCAATGTGCGAAGAAAAAATTTACTGAAGTTTAATGAGCCTGTGAGTGACATTTCCAACAATTTTGATTTTGTGCCAAACAAAGATTCTTGCCAGCCTGTACATCTGCTTTGTCGATAGATAGGGTTCCATAATGTCTTTAGGCAATACACTAAGAGGTAGCCCAGGCTGCTAAATGTGAGACATTCATGCACATGTCAAATTGTTGGAAATGTCACACGCAGACTCAAATTTGATATTGGGGATTAAATTGAAGAGAGCAGATTTTATGTACTTGTAATTACACTTTTATCATTTTAGCATTTCTGCTTCATCCACAAGAAATGTGTAGACACTTGTGATAGAGATGATGATGGAAAAGATGAAGATGATGATGATTATCCACCTACAGATGTTTGTGGACCTGGACAGGTAAGAATTTGTTTTATATTTTTAATATTATCTGAACTTTTTTGCATTAAACAGTGAAAATAATGAGAGAAAATCAAATTGTGGAATCAGATATGATGAAATTTTTAAAGCAAAAAATTCATACAAGGTCTGTAGTTAGTCAAGTCTTAATATCTGTGACTAATATCAAATGGAGTACAATCATTTGTTTCACTGAAATACGGATTTATATTCAATTGAGTGAACATCAAAGGCTAAATTTTCTCGCTGGTAGGGGTAATATCAATTGATCTTCCAAGAAAAACTAACAATAATTGTATTTCTTTTTTTCAAACATATGAGACAAAATGTGAAATTTTAGGACGAATTTTCTTAAAGTGCTTCATTTTGCAGGTGATCTTGTGCAACTTCCATGATGCCACCACTTTTGGGGAAGTTTGTGGAAGATAATTTCAGTAAGGGTATAATGAATTAAAGCAGGATATAAATTTTTGATAATTTATCAAATGATCTATCATTATTTATCCATAATCTACTGAAAAGTATTAAAGAAAAAGGGTTACATTTTGATTTCATTATTATCATAGATAAAATCTATCCACATTTATGTTCTAGCACTTTTGCTTCATACACAAGAAATGTGTAGACACTTGTATTAGAGATGATGGAAAAGATGATGATTATGATTATCCACCACTAGATGTTTGTGGACCTGGACAGGTAAGAAATGCTTAAAAGTTCTCTTTACTTACGCATGTTTTTCAGGAAACAGGCAAAATGAGATCAATACAAATGACCTCATCTTAAGCCATACTGTTTTTAGCTCCACTGGCCGAAGGCCAGCGAGCTATTGTCATGGCGAGGTGTCCGTCGTGCGTGCGTGCGTGTGTGCGTCCGTCCGTCCGTCCGTGCGTAAATTTTTCTTAAACATCTTCTCCTCCTAAACAAATGGATGGATTTTGACAAAACTTGGCCAGAATGTTCCTTGGGTGACCCTCTTCTAAAGTTGTTCAAGAAATATGGATTGACCCCCATATATGGGCGTGGCAGGGTGGGGCTTATTTTGACCCCAAAAACTTTGAACGACATCTCCTCCTGAACCATGGGGCTGATTTCAATGAAACTTTACCAGACTGTTCCTTTGGTAACCCTCTTCTAAAGTTGTTCAATAAATTTGGATTGACCCCCAAATATCGGCGTGGTAGGGCGGGGCTTATTTTGACCCTGAAATCTTTGAATGACATCTCCTCCTGAACCATTGGGCCAATTTTAATGAAACTTTACCAGAATGTTCCTTGGGTGACCCTCTTCTAAAGTTGTTCAAGAAATTTGGATAGACCCCCAAATATGGGTGTGGCAGGACAGGGCTTTTATTTGACCCCGAAATTTTTGAATGACATCTCCTCATGAACAATAAGGCCGATTTTAATGAAACTTTACCAGAATGTTCCTTGGGTGACCCTCTTCTAAAGTTGTTCAAGAAATTTGGATAGACCCCCAAATATGGGTGTGGCAGGACAGGGCTTTTATTTGACCCCGAAATTTTTGAATGACATCTGCTCATGAACCATTAGGCCGATTTTGATGAAACTTTACCAGAATGTTCCTTGGGTGACCCTCTTCTAAAGTTGTTCAAGAAATTTGGATTGACCCCCAAATATGGGCGTGGCAGGGCGGGGCTTATTTTGACCCTGAAATCTTTGAATGACATCTCCTCCTGAACCATTGGGCCAATTTTAATGAAACTTTACCAGAATGTTCCTTGGGTGACCCTCTTCTAAAGTTGTTCAAGAAATTTGGATAGACCCCCAAATATGGGTGTGGCAGGACAGGGCTTTTATTTGACCCCGAAATTTTTGAATGACATCTCCTCATGAACAATAAGGCCGATTTTAATGAAACTTTACCAGAATGTTCCTTGGGTGACCCTCTTCTAAAATTGTTCAAGAAATTTGGATAGACCCCCAAATATGGGTGTGGCAGGACAGGGCTTTTATTTGACCCCGAAATTTTTGAATGACATCTCCTCATGAACCATTAGGTCGATTTTAATGAAACTTTACCAGAATGTTCCTTGGGTGACCCTCTTCTAAAGTTGTTCAAGAAATTTGGATTGACCCCCAAAAATGGGCGTGGCAGGGCAGGGCTTATTTTGACCCAAATCTTTGAACTACATCCTCTCCTGAACCATGGGGCTGATTTCAATGAAACTTTACCAGAATGTTCCTTGGGTGACCCTCTTCTAAAGTTGTTCAAGAAATTTGGATTGACCCCCAAATATGGGCGTGGCAGGGCAGGGCTTTTTTTGACCCCGTAGTTTTTGAATGACATCCTCTCCTGAACTGTGGGGCTGATTTCAATGAAACTTTACCAGACTGTTCCTTGGGTGACCCTCTTCTAAAATTGTTCAAGAAATTTGGATTGACCCCCAAATATGGGCGTGGCAGGGCAGGGCTTATTTTGACCCCAAATTCTTTGAACTACATCCTCTCCTGAACCATGGGGCTGATTTCAATGAAACTTTACCAGAATGTTCCTTGGGTGACCCTCTTCTTAAGTTGTTCAAGAAATTTGGATTGACCCCCAAATATGGGCCTGGCAGGGCGGGGCCTTTTTCTGACCCCGGAATTTTTGAATGACATCCTCTCCTGAACCATGGGGCTGATTTCAATGAAACTTTACCAGAATGTTCCTTGGGTGACCCTCTTCTAAAGTTGTTCAAGAAATTTGGATTGGATGAGAACCACTGGATCAATAAAATTCAGGTGAGCGTTTTAGGGCCATTTTGGTCCTCTTGTTTCAAAGTGATATCTAAATAGTTTTCTTCCTGGTAATTTTACAAATTAGTTAAATAAGTTCATTCCTTCATAAGTCAGTTTCAACTTAGAAAAAGTCTTAATTCCTTCTGAATGCTGTTCACTTTCATTACCTTCTATTTTCAATATCTCTCTTTCAAATCTTGAGATTTTTAAGCCAGTGGAGCGATACAGGCCTTCTTGGGCCTTTTGTTGGAGGTATTGCTATGGGCTTAACTTGTGCTGTAGATGTTTTGTTAAACTTACTGATATCAGGACTAACTGGAGGCTTTTACTTTATTAGGGTCCCTTAGCACGAAGTGCCAAATGTGAGCTTTTGGGGTCGTGTAACATTATTAACATTTACCTGGTAGACACACAAGAGGCTACATTTTAAGCCTAATCAATCTGAAACTAAGTCAGATTGATCTTCCCTGTAACCATCCAAGTTATTGATATTATGTAGAAATTAGAAATTATATCTTAGTAGACATTTTCCAATCTTATCTATTCTAATTGTTCCATGGATCTAGGACTCACATGGTTCTCTTGTTTGATATTACAGCACTTCTGCTTCATTCACAAGAAATGTGTTGACACTTGTGATACACAGGATGATGGAAAAGATGTTGATGATGATTATCCACCTACAGATGTTTGTGGACCCGGACAGGTTAGTAATTGTTTTATATTCTCAATATTATCTGAATTTTTGCTTTAAATACAGAAATAATGAGAAAATCAAAATCTGAGAGACAAATTCATTGAAATTTTTAAAACAAATAATCAGGAATATTTTTCATACACAATCTTTAGGTCCTACACAAGTCTCACTTTCTGTTATTAACATAAAATCAAGTAACTTTAATTTTCTAATTATCATACACAAAACTTATCCATATTTGTATTTTAGCATTTCTGCTTCATCCACAAGAAATGTGTAGACACTTGTGATAGAGATGATGATGGAAAAGATGATGATGATGATGATTATCCACCTACAGATGTTTGTGGACCTGGACAGGTAAGAATGTTTTTATATTCTCAATATTAGCAGGGCCCGAGGTTATAAAACTTCTTTCATTCTCAATTCAAAATTTTCTCAAATTGCAATTTGAAATTTAATTCTTAATTCTGTTTTAATACTCATTTCAACGTTTTAACATAAAAGGAAATATTAATAAGTTGTTATAAATAACAACTTATTAATATTATCTTTTATTTTCATATATTTATTTAAATTTAGAATTTGACAAAATTCTCAGCTGAGCCTGAGATAAGTTTTAAAACCTCCTGCCCTGATCTTGTTTTGCATTAAACAGAGAAATTAATGAGAGAAAATCAATTTCTGTAATCAGATTTGAAGAAATTTGTAAAGCTAAAGTTCATGCAAGGTCTGTAGATAGTCAAGTCTCGATATCTGTGACTAATATTAAATAGAGGACAATCATTTGTTTCACTGGAAGACAGATTAATATTCAATTAAGTGAACATCAAAGGCTATATTTTCTGGCTAGTGGTGGTAGTATCAAATAATCTTCCAAGAAAAACAAACAATTATTGTAAGGCTGTGAGTTTATCAAATGACAATCTACCTTTAGTTCTCCATAATCCACTGAAAAGTTAAAGAAAAGGGGTTATTTTGATTTCATAATTATCATAGATAAAGCTATCTATATTTTCATTCCAGCACTTCTGCTTCATCCACAAGAAATGTGTAGACACTTGTGACAGAAAGGATGATGGAAATGATGGTGATTATGATGATGATTATCCACCACTAGATGTTTGTGGACCCGGACAGGTAAGGAATTCTTTAAAATTCTCTTTACTCTCACTTTTTTAGCTCGGCTGTTTTCGTCAGAAACCCTAGGTATTGCTATAGACTTGGTGTCATTGTTCTTGTTGTTGTCAGCAGTGGCATTGTGCCAAAACTTTGACATTTTGTGATAAATTTTGATTAGTTGGTGATAGGGACTTTATATTTCACATGATCAATGCCTAGGACAAGGGCTTTCTGTTGGTACCAGGTTCAATGTCATCAGTTAAGGTCATGGTCATAAATTTAAGTCAAATTAGTGAAAAAAAAAATAAAAAAATCTTTGAACATTGGACATAACTATTGAATGGTAAGTGATAGGGACTTCATATTTCACATGAAGATTGCCTGGAACAACTCCTTTCTGTGGGTACCAATTTCAAGGTCATCAGTCAAGGTCAAGGTCATTTTATAAGGTCAAATTTTTTTAGGTAAAACTAATTTTAACCATAACTTTTGATTCATAAGTCCTAGAGCCTTGAAATTTCACATGTGTATTGCTTGTGACAAGATTGTCACATGCATAACAATGTCAAGGTCATTGGTCAAGGTCATTTGGTAAAAGTCACTTATTTATAACTTAAAAATTTCACAATTTGTTTAAACTTCTGATTGGAAAAGACACTAGCTGTTGAGAATTGGTCTTTAGAAGCATTTCGTGCAAATAATGCCCCCTTTTCGACTTGCTGTTGAAAATTGGTCTTTAGAAGCATTTCATGCAAATAATGCCCCCTTTTTATGCCCAGTATCGATAGATCGGGGGCATATTGTTTTACTCATGCCCGTCTGTCGGTCTATCCAACCATCCCTCCGTCTGTCCGTCCGTCTGTCCGAAAACTTAACCCTAAAACTTAACCTTGCCAATATCTTCAAGCCTATTCAAGATACAAAGCTAATATTTGGCATGATGATAGATCTCAATGATCCGCATCCGCTGGTACCAAATCAAGGTCATGTGACAAGGTCAAGGTCATCTGTCAAGGTCAAACTTTGAAAAAAAATGCCGTTACGGGGGCATTCGTGTTTCACAAACACATCTTGTTCAACTTTGCTTTTTTAACCATCTAGCACTTAACATCAGAGGAAAGCCACCTGTAGGCGGTGCTCTTGTTTCAGGAAATTGAAAATCAATGAAATCAATACAAAAGACCTCTTCTTAAGCCATTCTGTTTTCGAAGGTATGGCTATGGCCATTAATTTGTGTTGTAGTTGTTTTGTTAAACTTACTGATATCAGGACTAACTAGAGGCTTTAACTTTATTAGGGCCCCTGAGCATAAAGTGCCTACGTTGAGCTTTTGGGGTTTTGTTGTGTCTCCTACAACACAACACAACACTTTGTCATTAAAGTTTACCTTGAAGCCACACAAGAGATTACATTTGTTAGCCTATTCAACCTGAAAATTGATTGTCAGATTGATCTTTCCTGATACCACCCAGGTTATTGATATTATGTATAAATAATATTGTAGTAGACATTTTCCTATCTTATGTGACATTCTAGGGGGCAACAATACTCAGGTGAGGGATCAAAGACTATCATGGTTTTCTTGATTGATATTTCAGCATTTCTGCTTCATCCAGAAGAAATGTGTAGACACTTGTGATAGAAAGGATGATGGAAAAGATGATGATAATGATGATGATTATCCATCTACAGATGTTTGTGGTCCTGGTCAGGTTAGGGATTCTTTAAAATTCTCAATTTTACCTGAGCTTCTTTTCATGAACAGAACAAAAATAAATCAAGAAAAATGAGAGAAAAACAAATTCTGTGGATTTGATTTCAATAATGATAAAACAAAATCTGAAGATCTAACACCAATTTTAATTTTCTGGACTTATATTGAAAGAGGGATTTATTTGTTTAATAATTGCAATCCAATGAAAATTCTGATTGGTTTAAATTAAATCACTTGGGGAAATCCATTGCACTTTATTTCTGTATAAAATGCAATAGGTCTTTCGGGAAACCCCTAACCTTCCATCTGCAAGTCCTGTGTTGTATGGACTCGAATTAACCTAGTTCCTGATCATCAACGCAACATTGCTATTTAATATATTACAAATTAAGGTATTTTCGAAAGAATTTTCAATTACAAGCATGCAGTTTTGATTATGAGCTGACGTAAGCTTAGAAAACAGCGAGTCAACGAAGACCATTGAGCAACCTTCTCAACTTAGACCAACCATGCCGTTTTCGTTTAAAAATACAGACTTACTTAGCAGAAACAAGTTTTTTGTCATAAGTACCTCTAAGAATTTCAAAGTTGTCGTTTATTTGTGTATCATTTGTTTTACTTTATGACATTTCACTTCGATAGCGAGAGAAAGAATACACGATCTAAAAATAGATTGTGTAATCTATACAAGCAGAAAGTAGACTTGAAGCTTTTATGTTTGGCCGAGTATATACGGGCGTTATTAACCATGTGCTAGGGCAATTGCACTTTATACCCCAATAAACGCAGTGAAAAAGACACTCATCCCTATATTATTATTGTCAGACATAATTTACAATTTTTGCTCTGCTGGGAACGAAGTGCTCAAGGTGAGCTACTATGATGGTCCGATGGCCAGCATCTGTTGTCCACAATTTCTTTAAACATCATCTCATCCTAAACTAGTGGGTCTTTCTTGATGAGCCATCACAGGGATATTCCTTCAGTCAAGCTCTGCCCAAGTTTTTTAAATCATTAGAAATCCACCAGCAACTCTGGTTGCTACAGCAATATAAGAAACTACAAGATAAATTTCTTAAAGTATCTTCTTCTTCGAAACAAAAAGGCAGAGAGCACTCATATTAGGTATGCGGTTTTATTAAGTCAACCTTTAACAGTTTTGAAAATGTCATGCCTCTAAGATAAAATTTAGGCTTTGTCTGAGTGCATTCTTAGTTATTTCCTTAATTTCTACATTGAAACAAAGTAGAAAACATTCCAACCGTAATCTTCCTTGAAAACAGTTGAGGGTATGGATATATTATGTACACTTTATCTCCTATTGGATATCTTCCTATCTTACTGATATGATGGCCAAGAATGCAATAAATAACTCAGGTTAGAGTTCTTAGGGCCATCATTGTTCTCTTGTTTGATATTTCAGCATTTCTGCTTCATCCACAAGAAATGTGTAGACACTTGTGAATGGAAAGATGATGATGATAATTATCCATCACTTGATGTTTGTGGACCTGGACTGGTATGTTATTCCTTACATGCCCTGTGTTCAGGTTGACAAAATGGCGCTAACAGTTTGCCAATTATACCCTGCTTTGCATGCAAGAGCATGTGCACAGCAGGGCATAATTGGAAAACTTGTTTGCACCATTTTGCGATCCTGAACGCAGGGCAGGTCTGTATCATTTTCGTGAAGGATGATTTTGATAATTACTTTTAAAGGCCATTTAAGAAATTATTGATTGTATGCATAAAATCTCATTTGGTGTTTATTAGATTTAATGGATTAAAATGGAAATGGCAAGGTACCCTAATCTGTAACAATTTAAATATTCCAGCATTTCTGCTTTATCACCAAGAAATGTGTAAATACTTGTGAACAGAAAGATGATGATAATGATGATGATTATGATGATTATCCACCAATAGATAACTGTGGACCTGGACAGGTTCGGAATTCTTTTACATTCTCAGTTATTCACACATTTCTTCATGAAATTGTCAAAATAAGATACACCTATATCAATGCAAATGACCACATTTTTAGCACTGCTGTTTTTTTCAAAATATGAGTTACTGCAAGGTATAATTCTTTAGGCTATATATAGAATGAATTTTGACATCATTCTAGTTTTATCATTCAGGGATCTACACTTCTGAGAGTGAGGGGTCCTTTGGACTCACAACTTTTGAAATCATAGAGTCTTATCTAAAAGTATAAAGTCCAATGTTTTGTAATTGGAGAACATAGATGAAAAAAATAAATTTCTTATAACAAACAATTTCTTCTTTTCAACAAATTTCTCCTCCCAATTAATACAGTCGAATCTGTGTACAGCAGCCAGTCAAGGGAGAGAGCCAAATTGGCTGCTGTACACAGATTGGCTGCTGTTCACAGTATCCTTAGGGCGGCCATTTTGTCGTACCACTTTTACTGAGGGCAAGTAGGTTTTGAAGGTAAAACTAGCATATGTGCAGTCTGATCTTTGCCTAAAACCACCTGTATTTCCTTTTTGGAAAACAAAAAAGGCTATGATTTAATTTTCAAAATGAATACCGACTCACATTTAGTGCATTCAGAGCTCTGAGCACTTTGGTTTTGTTGCGATTTCAACATATATTTTTTTATATCAAAAGTAGGTTTTTCGTCCATTTAAAGACCTCGAGAAATGTGTAAACAATCTGTAATGTTCAAGATCACTTTATTAAAAGAGACCTGTCAACTGAGAAATTCCATATCCTTTAATCAATTATCATCATTTAAGTAGATCAAATAAATAATAATGGCCAATTACATGTCATTTAATAGATAACACGGATTAAATCGGTAATTGGTTGTTTATAACTTGTACATTACGATAAAGCGACTTAGGCTGTTTACTATAGTTGTAATTATCGATTTTTTCAAACACGACTAATAGAGTCGCGTGTTTTGTCAGATGACTGTGTATAGGTGTGATAAACAGTTAGATTAGACCAATTAAGGTGACCGCCGGCCACATATCAGGAGATCACGCTTTTCACAGTGCAATTAAAGAAGGAATTTGCACGCGGGGAATCGAGTGGCCGCTGTCGGCAGATTGGCCGCTGTGCATATTTGGCCGCTCACACAGTTTTGACTGTATGTTTTTCTTTCAAACAACTACTAGATGTAAGCAAATGCTATTTTCAACAACCTATGTAGAGAAGAATCTACAGTTTCTACAAGAGATGAAAAGGAAACTGCCCTGTCATTTGTTTTCAAAATATTCCAAAAACAATTTTGCCTCCTTACTTGCGAAATGAAGGATTCCCAACTGATAAACAAGGAATCTCAGACTCCCCGACTCCCCTTTTAAGTGTCTTACCCTAAAATAAGTTTTTCACAGTAGTTGGCTTTAGCTACAATAGCTCATATCAATATTTCAGCATTTCTGCTTCATCACTAAGAAGTGTGTAGACACTTGTGAAAGAAAAGATGAATATAATGATGAAGATGATGATGATGATTTTCCAGCAACAGATGTCTGCGGACCTGGACAGGTACAATTATAGTAACTGATCACTTAATTCTTCTTTTCTATCATAATTATACCCCCAACCTATGAAGAAGAGAGTGGTATATTGGTTTTGGTATGTCTGTCTGTCTGTCCATCTGTCCCTTCATCCTTCCGTCTGTCCATGAACCTTTTTGTTTCTGCTTTTTCTGTTTGACTCTAATTCAAGAACCAAGTGACCTAGACTCAAGAACCAAGTGACCTAGAATCATGATACTTTAAATAAATGCTGTTTATGACCAAAGGAAGAGCCCTTTTATTTTTGGGTTACATAGGTCAAGGTCACAGTGATCCTTTGTTGAATTTTTGTTTCAGGACTCTAACTCGACAACCAAGTGACGTACAATCATTAAATTTCATGCAAATGCTGCTTATGACCAAAGTAATTGCCCTATTGTTTTTGGATCACAAAGGTCAAGGTCACAGTCAAATTTTGTTCAATTTTTGTTTCCAGACTCTCAAGAACCGAGCGACCTAGAATCATGAAACTTTATGCAAATGTTGCTTATGACTCACATAAGTCAAAGGTCAAGCTAACAGTCAAGTTTTGTTCAATTTTCATTCCGAGACTCTAACTTGAGAACTAAGTGACATACAATCATGAAACTTCATGCAAAGGTTGCTTATGACCCAAGGAAGTGCCCTATAGTTTTGGGGTGACATATTTTAAAGGTCAAGGTCACAGTCAATTTTTGTTCAATTTTCGTTTCCAGATTCCAACTCAAGAACCATGCAACCTAGAATTATGAAACTTTATGCAAATTTTGCTTATGACTCAAGAAATTGCCCTATTTGTTTTGGGTCACATAAGTCAAAGGTCAAGGTAACAGTTAAGTTTTGTTCAATTTTCGTTTCCAGACTCTAACTCAAGAACCAAGCGACCTAGAATCATCAAACTTCATGCAAATGCTGCATATCACCTCAATATTTGTTACAAACACAGCCTGCACTCTAGCTCTTACATTTTGGAGGGTTTTAGTGTGGCATCAGAAAAACGGGGTCCAAAGGGTCAATCAAATGGATCTTTGGGGTCCTATCTCAAAGTTTGGGAGTCTCTGCTTTGGATGTAGACTAAGATTTAGAAATATATTTATGCCCCCGTATCGTGAGATCGGGGGCAAATTGTTTTACTCATGTCCGTCTGTCTGTCCGTCTGTCTGTCTGTCCATCTGTCTGTCCATCTGTCTGTCTGTCCGACTGTCCTAAAACTTAACCTTTGCCTTTTCTCCAAAAGTATTTGACATACAAGGCTCATATTTGGCATGATGATAGATCTCAATGATCCGCATCCGCTGGTACCAAAGTCAAGGTCATGTGACAAGGTCAAGGTCATCTGTCAAGGTCAAACTTTGAAAATATGCTGTTCCAGGGGCATTCGTGTTTCACAAACACATCTTGTTTTTTAATGTAAATTCACAGCCTTTTACTAGTAAAAGATAAAGAAAGATTTTGGTATGTATGGATATTAGGGGTTCAAATTGAGGAAAGAATTTAAGTCTGTTCAAAACAGACTTCAATTCTTTTCTGAAATTGATCACCAGAGGTTCAATGGGACTCATATCAGACAGTTTTGAGGGTCCTAGCTACATATTTGTAAGTCTTGGACTTGCAATACCAGCGTCACTTAAAACCCTGTTTTGGGTACCAAGTTTCTTCTTTTTGTCACATTTTGTTTCATTTAGCCCTTTTATGTAGCTTTTAAAGGAGCCTTCATGATTGTTTAGAGCAAAAAAAAATGTTCCTAATATGAATATTCTGTTTATTCACGTTAGCATATTCATCAGCATATTTATCAGCTTGTCAGATTTTTATCCAATCAATAACAACTACTTTTGAGGATGGATTCCAGAGGAATTTTGTGAAGTTGTTCTCCACAGAGCATATCATGGAAATTAAATCAGATTGCTCCAAGATTGAAGGGCAAGTAATTAGCCAATTCTTACACATGTAATGTGTTGATTATATTATATGGATGCCATCATAAATTGTTATCGTTCAAAATGGTTTCTCTTGAAAAAGGTTTGTTTTTAGCCGAGACTAGACGGGAATTGAAAGTTAATTAAGTCAAGTTTAATTTAGACATCTCTCTTTATCCCTTTTAATGATTATATTACAGCATTTCTGCTTCTTCACTAACAAATGTGTTGATGCTTGTCACAGACAAGATGCTAATCATAATGATGATGATGGTGTTGATCATTATCCCCCAATTGATAATTGTGGACCTGGACAGGTAGGATTAAAGTTAATTCCCCTCCTTTTGTCTTGATATTTCTAAAGCTATTCACTATTGGTCACCAAGATTTTTCTTCCAACACATTTAGTCTTATCAAGCCTATTCTTTTGATTGACTAAGCCTCTTTTTTATGAGCGAGATATATGTAATAGGTACTTAGTGATTCGTATAAAAAAAAAAAGTCTAACAAGGTTGGGGGAATTGATAGAGCCTCGACAATTATCAATTCCCACATCCCAGTTAGATATTTTTCATACAAAACACCATGTTTGTAATATATTTATCCTATAACCTCTATTCGCCTTGTTTTTGTCGATGTTTTTTACAGAAAAACAAGTTTCTGGAAATAACCGAATTATGTCATCGTTCTAAAAATATCCATGTGATATCATAAAAAATATCAAGTGGGATGTTTGTATAGGTATAAGATAAATTAATATCTCAATGACCATATGTGTGTATGTGAATGGATATATTAGTCAGTCTGTCAGATTTTTTGTTGACCATAACTCCTGTGTAATGAATTTCAAGCAGTTTTTCTCTGTCCTAGGGAAAAATGTTATTTGAGGCTGTGTGTGGTATTTACAACAATTTCACATGTGTGTCTAGTTAAGACTTTGATCAGACTGTGCATTTGCACAGTCTAATCAGAGTCTTGACTAAGCGCTCAGTGTTTAGCTGATAGCTTGAAGTTTCTGTAGAAGAATATTTTAAGTGCTTGGTGTGACTGTAGTTGTTATGTATCACTTCATGTATATTTGAAATTGTTGAAATAATTATATCACACACAGGCTCATTCAAATTTTCTTTAGACATCTTATTGTAAACATCAAGGTCAAACATTCAGAAAAAGCCTAGCATATGCAAGAATTTTGGAATTGGGGAATGTAAGGTTATAAGGAAGTTAAGCCAAGCCTGGCTATCTCAGGGATAACACATTGGGATGTCAATCCTTGGGTTGTGAGTTTGAACCCCTGCTCAGCCAAAATTTATCCAACATTTGACACAAGTCAATGTGACATGAGTACTTTGTCTCCCACATTTTTGGCTTCGATCCCCAATGGTGGCCTCATTCTTTCCGACTATTTGTCCCCGACTAATGGGTCAATAATCGACGACCTATGTGGGATAGCAGCTGGAGGCTAAAAAAGGAAGAAATGGTAGTGCTGCTGTGAGAAATACCAGGAATCCATTGTTAGGTGCTTCCGTGATAAATCTGAAAAAATGTTGAAAGCCGCGTAAAAGCCCATTCAAACAAAAAAACAAAAAGCAACCATTGGGGGTATGATAAATATCATGCCTTAAGGAGGTGAGCAGCTTGTAGTTCTGAAGATATAGAGGATATCGAAATAGAGGTCATGGAATCTGTTTTAGATAAAGAGTTTAATAAATTCTGTATTTTATGAGCACAAATTTTATATTCTATTTATAATATGACCCAAAATTTTGCGAAAAATCGTCAAAATTGTTGAAATTCAACATTTCAATTTTTGACGGAACTTATAACGCTTCTTTAAACTGATGTCACAATATATACATTATGATGTCATTTGCACAATTACAAAATAGAGTTGCTATTCGCTCTGAGCTCATTTGCTTAGTTATTCCACTAGTGTAATAACACCCATGTAATATCAAAAATATTCAACGGGGTTATTTAACTCCCGCTATGTGGGTCATTTTATAAGAAATGTTACAGTTATACTGGTGTTTGGTATGAAAAATGACATGGGTAGGTTCACCAGCCATCCAAATATAATTGTAATAATGCTGAAAATGCCTCAAATTGTAAATAGCTATAATATCAATATTTCAGCATTTCTGCTTCATCCACAAGAAATGTGTAGACACATGTGACAGAAAAGATGATTATAATGATGATGATGATGATGATTATCCATCAACAGATGTCTGTGGAACTGGCCAGGTAGTATTAAATAAAGTTGATTCTTCTTTTCTCTCACTATTTTTTAAGCTATTCACAGTAGATTTGAATCCTGAGTCAGATGTAGATGTCAGAATGACAGTACAGTGTTTGTGAATGGATAAATTGATGGCTAAGTGCAAAATTGTTTTGTACTGAGCCAACAAAGTAGGATCTGTAATTTGTTTCAGACAAGCTGATCTTATATGGGTCTGGAATAGAAATGCTTTTAAGCGAGCCTTGTCAGGCTAAATAACTTTTCTTTTTTAGACAAGATTTAGAAATGTTTGTCTTAAACAAAAATCTAGCAAAAGTATCTTTTCTCACATAAACAACATTTTTGTACTTTTAGAAAAAAAAAATTGGGTGGCCCATATGATGAATATACATGTACCATAATGTATGTTTGATCACGTCTTGATGATGACAATGAACTTTAATTCCTACATCCGTAAACAAATTTCAAATAGCCTGGTTCAGTTATGTTCTCTATCATAGTAGATGTTATTAGAAACTAATTTGTGAAAAGCATAGCTCCTAAATTATCTATGAATAGATTTCAAGATAACATGGGAAAATATTTTCCATCATGGGACAATGTGCTTATTGATGCCAAATCTTACGACAGGTTAATTTCACAAGTGAAGGACAAACATTCAAATGTCTGCAAAGTAACCATTATATGAACAAATGGCTTTCAAAAAAAAATCTAGCACAGTTGTTCTCCTATTTGAGTTGTTGGTTAATTTCAAATAATACATTTCAAATAATAAATTTCAAATAAAACTGGAATTTTAAGCCTTATCTTGCTGAAATCAAATCTTGTTCTAAACAAAATGTTAAAATTTTGGAGCATTTAAACCAGTTTGACCTAAGTCTTTCTCACAATAATCAAGAAGAGTACAGGCAGTGTAGATTAAGATCAGATTGCACATCTGTGCAGACTGATCTTTGTCTATATTGCCTGACAAAGCCTTTGGTACAGGAGGAATATGCCATGATCAGCATGAGAAGGGTAAAGTTTAAATATCCATGGCTCAGTGCAAAAGAGTTGTAACTCTCTATATGTCCATAGGCAGTTACAACTATTTCCCCGCTGAGCCATCAATATGAAGATCAAAATTGAAAGCCAATCTTTCAAAGTCTGACACAAGTTGTTGAACATTCATTCTAATCAAAGCATGAATATTGTGAAGTTATATATCTATCTTCATCAAGCTAACTGTTTGGTATTCCAGCATTTCTGCTTCATCACCAAGAAATGTGTAGACACTTGTGACAGAAAAGATGATGATGTTGATGATGATGATTATGATGATGATAATTATCCACCTTCAGATATTTGTGGACCTGGACAGGTAGTATTAAATTAAGTTAATTCTCCTTTTCTCTCTCTATTTGTTAATCTATTCACATTATATTTGAATCCTACCTTTAATGAGTCAAATGTAGTTGTCAGAATGACAGTACCTTGTTTGTGAATGGATATATATAGTCTGTAAGTTATTTTGGACAAGCTTATCTTATTTTGGTCTAAAATAGAAATTCTATTTAGCGAGCCTTAGCAAGCAGGCTGATATTTGTCTATACTGCTTCACAAAGCCATTTGTAGAGGAGTAATATGCTGTGATCAGCATGAGAAGGAATTAGTTAAAAGATGAAGATAAAAATTGAGAGCCAATTTTTCCAAGGCTTGACACAAGTTGTTGGACATCCATTCTGATCAAAGCATGAATATTGTGAAGTTATATATCTATCTTCATAAGGTAACCTATTTGATATTCCAGTACTTCTGCTTCATCCACAAGAAATGTGTGGACACTTGTGACAGAAAAGATGATGATGATAATGATGATGACGATGATGATGATGATTATCCACCTACAGATATTTGTGTACCTGGACAGGTAGGATTATAAACATGACAATACAAAGAACAACTTTTCATTACTATTGGGGATTCTAAGCTTTAGGAGTAATTAATTTCACTTACCATATTTCTCCTAATAAATGCTCCTGGGAGCTTTACAGAACATGGTCAGGGAGCTTTTATTTAGCATAATCTGAGTAAAAAAATCACTAAACTTATGTCTTTTAGACCCTTTTCCCTTTAATTTGAGGTAAATTTCCACAAAACAATCATATATATCCATCTGTCCGTGTCATATAAACACAACTCCTCCTTCAGTAATGGATGGTTTTGCATGGAACTTTCATAGAATCTTCATCATGTGACTATGCACATACAGTAATTTTATTTTAAGTGACAACTTACAAGGCAACCAAATAGGGGTCGTTAAAGAAAATGGTGGCTTTATACATGTTTTTCTTACAAACAAGAAGCATACCTTTTGATTGAAAATGCATATAATCTCAAAATTCTCAATAATCCTTTGTTGTTAAAACTAAAAAAAAAAAAATGCCCCATTGAGACTGTTCTGGTGAGATTAACATAGGGTTCATTTTCTATAATTTTTAGATAAACAATACCTACTTTTAAAGATATTTTGATTCAAAGAAGGGATTTTGAAAATGGTTGCTGATCTGGGCCTTAACATTGCACACAAGTGAAATTGTTGATAAAGTTGATGTTTATTATCCCCCGCCGAAAAAATTTTTCGGGGGGGGATATTGTTTTTGCCATGTCCGTCCGTCCATCCGTCCTTCCGTCCGACATTCGTTTCTGCGCTATTTCTTGAAAACTATAGACCAGATTTTAATGAAACTTGGCACACAGCCTCACTACAATGAGGACATGCGCATATCGTTGGGGTTACCCGGTTCGACTGTCGAATTAAGAGTTACTGCCCCTGACTGTTTAAGCCATATACATACATAGTGATATTCGTTTCCGCGCTATTTCTTGAAAACTATAGACCGGATTTCAATGAAACTTGGCACACAGCTTCACTACAATGAGGACATGCCCATATCGTCGTGGTTACCCCTTTCAACCGTCGAATTTAGAGTTACTGCCCCTGACTGTTTAAGCCATATACATACATAGTGATATTCGTTTCCACGCTATTTCTTGAAAACTATAGGCCGGATTTCAATGAAACTTGGCACACAGCTTCACTACAATGGGGACATGTGCATATCGTCGGGGTTACCCGGTTTGATCGTCAAATTTAGAGTTACTGCCCCTGACTGTTTAAGCCATATACATACATAGTGATATTCGTTTCCGCGCTATTTCTTGAAAACTATAGACCGGCTTTCAATGAAACATGGCACACAGCTTCACTACAATGAGGACATGCGCATATCGTCGGGGTTACCCGGTTCGACAGTCGAATTTAGAGTTACTGCCCCTGACTGTTTAAGCTATATACATACATAGTGATATTCGTTTCCGCGCTATTTCTTGAAAACTGTAGACCAGATTTTAATGAAACTTTGCACACAGCTTCACTTCAAAGAGGACATGAGCATATTGTCAGGGTTACCCGGTAAGACTGCCAAATTTAGAGTTACTGCCCCTGACTGTTTAGGCCATATACATACATAGTGATATTCGTTTTCCCGCTATTTCTTGAAAACTATAGGTTGATGTAGATAAAAGATAACCTGTACTTAAGTTAGATATTAACTCCATTGACAATGAAAATATGTTCGGCGGGGGATATCAATTCAACGAATTTGCTTGTTATGATTCTGAAAGATGATTTTCTGCAGGTGTTTGTCAAACTGTAAGTATGTGACAAACTCTTTACTAAATGCAGGGATGTGGAATTCTTGTCAACTTGCCTGACACAGACTTTTCTGCTTGAGGACAAGTACATTTTTTTGAAGCAACTTTTCCATGGACAAGTAAATACCAGTGTAGATCTTAGAATGATATTAAACAAAATCTAAGAGATAAATTAGCTTAATACATAAGAATTCCACATCCCTGCATTAAGTTTCAACATTTTTTACTTGTTTAAATTTGAATCAATCACCCAATTCTTGGTGCTTGTATTGCTTGAATGTTTTTCCAGCATTTCTGCATGTTCACCAAGAAATGTGTAGACTCCTGTGATTTGAAAGATGATGATACCGTTGATGATGATGATGACAATTACCAACCAATTGCTGTTTGCGGACCTGGACAGGTATGTAAAACTCTTACCAGCCCTAGGTTTCATGTTGCAAACTGTTTGCCAATTAACCCTACTTAGCACAATGTGCACTTGCAAAGTGGGGTATAATTGGAAAACTGTTTGGACTGTCTTGCAATCCTTTACGAAGGGTAGATGTTAGATTTTCTGTTTTGGTAAACTTAAATCAACTAATCTAATTTGAAGTAATTGAAATGACTCTAATAGAATATTTTTCAGCATTTCTGCATGTTTACCAAGAAATGTGTAGACCCCTGTAATTTGATAGATGATGATGATGTTGATGGAAAAAGTGATGATAATGATGATTATGATTATCAGCCAATTGGTATTTGTCAAACTGGACAGGTATGTTGAATTTCTTTTTTATTTACCAAATGTAAAATTATATTTGTGAACTACAAATGAAATAAATACCTTCTGGGACCTCCAAAGATGAACATTTGAAAATGGGTTTTGTTCCAGTAGAGTTCAACTTGAGATTGCACCTGAAAAGTTCTTATACAGGAATGTAGAATGATTGTTCCAGGTTCAGAATTCATCCAAGTGTGAAAAGTTTTGACCATATTCAGTCTGCACAGTTTGCGCTCTCTGACTACATTGGATAACACTTTATTTACTACCCAGATTGTCATTTTTTGTCTGACAGGTCACATTTGTGTTCATCAGTCATTCAGTTACAGATTTTTTGGCAATCCTCCCTAGCCTCCATCAAGAAAGATTAGTAATATCAGCACTGTGATTCAATTGCATTTGTCATGCTGAATAAGAGCCTTTGCAATATTGCATTAAAAATGAAAATGCTTAAAGCTTTGGAATCACTAATTTTGAGTTTGTATTTATTTTGAAAAAAATAATAACTAAACTTTCCTGGTTTGAATAGAAAAGACGGGTGGTTAAGAATATTTATCAGACTGCAAATACCAGCAGGCTGATCTTTGTAATATCCTCTTGCCAAAGCATAATTATTCAGGGTTCAACATGAGAAGGGCAAACAGTATCAAAGAACTATTTTTTATATAAAATTTTCCAGCATTTCTGCATGTTCACCAAGACATGTGCTGAATCCTGCGATAAGAAAGATGATGAAGTTGTTGATGGAAAAAGTGATGATAATGATGATGATTATCAACCAATTGGCGTTTGTCAAACTGGACAGGTACAAAAACGTTTTGATGCTCAGTGCAAATGAGACAAATCTAATTAGTTTTAACAAGATGGGATTCATTTACAATAATTTCAGCTCCTTGAGCTCGAAGGTGAGCTATTGTAATCCTCCAATGTCCGTTGTCTATCGTCAATTGTGTGTCATTCATTTTTGTTGTGTGTCTCCTGTCATCAACAATTTCTTTAATCATCTATTCCTCTCAAACCAGTTGGTCAATCTTGATGAAACTTGGCAGGAAGTTCCTTGGGTCAGTCTCTACCAAAGTTAATCAAATAATTGAAATCAACACTTAACTCTGGTTACCTTGGCATCTAAAAGGGGAAAAAAGGAAATCTTTAAAAATCTTCTCTGAAACCAGAAGGCAAGCAGCTTTCATATTTGGTATGAGGCATCATCTAGTGGACCTCTACTAAGTTCATTCATATCAATGCAATGGGGTCATAATTAGGCTCCTACCAGGTGCATCATGTTTAACAAAGAATCAAAGAACAAAAATCTTCAAAATTCTTCTCTGAAAGCAGAAGGCAGACAGCTAGTTAGACCAGTAATTTAATAACTTTTTTTTGAGATATTTTGTTATAAAGGAGGGATTTTGAAAATGGTCGCTTTATTAAAATGGTCGCTGAATAGACGTGCAGTCAATCTTGCTCTAGCAAGATGGACTGCACTAGATTTATCCCATTGAAATGAATCCAACTGAAGCTTCAGAAGTAAAAGCTTTGGAAAACATTGTGGATAATGAAGAAATTGCTTGATACGAGGAGTTCTTTGTTTATGTTATTTTTTGCTCAAAAGAAAAGGTATTTAAATTTCATCAACCATAAATTGTCTGCAACATTTCTTTAAATTTGCCCCAGTCTGAAATTTTGTGGTGGTGTTAAAGGTTAAGTTATCATTCTAGAATCGTCGTCTTTTACTATTCTGGTTGTGAAATTTTTAATGATCAGACCAAACAATTAAGTGAACAGCAGTTGTAATGATACTGTGCCCTAGCGACATGAAAAAAAAAGTGTTATGTCAGAATATTGTTTTGACTTTGGAATAATCTAATGAAATTATTAACCTAACTTCATTGTCATAGCGCAATTGGTAGCACATCGGACTGTCAATCTAGAGGTTTTGGGTATAATTCCCGATGGCAGCCCTCATTCCTTCCGACTATGTTTCTCTTACCAATGGGTTGATAATTATAGACTTATGTGAGATAGCAGCTGGAGGCTAGGAAAGGACGTAATGGTTGTACTGGTGAGAGAAATACCAATCCATTGTTAGGTGTTCCAGCCGCTGCCATATAACTGAAAGATTGTTGAAAGTGGCTTAAAATTCTTAAAAAAAGCTTTACTTTACATTGATAGATGAGGTCTTTATTCCTCTTCAGAAGGTCAAAGGTCAATGGTTAATTGCATTGCATTGTGTCATTGTCTAGGCATCTCATTTTTTTTTTTTATTCAAGCAGAAATGATAATGTTGGAATCAGGAACACATCGCTTCATAGGTCCCCGGATCAATCCTTGACAGCGGCACTCATTATTTCCGACTATTTGTCTCTCACCAATGGGTCGATAATTGTGGGTTGATAATCATAGACTTATGTGAGATAGCAGCTGGAGGCAAGGAAAGGATGTCATGGTTAAACTGGTGTGAGAAATACTAGGAATTCACTGTTAGGTGCTCCAGCCGCCACAATATAACAGAAAAAAATGTTAAAAGCGGCGTTAAACCCCATTCAAACAAACAAACAAACACATCACTTCATCATCTTCAATACATCCATTAATCTATTTTGTAAACATACTTTGTCTTATATTTTTCTATAGGTTTTGATAAAATGTTGAGGAGTAATCATTGTCATAGATATGTCATTAGCTCATTCCAATACAAATACTAATTCTTATACTCATCAAGAAATGATAGCTACAAAAATATTGTGAAAAATGTAGAAATTGCTTGTGACAAGCAATTTCTGCATTTTACACAATGTTTTGTATCCCCCTCACCTTTTCCCTACAACTTCTTTCTATTTCAAACAGTCAAAAATGATGTTATCTCTGTAATGGGTTTATTGTAATATTGATACCTTGGTTAATTTGACCCGAATTGGACCTCTGTGGAAAAGATGCTTAAATAGCAATATCTGGCATTTTTATCAATTAAGAAAATTTATATTGCATTCAATACAGTATGGTATTCATTCCTATTTAATCACGTTTCAAGCGGAGTAGAAATAATGATATTTTTATTCATCTAAATAGCAGGGGTCAGATTCAGGTCAGTAAAATCACGCTGTACTTATTTCAGAGTTTCTGCTTTGAAAGCAAGCAATGTGTTGATCCTTGTGAAGAGCCTAGTTGTCCAGCAGATAAGGTGAGAATTTCGGCTTGGTTGTTTTTTGAAGAAAACTGTATGTGCAGATCTAGATTCAATGTTTTTTTTCAAAGGTTTTTGTGGTTGTTCACATTAATGGCGGATCTGATATAGTATGTTTATATAAAGTTTCAAAAATCAAGCACCAAAAAATGATTGCATGATAACAGAATTATATGTAAGGGTCTTAAAAAAACAATGTTATCTGTTCTTGGCTGCAAGAAATTATCATGACTCGGCAAAGCCTTGTTGTGATAAATTCTCCCAAACTCAACCAGATAATATTGATATTTGAAGACACTAACATATTATTTAGAGGATGATCACTGGTTTCAGTTTAAGATTGTCTTATATTTCATTGAGTGAACAACATAAGCTATATTTTCATGAGTCAAAATATCTCTGCCATGAGGGAAAAAAATAACTTTTGTTATTCACAGAACAAAATATCAATTGGTCTTACTTGAAAAATAAATGATTATTCAATATCCTGAACTCAAAAATGGGCCAAAATGTGATAAAAATTTATGACAAATTTTCTAAGCATGCATACATTATTACTGGTTTGGCAGTGAGTTTATCAAATAATAATTTACAGGTATATCTGGATAATCCACCAAAAATTTTAATGAATCTCTATTTACTACAGCCTGTTTGGTGTGAAGCAAAAGGTACATGTGTCATTGATGGAGGATGTGTTGTGGCAGCAGTTAGAGGTATTTATCGTAAATTGGTATCAAATTTGAAAAAACATATCGTTGGCATAACTATCAGTTTTAAAAGCTATATGCACACATGAGTTTCCAGATGTATATATTAATTAAATCTAAACAAGTTATTTTTAGCCAATCAGGTGACCAAGTGTTGTTTTTAGCTCACCTGCGCACTAAGTTTAACTTTTGTGGTCGAGTGATGTTCGTTGGCCATCGTGCGTTGTGTGTCGTCAACATTTAACTTGTAGACACTCTAGAGGCCACCTTTTTTGCCCGATCAACCTGAAATTTGGTCAGAATTTATTGTCTTGATGAAAGTCTTGGACAAGTTAGAAATCAGGTCAAAAATGAGGTCATGGGGTCAAATCCTAGAAAAACCTTGTAGACACTCTAGAGGCCATGTCTTTTGCACAATCAACCTGAAAATTGGTCAGAATGAATTTTTTGATTAAATCTAGGTCAAGTGCGAAATTGGGGCAAGTGGGGTCAAAAACTAGGTCACAGGGTCAAATCTTAGAAAAACCTCATAGACACTCTAGAGGCCATGTTTTTTGCCAAATCAACTTGAAAATTCGTCAGAATGATCATCTTGATAAAATATAAGCCATATCCCAAATTGGGTTAAATGGGGTCAAAAATGAGGTCATGAGGTCAAATCTTAGAACAACCTTGTAGACACTCTGGAAGCCTTATTTTTTGCTCAATCAACCTGAAAATTTGTATGAATGAATGTCTTGATCAAATTTAGGTCAAGTTTGAAATTGGGTCAAGTTGGGTTAAAAATGAGGTCACGGGGTCAAATCTGAGAAAAACCTTGTAGACGCTCTCAAAGCCTTAATTTTTGCTTAATCAACCTGAGAATTGGTCAGAATGAATGTCTTGATGAAATCTCTCTCAAGTTCAAAATTGGGTCAAGTGGGGTAAAAAATGAGGTCACAGGGTCAAATTTTAAAAAAACCTTGTATGCACTCTAGAGGCCATGTTGTTTGCTCAATCAATCTGAAAATTGGTCAGAATGATCATTTTGATGAAATGTAGATCAAGTTTGAAATTAGGTCAAGTGGGGTCAAAAACTAGGTCACAGAGTCAAATCTTAGAAAAACCTTGTATGCAGTGTAGAGGCATCATTTTTTGCCCAATCAACCAGAAATTTGGTAAGAAATCATCATCCTTTCTAATTCTACTTTACACAATTTTTTACAGTTCATGCAGGTTAGCGATTTAGGGCCACTATGGCCCTCTTGTAAATGGTTAGATACAACAACAATTTTACAGTCAGGAAAGGTCTTTAACCCTTGTCATGCTGGCTAAAAAATGTCATCAAAATCAAAGGGCAATAAGCACTGAAAGTACTAACTGTAGGTCAACTTTTATTTGAAAAATTAAATCTATTGACAATTCTGGTTCGAATATGAGTAAAAGGTAGTGTAGACTATCATCAGACTGCACATATAGCTCCTGACAAAGCAGGAATATTCCGGGTTTAGTATGACAAGGGTTGATATATGCTCTGAGCTCTTTTACATAGTTATTACACTAGTATAAACACGCCCTTTGATGTCTTAAAATTATATACCTCATGAGCCATAGGTCAGGTTATAAAAAAATGTTTTTGGATGTTACACTTAAGATCAGTTTCTTAGTTGAAAACTCAGAAACTCAATTTCAAATTACAGATACCTACATGGTATGGGCCACAGTTACACCACCAGAAGGGAGCTCATTTATGAACATGGCCAGCATGAAAGCTTCAGCACAAACCAGCTTTGAGTCAGCATTTCAGTCTGCTTCAAGTCAGCCAGCATTTACAGACTTCAGCATCATTCCAGGAGACAAAGGTGATTTTGTGAAAATTATACCAAATCAAATGAATATAAAAATGATGTCTTTGATGAAATTGCAATTACATGTAATTTGTATATAGTGTGAAAAAAAGCATTTTTTTTACTTTCAAAAGTATTTAGTTGTTTTATGGCTAATGCACGGACCCATGGCTTCAGACACAAACACAAAATTTTGTTTCAGCCACCAACTGGTTTTCTCTATTAGATGTTATACTGATCATTTGTCTATAGTTGGAAGAAAAATGATTAAATATGGACTGGTGTATAATGTTGAATGAAAGTTGACCAATCCATGTATCAAACTTAAGACCCAAGGATATAGAACCAGAATGCATTATCAACCAGCCTATCTAGCTCAGGACCAACCTATGTGAAAATGTGAAATAGCAAATTTTTACTTTTAAGGCTTTAAAGTCTCAGTCAGATCATTTGCACTGAGTGTCTTTATGACATATCTAATAATTAAAATGAATCAAATCAGCCATGAATTTGCTCTGAATTATCAGTCTTCACTCTGTGCTGTCTCGATTGCTAATGACGCAAAACATTTCTCACTCTCGCCTCAGAATTATCTCAAACTTAGAATTAGGATAAATGTATGATAATCAACGATGATATAAATAAGCGATACAACTTAATATTACCTTTTATGTTTATACATATATTATGGTATTACAACAAAATTAAAGCTTGAATCTTATGATGAAATTTGAGAAAATTCTCAGTTGAGCATGAGAAAAATTCTTAATCATGGGCCCAGATATATTCTGATCTTGTTTCTGTGTAGGCTTTATAAGTACTGGAAGGATCAAATATTCAATAAACAATGTTTTACAGATAATAAGAAGATGGCCATAGTGGCTGTTGCAGAAGTAGAGGGGAATACAATGGCAAGCAATGAGTTACAGGATGGACTGACCGGCACACAGATTTCTAGTTATAATGTTGAAGAAGCAAATGTCTGGAAAGTATTGGGTAGGTCCTTATGTTTCTCACAATTGTGAGCACATGAGTTTCTGTTTGTTAATTGTGGCTAGGAGGAAGATGCATGTTTTTTTTTGCAAAAAAAAAAAAAAAATGTTTTCTTCATTCAAGAATATGTCAACAAAGATGGGTTTAAGTTTTATATGAAGATGCACTTAAGTTTATATGAAGATTCAAATAAGTTTTATATGCTGCCAGTTGGAAGATAATTTTAGCTTGGCTGTTTTCAGAGAAAACATGATGTATTATGATTGCCTTGGTGTCGTTTGTGTTGGCTTTGGCATGACAAACTTTAGCCTTCATCATATCTCTGTTGTTATCAAAGAATTATTCATGAAACCTTGCATGTGTGTTCACCATCACAAGAGCTATCCAGACTATCAAGGTGGATAACTCATGAAGCATATTCGTAAGAGTTATGTCCCTTTTCGACTTAGATTTTTTGCATCATCCAGCATCTGCAGCTGTGTGTTGCATCAGTAGGAGGTGCTCTAGTTGTGTCATATTCTCTGTCTATTCAGAAGTCCATCCACCTGTTCACATCTTGGAATGAAATTTTTGCAGAATGTTCCTATAGACAACTGACCTTGGGCAATGCTATTTTAATCGTCATTACATACATGCATACATGCATGCATAAGTCAAGTTCAAGGTCATCTAACAACATATAATTTTTCAAAGAATGGCCCTTACCTTGGGCCTGTTCTACTTAACATTTTATGATCATTTTTTGCGTGATCTAAGGTCAAAGTTCATTCTGCAGTAGTTTCAGTAGTTAATTAATATTTTGCTAAGCCTTATGTTATTGGAATCGTCTACCAATGCATATTGCAAGGCAGAATCTAACAATGAATGAAAACACCATAAATGATTTGTGATTTTGACTTGATGATTATTTATATATATTTTTTTTTCTGAGAAGTTTAGTAGAACAGACATTAATTTTTCATGTTGTATGTTTTACAGGTGAAAGTGCACCAAAGCAGATATACCCTGTTAACAAGCCATTGATCTTCAATCAAGATGTGATTGTTGACCTGAGCTTCCTGTCTGACACTATTACCGATAGTCTATCTACACTGACACTAAATTGCCAAGAAGAAGATGTTATTTCCATCAAAGTCAATGGTAAGTTATTCAGGGATAATGAGTATATAGAGGATATTAATTGAGTGGTCATTGAATACCCAATTAATTAAACGAGTCATCTGCAAACATAAATTGGAGGCTGTGCCGAGTTTTTATCTGTTTTAGATGAAGAATTTAATTAATTCTGGAATTTATGAGCACATATTTGTTATTCTACTTATAATATGACCTGAATTTTCTGGATAAATTTGGGAATTTACAGACATTTATCAGTTCAAGTTATTCTGCTAAACAAATAAAACCATTTATCATTTCTGTTCGACATACATTATGACGTCATTTTTACAAAGAATTGCTTAGCTCATTTTCACAGCTATTCCACTAATAACACTTGTGTAATATCAAAAATATTCAATAGGGATATTTCACCCCCTCAATGTCAGTCATGTTATGATATTGTTTGAACTCTTATACTGCTGAATTTAAATTTTGTTTCAAACAAATTTGCAATTCTTCTTACTTTTTAATCAACACAGCAAAACATTGACTGACAATATTTGAGCCTGTGCGTGAAAATTCCAACAATTTGAAAAATGGAAAAAGAAAGACACTGGCCAGTCTGTGCATCTGCACAGTCAGACAAGAGTCTTCACTTTATGCTTTTTAGATAGATGAGGTCTTGAAGTGTCTTTCGACAGACAGTGAGTCTTCTAATTGCACTCTGTGACTGGTCAGGCTGTTGGTTGGTTGCACCTTGAGATGGTTTCTAATTGAAAATGTCACACACAGGCTCATTTAAGTTAAAGCAGGCAATATACTTAGACTTAGATCACCCCACACATCTTGCTTAAAAGCGAGATAGTTTAGACCATTGAAAAAAGTGGAAGTGAACAATTTCGCCTAACATAACTTCCCTGTGTTCAAGGAAAGTAGCTAAGTACATGAGTAAGATTGGACTATCACAGTCTGCCAGGTTATGTGTTTCAGATGATTATGTTAGTTCTGCTGTGTTGGCCACCAGGATGGTTTTTAAAGTTAAAACAGAGACAACAAGGCTGTCAAAATGTGAAATACAGGGACTGCCAGACTTAACAGGTAAAATTACAGCTAGGTCCTAGAATGTATAGAGTTTAGTTAAACTCGAATTGTGTTAAGCGGCCACTTAAGGGACCACCAAAAAGTGGTCTTTTATGGAAATTTGCTTAATTCAAAACATCATGATAAATGTGACTGGTCATTTTGATAGCATTTATAGATTGTTGGTCAAATCTTACTGAATCTTATGATGTTCCAATCCATTAGAATTGTCTTATTAAGACAATTCTAATTGGCTCCAACAACAAAAGATTCAATAATTTAGTAATATGTTAATTATGTCCCCCTTTGAAGAGGGGGATATTGCTTTGCACTTGTCGGTCTGTTCGTCTGTAGACCATTTTTTGTCTGGAGCATATCTCAAAAAGTATGCAATCTAGAATCATGTAACTTCAAAGGTGGATAGATCCTTATAAAGGAGAAGTGCGGTACACAAGAAACAAAATTATACTCGCCATTCTTTGCTCGGCCATTTTCAAAGGACCCTGGGGGAATTGCTATAGCCTAGCTACCGTTTACGTCTTTGTTGTTGTTGTTGTTATTGTGCAAAAACTTTTACATTTTGTGATATCTGGTTCTACTGAAGGCATTGACTTGGAACTTGGCTCACATGTTCACCATCAAAAGAGCAACCTATACTACCAAGGGGGATAAATCTAGATGCATTTGTGTAAATGATGCCCTTTTTATACGCCCATCAAAGACAGTACGTATTATGGGATCACCCGTGGCGTCCGGGCGTCCGGCGGCGTCCACTTCTTTGTCCGAAGCATAACTCTGTTACTTGAATGGACTTCAAACTTGGCAATTGTATTCTTCTCATCATTGCCAGAGTGCAGTGCACAAGAACCATAACTCTACCTGGCCATTTTTTTGAGTTATTGCCCCTTGTTGTTTTTCATACTAGAATCTTGTGCGGAGTATATCTCTAAAAGTATGATAGCTAGGATCATGAAACTTCATGGGTGTATAGATCTCACCAAGGGGGAGTGCAGTGCACAAGAACCACAACTCTACCTGGCCTATTTTTTGAGTTATTGCCCTTTGTTGTTTTTCAGACTTGAATCTTGTGCGGAGTATATCTCTTAAAGTATAATAGCTAGGATCATGAAACTTCATGGGTGTATAGATCTCATCAAGGGAGAGTGCAATGCACAAGAACCATAACTCTACCTGGCCTATTTTTTGAGTTATTGCCCTTTGTTGTTTTTCAGACTTGAATCTTGTCCGGAGTATATCTCTAAAAGGATAATAGCTAGGATCATGAAACTTCATGGGTGTATAGATCTCACCAAGGGGGAGTGCAATGCACAAGAACCATAACTCTACCTGGCCTTTTTTTTTTAGTTATTGCCCTTTGTTGTTTTTCAGACTTGAATCTTGTGCGGAGTATATCTCTTAAAGTAAAATAGATAGGATCATGAAACTTCATGGGTGTATAGATCTCACCAAGGGGGAGTGCAGTGCACAAGAACCACAACTCTACCTGGCCTATTTTTTTAGTTATTGCCCTTTTGTTGTTTTTCATACTAGAATCCTGTCTTGAGTATATCTCTAAAAGTATAATAGATAGGATCATGAAACTTCATGGGTGTATAGATCTCACCAAGGGGGAGTGCAGTGCACAAGAACCATAACTCTACCTTGCCCTTTTTTTGAGTTATTGCTTTTGTTGTTTTTCAGACTTGAATCTTGTCTTGAGTATATCTCTAAAAGTATAATAGCTAGGATCATGAAACTTCATGGGTGCAAAACATATTCATATATATATATATATATATATGAGGGTGAATCAAAAATTACGTAGACTAGCGTTGCAGAAATTTTGATTTCACAGACTTTGAAAAGAAAACTACATTGTTATTAAATTGAGGCATTTTTCTTTTTGTCGTGTAAATTTGGATGAAATCCACATAGTTGGTCACCTGTAGCAACCATTCTAAAACATGTAGTCATTTGGTACCGGCGCACGGTAACGACGTCAATATGACGCTGCGGTATTGATAAGTTCTGACTGGAAAGGCAGCACTTTTCAAAATACTCAACTCAACAATAAACACGATTTCTGCATTGCTTGTCCATTGGATAAGTACTATTTTCATATCCATCTGATCCAAAACGATTAACTTAAATGTGTAATGTGTCTAAACGATTCTGCACTGATGCTGTTCTGTGACAATTACAGATTAAAAGCCGAGGAGACGTTTTCCATTATCCGAGTGTCATCCTTCAGAAACACTCTCCATTCTTAAACAAACCTTTAAAACCATTTAAAAAGAAGGTATCTGCTTACATTTGAAGACCCTTTAGCATATTTAATCATTTAAACCTCTCGACTAGGTTTTCCATAGGCTCAGTAGAACTTTATTATTGTCTTGTTGACTCTGGCTGCGCCGGTGCCGTCGTTTCGAAGTTCAAAAATCGACACGTGCCCTTAGTTTTCTGACTTTTAATTCGAAACAAGCAAATGGATTATGCTCAAATTTCAAATATCCTAACTCATAACGTCAACACGTAGTTAGGCGAAGTTTGGAAGTGTTTGGTCCAAATTGAGGGGACAATTACGGGTAGTAACACTAGGAAGTAACGTAAGAAAATGGGTTGCGCCGGTAGCACCTACCCAGGTATATCAAATGTTGGATTTTTTACGTCAGAGTCATAGCAGACTCTTGTAAATTTGATATTTTGTCAACATTAAATGATTTGAGACGTGTACAAAATTTCATTGATTTCCGTTGGGAATAACAAAAGTTATAGTAAATGTCCACGTATTTTTTGATCCACCCTCGTATATATATGATGGCTTTATTTATGTGCATTATCACAGCCTAAATCTTGTCATACCAAAAACTATGATAAGTTAAGTTTACGCTTCTTCATTTAGTTTGATTGCAACAAAATTTTAAGCTTATAGACTCACTCTTGATTACTCATTTCTAATGTTTGCATGTCCATGAGAGAAGTTCAGTGGATTAAGAAAAAATAACTAAAAAATGAAAATTTGTTACTTTAGGCTTCAGTATGTTAGCATGGTTATCATTACTTGTTCCGTCTAACAGAAAATATACAGTTAATAACATTGTGAAATTTACATGGTGAATGGTTTTGATTTGAAATTGAATGAGTGCGATTAGTGAGGTTGAACAAGATTAGCTATATTTATCACATCCCTTTAGTTACATATGCATACTTCTCTTTTTGTGTGTCTTTGGGGACCAACCAGACACTTTTAAATCTAAACTAGCCAATAAAATCATAGAATGATTTGATCGATTTGAATTAAATGTTATTTGTCTTGAACAATTTCAAAATGTTTTCTAAAAATTTCAGAGTGATTTTTTTTTATCAATTTGAGCAAGTGTTTGGAATGAATGAATGGAGCATTGAATTAATGGTTTAGAATGATTTTGATTGGAATTAGTGTCAATTTCACAATGTTGTTAACTGTATAGCTTTAATTCATGTCTTTCCCTTATTTGTAATAACAAAATTATTCATCTTTTTCATATATATACAGGTGCAACTAAGTATTATCTGGGCTTCACCGTATTGAGTATGGATTTGGTGGAAATGTCAAAGATAAATAGTATAGAAGTTGCAGATATACCAAGTATTGATGAAGATGCGGGATGTCAGCCACTACCAGAAAACCTCTTCTCTGTTAGCTACGAAGGTAATAGATTTTTTTTTAGAGAAGGTAACTGTCAATGTGCTACCAAAATGTTGTAAATACAGCTTTTTTGAAGCGGTATTTACAACAATTTAGTTGCTCATCTGGGAATTATTACTTCACTGTAAGATTCCTAAGTCTTTCATTGATAGAAAAAAAAGACTTGTTAGTTTTCAACCAAATTTTTACAAATGCAGCTTGATATAGAATTAAGTATGGATTTGGTAGAAATGTCCAAGATAAATATTATAGAAGTGGCAGATATACCAAATATTGATGAAGACGTAGGATGTAAGCCACTTCCAGAAAACCTCTTCACAGTTGGCTATGAAGGTAAATGATCTATTACAGTAAAAAATAAATGTTAGTTTGCCACCGAAATGTTGAAAAGTTGTACATTGATAAAGTTTAGGTTCACTCTAAGATTCTTATTATCTTACATTGAGAAAAAAAAAACAGTATGCTCCAAAAATGGAGGGATCAGTGCAACACTATTGTAAGTGCCTTTATATTAGTAGGCATTCACAATAATGTTGTGCAGACCCCCTCAAAATGAATTTAACAGAATTTTTTCAAGCTGCAATCATGACACTTTAGCTGCCAATTTTATTGAATAACTTTCTGTGTAAGATTGATATACCTTACATTGGTAGAACATTAAATGCTATATTTTAATGAGAATGAAAAATTATAGTGAAAATGATTTGTCAATGGACCATCAAAATGTTGTAAATACAGAATTTTCAAACTGTAATCATGATATGTTAGTTGCCCATTGACAAATCATAGATTTACTGTAAGTTTCATATTGCTTACATAGCTACCCTTGTTTTCTATTACAAACAGCTATAGGAGATTTATAGGATCTGTCATGACAGGGTTTTAGTGGACGCCCATTTTGCGCATCTGAGAAGGAAAAATAATTTGCCAGGGCCTTCAAAACTACATGATATGAGTCCCATAGACTCTCTGGGGCTCAAATCCAGAAAAGAATTGAATACTGCTTTAAACAGTTTTCAATTCTTTCCTGAAGTTCAGCCCCCAAACATTAATAAACCTCTATCAATTTCTTTACCTTTAACCAGGGATTAGCTCTAAATCTACAAAAACACATGATTAATATCCTAAAAGAAATGGTCTTTATGTAAAGCAGGGACGCCCAAAATTTAAGATAGGTTAACAATTAACATCTATTTAATCCAGTGAAAATAATTTCATAATTGATCTTTCAATCTAATGACATTAATGGGAAAACAACCACAACATTATACTAATTTTGAAATAGTTTTTTTTGTGTGTGAAATTACATGGTGCTTAAAGAAACCTAGTAGTTTACTAAAAAAATGTATTTATTGGGATATGAAATCAATTTTTCAGCCTATCAGATCTTTTAATTCTTCATGATGGATAAAAAAAAAAAGATATTTGTTACAGGTGATGAATTGATGAGTTTATTTGTTGAGCCCAAATGGCCTGAGACAATGATAGGTAACCAAGAAAACTGGATAGGTCTGCAGGGAGTTATCCAAGCTGTGGAGTCCATTATGACAGAGTACTTTGAAAACATCATGAACAGAAGATTCAGACTCCGAACATCATTGTACCTAAAGGAGGGGCAGTCTACAGAATTTAACGACAAACCTCTGGTGAAATTCAGATTTAAAGGTGAGAGCACTTAAATAGACAATATTGGATGATTGGTTGTTAAATACTATAGGGTTAATTCATGTTTTAGAGGGCATTGCCATTTACAGAGACCCGAAAAATGCTTTGCACTCGGGCGTTAAACCATTTTGAGGATCTCTGCAAATGTAAACGCCCGAAACAAACATGAATTGACACTATTATTGTATAAAAAAGAACGGCTATAGTATTTATTCAAACAGAGATTCCAAAATAATTTATATGGATGCTTTTAAACTAGCTCAAAATGTGCCAAAAAAATGTGTTATGCATTGTATCGTCTCTTTTTTTATACTGATGTTGTTTGGTAAATTTATAATGTTACAAAATTTAACGTCAGAATAAGATCAACGTCTTTATTTCAGCTCTTTACATAAAAGCTGATGACATATATCGGCCCAGACAGAGGATATTTCAGTTAAAAAAGCTGGATGTAAATTGCACATGTATTTACTTATTAATCCAATTTTTCATTAATGTCTGCCTATAAAGACCCAGAAACCTTAATTTTAAGCAATAATAATTTCTAGCTCCACTGGTTGAAGATCATCAAGCTATTGTCATTGGGGTTTATCTGTGAAGTTACTGCCCGTCTGTCTGTCCATCTGTGCATGCATAAACTTTTTCTTTAAACATCTACTCCTCCTAAAGCACTGGGCCAATCAAGCTGAAACTTGGCAGGGATGTTCCTTTGGTGAAGCTCTTCAAAAGTTGTTAAAAAAATTTAATTCTATAAATAACTCTGGTTGCCATGGTATCAGAAAGACTGAAAATGGCAACTATCTTAGAAAAAATTCTTCTCCTCCTAAACCACTAGGCCAATCAAGCTGAAACTTGGCAGAGTTGTTCCTTGGATAAAGCTTGTCAAACCTTGTTAACAGAATTTAATTTCATCAAAAACTTTGGTTTCCATGGTAATGAAAAGGTTGAAAAATGGCCGAAAGTCTTAGAAAAAAATCTTCTCCTCCTAAACCACTAGGCCAATCAAGCTGAAACTTGGCAGAGATTTTTCCTTGGGTGAAGCTCTTCAAAAGTTGTTAAAAAAAATTCAATTTCATAAAAAACTATGGGTTCTCTGGAAATGGAAAGGTTGAAATTGCCGAAAATGGCCGAAAATCTTAGAAAAAAATTCTTCTCCTCCAAAACCACTAGGCTAATCAAGCTGAAACTTGAGGTGGAAGTTTCTTTGGCCAAAATCTTCAAAAGTTGTTGAAAGAATTTAAATTCATCTAAAACTCTGGTTTGCATGGTAACAGAAAGGCTGGAAAATGGCTGAAAATTGCTGAAATCTTAGAAAAACTTCTAAACTTCCACTGGGCTAATTAAGCTTAAACTTGGTAGGGATTTTCTTTGGTTGAAGCTCTACCAAAATTGTAAAAAATAATTTTATTCAATCAAAATATCTGGTTTCCATGGTATTGGAAATGTCAAAATATTGCCAAAAAACTCAGAGGTTAATCTTCGCCTAAACTATTGGGCATATCTTAAACTTGGCAGGGATATTCTTAAGGTTTAGGTCTACTAAACTTGTTAAAAGATTTCAATTCCATCAATAACTTTGTTTGCAATTAAAAAGAATGTCAAATTGCAGTAGGAGTAGGAGGAAATTAAAGTCTGTTTCTTTTAAATCCAACCCAAATGTTTATCAGACAATCTCTGGTATTTATATCATGGTTGACAAGTAATGAGTTGACTTACTCAGGTGAGCGATAATGGACCATCATGGTCCTCTTGTTTTCACTATAAAATCTTTGAAAGTCTTCTCCTCCCAAACCATTGGGCTGATTTCAATTAAACTGGGCAACAATGATCCTTGTGTGACCCTCTTCTAAAGTTGTTCAAGAAATTTTGACTGACCCCCAAATATGGGCGTGGCAGGGTGGGGCTAATTTTCACTTTAAAATCTTTAAAAATCTTCTCCTCACAAACCAATGGGCAAATTTCAACAAAACTTGGCATGAAATTTTCTTTGGTGACCATTTACTTGAATTGTTAAAGAATTTTTTATTGCACCAAGAAAATGGACATTGCAGGGTTTTTTTTTTCTTTAAAATCCTAGAGAATCTTCTAGTGCAAATTTCAATGAAACTTTGCATGAATATTCCGTAGGTGCACCTTTAATTAAAAAGAGAATAGATTGATTCTTAAGTGATTGGAAAGAAATTTTCTTAGAAGTTGTATTTGCTTTGCAAAAGACATGCCCAAAAGTTGAACTCTGTCTTTACTGTATGAAGTTGTTTAAAGAGTTTAAACACTTGTCATGCTGGATTTTGGGCAAATGATAGTGAAATCAAAGTGCTGATATTGAAATTAAAGTGCTGAAAACTTTGGGTGCAATTATTTTGATTAAGTGTTTATTTTTCAATTAAATTTTGAAATTGTTCTGGTTTGAAAGAAAAATAAGGGGGTATAGACCAAGATCAGACTGCACATATGTGCAGACTGATCTTTTTCTATACCGCCTGCAATAGCAGGAATATTCAGAGTTCAGTATGACAAAGGCTAAAGGATGCAGGTTTTACCTGTCAAAACCTTTCTGATGTGAGTCCTTACGGCCCTGTGGGATCAACTTCAGAAAAGAATTACAGACTGTAAGAACAGTCTTTAATTCTTATTTGATGTTGATCAACAAAGGCACTTTTCTATGCAATATCTTATGTGGCTTCTACCAGAGAATATTTCAATGTTTACACAAAAACAATGATAGCTTAGTAAAAATAGTAGACATTTAGAGCAGGGACTCCCAAGCCTCTAGCTTACTATGAGCCTGACTAATGAGTCTTTTGTTGATTTTATTGATGTCATACCAAAACTCTGTAATAAAATAAATCTTAACTTCATTCTATATGTACCTATGCAATACCACCAATTTCATCCATACAGATTTTGGATGATATTGGTGGTATTGCATCGGTGCATATAGAATGAAGTTTTTAAGATTTATTTTATTATAGAGTTTTGGTATGACATCAACAAAATCAATAAATGCATGAGTGTTAATTTCACGATGGTCTTTAAAATAATGTCAAGACAGGATGGTGGCTCAGTGCAAAATATTAGTTACTGAGCAGTGACAACTGTTTTGTGCTTAGCCATGTAGGTGTTTAAGTCACTGATTATTCAAACCTGTTATTTTCTAACTTTGACCTCGTAGGTGAAGATCCAAAGATTTTTTATGCACCTGTATCGAGAGATCGGGAACATATTGTTTTACTCATGTCCGTCTGTCTGTCCGTCTTTCAGTCTGTCTGTCTGTCCATCTGTCTGTCCGTCTGTCCGAAAACTTTACCCGAAAACTTAACCTTTGCCTTTTCTCCAAAAGTATTTGACATACAAAGCTGTACACCAAAGTCAAGGTCATGTGACAAGGTCAAGGTCATCTGTCAAGGTCAAACTTAAAAAAAAAATGCTGTTCCGGGGGCATTCGTGTTTCACAAACACATTTTGTTATTTATCTGAAACGTTGATACAGGTCATAATAGTATTATGTGGCAGATCTCCATCTCTTCCAAAGCTTTTTATTATACTGCAAAGAAAATTTTAGCACTTTCATTGGCTAATGCTTACCTAACAAACTTTAATATCTATGGCCACTCTGGTATAACTTCTATTATTTCCTCAAGGCGCCTCGCCGGGAACATAGACAAAATTCTAACCGGTAATGGCTGCCTTGATTCTCTCCCTTGCTGTTGACATGGCCTGAGTAATAACATTATGCTACAGTTAAAGTAGCTCAGTTAATAAGATACAAGTCAAAGAAAGATACAAGTTCTAATAAATATCTTTCAATTTCACTAATCTGTCAATTTAAAGTGCTAACTTTCTCGCAGGTTAAGCCATGAACCGTTTCCATATATATCTTAACATCGCAGGATGTAATCGTATGATGTCACTACTACCTGTGACATCTCTACCTCTACACATTTACTTTTCATTTGAGGTACATTTGGGGATATTGGTATTTTCCAAGAATTCCAAGAAGGCCTTTTATAGGCAAAAGAGAGATATTAAGTCTAAAACTTTGCAGTATGATATATTCGTAATACAGTTTCTTGCCTGGGTATTTGACGATTTATTCCCGGCAGTAAAAAACGATATTAACCCTTGCCTGTGGCTAGGATGACATCATTTTTTCTAGCCAGGAATAGATCATCATATACCCCGGCAAGAAACTGCATATTTAGAATGTACATCACGAACATGCCTTGAAGAGCATGAGAAGATTTAATTTTCTAATCATGTGGTTTTCTTAATTGACTATGTAGGTGAAGAACTAAAGATGCTTGATAGATCGGAACTATTGTTGACACCCAGGGTGTTTGAGTATTGTCTGGCTGATGATTTTAGCGGCAGTGTACAGTTAGAGATTGCACATTGGCCCACTGTCATTGGTAGTCCTGTACGAGCACCAATTAACATACAGGTAAGCGGCTTCCCAGGTTTTTATTTGAAAATTTTAGACATGTCCAAATTCAAAGACAATGCAGACGACAATTTATGGTTGATGAAATCTTATTTTTTTGTCTTTTTGGAAAGATCTAGAATACATTGTAGAGAATTCAAATGTTATTTTAACTTATCACCATCTTTTCTCAGTGGTTTGAGTATTGGCTGGATAATGATAATTTCAAAAATGTTCAGTAAGAGATTTCACATTGGCCTACCTTTATAGGTAGTCCACTAATTAAAATACAGTCAGGTCATCAATTTATCTACTCTGTAATCTATAGTGATGGGACGATGATCGATTATAATCGAAAATCAGTTGGTTTGGCCTTCCGATTACGATTATCGACTAAGAAATTTCACAATCGATTGTAGTCGACCCGGAACGTGTTTTTACCGGAAATTGGGTTTAGAATATAACAGTCACAATGCAATTAGCAGTTTATATAATCCTTGCTAGAAACGAAAAAGCGGATGCAAACAATAATATTCCCGTGGATTAGGAGATATTTCCTTACCACCGTCATGGCGAAGGACCGTCGGACATGTCGACCAAAAATCCCCTTGGTCCGGTAAATTTTACCATATCGTTGGTCTTAATGTCTGACACTATTTTGTGTGAAAAAAAAATTTAACAGTAAATCCTGTCTTTCACTTAAGAAAACACTATTCTGGACATCTTTCTCACGAAAAAAAAACATTTTTCTTAAACTTTACATAGGTCTAGATTCCGTCAATAAACAGTTCCTCTACGACTTTCGGCACCCCTAGAAAGCGAAAAAACCCTTCTTTAAAATGTATCAATTAAGAGGAAGAAGAGATAATTTTAGGATCCAATTAAGAAAGAATTATTGGTAGCTAATCTTATTTTACCTGAATTTTTCGTATTTTTCCAGTATCAAAAGCACACAGACTAAAATAATTTTGTGCTTATTCGTACCCAAGAATGTTCGACCCATCAAATTATGTCTTGTTATTTTTAATGAAAACCACATGTGACTGTAGCCTTTTGACTTGAAACGAGTTCAAAAAACATTTTTAATAACTGTTAATCTTTGAATCTTAGCTTTTACATCAAAGCACTGAAAACACTGGGAGGACTTTTGACAACCTAGTTAGGCCTACAATGTTACTGCTAGTTAATCTTAATGAGGAAAGAAAACAATTATAATATAATTTGACCCCTAAAATATTTGGTCTGACAGGTCTTGCTTCAGTCTGACAGTTTTTTAGGATTTGTTAGACAGACTATCTGACAGATTTTCTGGACCCTTTCCATGTCTGCAAGGCTTTTTCTAAGTTCTTCGGGAAAAGGCTTCAAGCAATCATTTGGGAAAAAACTATAGACAAAATTGCAATATTGGGATTTATTATGTATGACTGTTTGGGTTATTTCTTGGTAATAATGTATAAATTTTCTTTCAAAAAGCTTTTTCCAAAAATTTTCAAAGTGAACAAAACACATTTTCATACTCTCAAGTTATAAATATGACAGAAAAAAGTTTTTGGGTTGATTCCTTTTCACTTACTTGGCAATTTTTCTCTCATTTGGGAAAATTTATGGGGCCTTTTCAATGGGGAATGGGGCCTTTATTGGACCCCTGAGAGATGGCAGAAAAAGCCCTGGTCTGTTACCCAGGTGGTTAGATGTCGTCAAAAGTTTGCCAATGTTTTTTGGCTTCTACAAAAAACATTGTTACCCATAATCACTTTTGTATTTTAATAAAAATAGAAATGAAAACTGGGGAAACATTTGGTGACAGGAAGAAATAGAGTAATGATTGACAAGTGATGATCCTCTTTCTATGACCATAAACAAGAAGAACAAGTCAACTCGGCCCATCGAATAACTCGGCCTGGTCAACTCGGCCCCAATATATAGCCTATAGTAGCATGAACTATATTGCATGAAATACGTATAAGTTTTGTACAAATGATGCAGTTATACCCTTCTATGATAATCTTTATTATTTTGACAATAGTATTAAATTTTTTTGATAATTAAATATTTATTCAGTGATTAAATATATGCAATTCTTTGATTGATTCTTAAAATTCAAGTTAACTTTTTTTAAGGCCGATGCATATGTAAATTTCCTCACAACTGAAAATTGAATAATATTGTATTTTTACTAATCATTCTAAATGAATAATCAATAAGATAATGATTTTGGCATAAAAAGATTTTGGGCCGAGTTATGTGTTGGGCAGAGTTGAAAATGGGCCGAGTTGACTGGTCACCAGAAGATATGGGTATACTGGTTTACAGCTTTCTATCTAAGTGTCTAACCAACTATCCATCTGACCAATCTCAGCAAATCTGTCTATGGTGCTGATTTGAAATTGTTTGGATAACATCGTGGAAAAAGAAAAAAGCATTTCTTCTTTTCTCAAGATATATATTACCCTATTTGGCACTGATGTATCACATTTTATACAAATACACATGTAACTGCAACTTCTTGTTCAGAGAGGGGAAGAAGGATGTAGAATTGGTAAAACTTAAAATACGCAAAAACAATAAACATTTTCCAATTGTCTTTATACAACATAAACAGTTTCAATAACAAATTCTCAAGCCTTAAATCAAATCAATTAAGTAATGATGCATAGATATTGCAATTTAAGATAAATTCAAATGTAGTCTTGTAATTCCAAAGGATACAAACAGATGATGCAGTACTGTTTTGATATTAATGAAACCGATGATATAATCGATCATTAGTTGATTAATTCTTCCGACTAAAAACCGATAATCGATTATGATTTAAAACCGATTGCCCAACACTAGTAATCTATTCCAGGCCCCCTATGGAAACCTCTAATGCCTTGAATTTCTTAACTGTTGTCATGCTGAACCCGAAATATTCCTGCTTTGACAGGAGGTATAGACAATGATCAGCCTGCACATAATATGTGTAGTCTGATCTTAATTCATACTACCTGAATTTCATTTTTAAGCCAGAAAGGTATAATACAATGTATTTCTGAAATCATACTCACTCACATTTAGTAACTTCCAGAACTTTTAGCACTTTTATTTTAAATTTATTCTGCAAGATTTTTATTTAGCATGACAACGGTTAAGAGCCTATTTTGCTAAAAAAAAATAAAAGTTTCATTTTGATAAATGAACCTTGAAATTTGTGCCATCAAGTAATTTAATTACATTCTTACAATCTGATATGTATGATTTGTCTATATCATTTAACAGCAACATAAGTTTGGGATTGTTTTTTAAATAGTTATTTTAAAATGAAAAAGATATCTGCTGCTGTCAGAGCTCAGTGTTAGTACGTCAGACTATCATTTAGAAGGTCTCGGGGTTCAATTCCTGACGGCTGCAACCAACCTTTCTGACTATTTGTCTTCCACCAACGGGTTGATAATTGTAGACCTATGTGGGATAGCAGAAGGAGGTTATGAAAGGATGTAATGGTAGTACTGGTGTGAGAAGCACCATGAATCCATTGTTAGGTGCTCCAGCCGAAGCGAGTCGCAGAATGATTGTTGAAAGCGGCGTAAATCCCAATTCAACATTAAACAAATTAAAATAGATATCTAAACTCCTGATACCTAATGATTCAATAACTGTTTCAATCATTCAATACCGAAAAAATTACAGTGCTTACAGCATTTTTGTTTTAAAATCAGTGGATTTATGGGATGTCCTGAGATATGCTGATCAAAAGCGTGTCTAGAAAAAAAATACATTTACATGTATATTGAAGTAAGCCTTAGAGATTCAAAAAACTTTTCTTTTCTAGATGTTGTTAAGATCAATTTTGTTAAAAAAATAAAACATTATATGAATTACAGCTTTGAGCTCTTGAAGGCTTTTCCTAAATCTCAAAAACAAGGCATACTTTTATATCAATTTTGCACAAGCTATATAATAGTTTTGCAAATGTATCTCAATCAGTGCTTGATTTAAATTGTTCTCATTTTTTCAGGTAACTCCATTACAAGATCGACCAAAGGCTAAAGTAGATGTGGATGAAATGCTAAGTGAATTTTCCTTCCCGAAATTATCTGACTCACCAACTGATGTAGAGTTCAGCGTACAAACACTAGCTAATCTCTGGTTCACGGACATTGATTATTTGACTGATCCAAGTCAAGGCATTGGTCTAGCAGTGATTGGAGTGGTGACTCCTGAGCTCACTATTAGTAAGTTATACTATACATATACCATATTTCCTCTAATAATAGCACCCTCCCTAATAGTAGCACCCCTACATTTTTTACTAAGAAAACCCACTCCTAAATTTAAGGAATTTTCTGAGACTTTCAGAGTCAAATGATTGTTTAACGGAAATTCACCTCAAAATAAAGGGCCTAAAAGACATCAATTTTAATGATTTTTTTAAATCAGAAAATGCAAACTAAATAAAACCTCCCTGACCATGCTATGTATAGCTCCCAGGAGCGTTTATTAGAATAAATATGGTAGGTGACCTGTCATAGCCCAAAAAAACATCTGGGAAGTGAGTAAAATGTCAACCCCAGTCAAATTGTGCAGGCTGACTAGGGTCAGAACTTTTCGAACTTGGCTGATTCCAATTCCAACTAAATTTGGCAATAACTTTAATTTATTGCAAGTTTTTCCTATATATTCGACCCGTCATGCAAAAAGGGACCATCTGGAAACTTCGTAAAATGACTATTTGGAAAAGATATTGGGTCAAACATTGGTCAACTAGAGGTCTCATTTCAAATATTCTTTCACTGAAAGGTACTTTAAACATTCTAGTTTCAGACACAAAGCACACTGCGAAAAGTTTCAACGCTTGTCAGTCTGCGCAAACTTCGCAGTCTGACTAAGGTTGCCACTTTACGCACTACCCAGATGATTCCTTTTCGCGTGACAGGTCACATATCTCTTACGTTATTCAAGTGAGCAAATTAGGTAATTTCGACCCTCTTGTCACAAATGAATCGTCTGTACCTTCACCAATTATATTTCACCATAGTTAGCATTTGATTAGCCAGAGACTTACTTGGGTCTTCTGTCTTCAATATTTCAGTTTTCCCTCTCTTAGGATTCAAACTTGTGAATAATTTTCCATTTGGAGGCATTTGTGTTTCACAAACATCTTATTTAATCCGTCTTATCTACCCATCCATATGCAAAAATGTCCGTCTGTCTGTCCATCCGTCTGTTCGTCCGTCTGTCCGAAAACTTAATCTGAAAACTTAACCTTTGCCTTTTCTCCTAAAGTATTTGACATACAAAGCTGTACACCAAAGTCAAGGTCATGTGACAAGGTCAAGGTCATGAGGTCATCTGTCAAGGTCAAACTTTAAAAAAAATGCTGTTGCGGGGGCCTTTGTGTTTCACAAACACATCTTGTTTATTTATGACGTAGTCTTAAGTGAAGGCAAAGATGAATAGTTTGAAAGGTATTCATTCCATTCTTGAAAGAAAGGATTAATGAAAAAAACATTTACTACCTTTTGTGTATTATAGGTGGAGATTGGATGCTTTCTTTCAAGGTCCACATGGTAGTCTATTAACAATGTCTGATAATTTAACTTCAGTTGTGTCCATCAAGTTTCGTACATTCTGATTGGCTAAAATATTGGTTTTATTCCTCAATTAAAAACAATTTTGAGTACGCATTTATTCTTATGGTTGCATAAAAAGTAGTCCCACAAGGAATCAGTCTAATGATGGAAAGTGTATCCATTTTTGCATAATAATATCAAATTATAACATATTAAGAGAGTATTTATTTAATTTCATTGAGGTATGAAATGAAAAACCTAAACACACTCATGTATGAATCCGCTTCACATATTCATACACTGTGATTAAGTTTTTTGTTTCATACCTCAATTAAATTGAAAAATACTCTCTTCATCCCTTAAAGAGATCTCAAATGCAAAGTCTGCTAGTCCATTTCAGGGGTTCAGCACAAATATTTTGTTAGTCCTTATATGGGCACTTACAATTATTTTTTGGATGACCCTTTTAACTGACCAAATTCTTTTATTTTAGGTGGAGAATGGAGCTATCTATCAGGGACCACATGGCAGTCTATTGCTAGCGTCTCAGAGATCACAGACGAACAGGCCACTGGTACAATTACAGTGTCTGTAACACTACTACAACCTGACCAAACACTGAAATTTACTCCAGACTCAAAGTAAGAATTTATCCTTCACACATAGTTTACATATGTGACCCATCACACAAAAAGGTACCATCTGGTAAGTGCATAAAGTATCAACCCTAGTCAGACTGCGCGGACTGCGCAGACTGATAAGGGTTGAAACCTTTCACACTTTGATAAATTTCTGAAACTAGAATAATCAATTTACCTTCCTATGAAAGAATTGTTAAAATGCGACATGTGGTTTTCCTGTACTACAATCAAACTCTTAAAAAAAAAGTACGTAGTTCCCAGATGGTCCCTTTTTGAGTGACACATCGCATTTTTTCTATAATGAATAGACAAGTGATTTCCCCCATCAAAATCACCATCTGAACGAATGTTACAATGTTTTTAAAACACCTGTCAAAAGACAAGACGTTTTATGTGAACACCCTTGGCATCCAGAGGGTAGGCAGCGTCAACTCCTTTGTCTTAAGCATGACTCTGTTAAAACTTGAAATTTGGCAGTTATGTTCCTCTCATGAATAACGAGTACAGTTCACAAGATCAATAACTCTGTTAAGCCTATTTTTGTTGTAATATTCCTTTGTCGCTTTTAATACTATAACATCTAGCAATGTAACAAGGGTATTTTATGACAATTTGCCACCCTTCTTTGTTTGCTAAAGTGAAAATAAAAAAATAACAAGAGGCCCAAGAGGGCCTGTATCGCTCCACTGGCTTTAAAATCTTTAGACTTTCATTAAATAAAGCTTACTTTAAATGAATACATTAACACTCCGAAATCTCCTAAGACCTATTTAATAATGATTGACTTGTTCTGGTCCATATTGCACCAAAATACTCAGTCACAATGAACCTGCAACCCTTTACCCATCTTATTAAAACAGGTTCAGAAGAAGTCGTTCAAAGATTTCGGGCTCAAAATAGGCCACGCCTGCCACACCCATATTTATGGACCAATAAAAATTTCTTGAACAATTGAAGTGAATAGTCACCCAAGAAACATTCTGGTAAAGTTTCATTGAAATTGGCTGAGTGGTTCCAGAGGAGATATCATTCTAAGTTTTTAACCTCAAAATAAGCCCAGCCCTGCCACACCCAAATTTATGGGCCAATCAAAATATAGCAAATAATTTTTGAAAAGAGACACTCAAGGAACATTCTGGTAAAGTTTCATTGAAATCAGCCAAGTGGTTCAGTAGAAAATGTTATTCAAAAATTTCGGGCTCAAAATAGGCCCTGCCCTGCCACGCCCATATTTAAGGACCAATCAAAATTTCTTGAACAATTTAAGTAAAGGGTCAATTTAGGAACATTCTGTTAAAGTTTCATTGAAATGGGCCCAGTGGTTCAGGAGGAGATGTCGTTTTAAGATTTCGGGCTCAAAATAAGCCCAGCCCTGCCACGCCCAAATTTATGGGCCAATCAAAATGTCTTGAACAAGTTAAGTAAAGGGTCACCCAAGGAACATCTATGCCAAGTTTCATTGAAATCGACCGATGGTCTGGGAGGAGAAGATTTTCAAAGATTTCAAAGTGAAAAAAATGCCACGCCCATATTTGGGGGCCAATCAAAATTCTTTGAACAATTGAAGAAGAGGGCCACCCAAGGATCATTTCTACCAAGTTTTGTTAAAATCTGCCCATTGGTTTGCGAGGAGAAGATGAATAAAGAAAAAGTTTACGCACGCACGGACACACGACGGACACTCCGCCATGACAATAGCTCGCTGGCCTTTGGCCAGTGGAGATAAAAATTGTGGAAAATTGATATCATGCTCTGACATTCTGTATATAATTTATAATATGACTTACGTCCAGGAGTGAAATAAACAAGTTGAATATTTTTGATATTACACGGGTGTTATTACACTTGTGGAATAACTATGAAAATGATCTCAGAGCGAATAGCAACGCTAACTTGTAACCTAAAAAATGACGTTATAATGTATATATTGTGACGTTAGTTTTAAAAGGCGTTTTAAGTTTAGCGGAAAATTGAAATGTTGAATTTCATGAATTGTGACGATTTTTCGCGAAAATTCGAGTCATATTATAAATAGAATAATGAATTTGTGCTCATAAAATACAGAATTTATTAAACTCGTCATCTAAAACAGATAAAAACTCGTTTTTATCTGTTTATACGATGACTTGTTTAATAAATTCGGTATTCCATGACCACTCATTCAATAATCTCTATTTATTTCCAAATGTATTATTCTGTTTCAGTGACATTGGTAAAATTTGGCAAATGTCAGAAGCTCCAAGACTGGCTGTTGCAGCGTGGGACATGTCAAATCTAGCATCCCTCTCTGACCCTTCAACAGATGATGTAGTCATAGAAAAGTGTCGCAAGTCTATCGAAAATGTAAGTAGCTCATGAATTTGATTTTAGTTGGATGAGTGAGCAAGATGCATTTTCACTTTTTAAAAGATCTAAATATCTTGTTTATAATATTCTTTCAATGCCCCAAGCAGACATGCAGTCTGATCTTAGCTTACATTATTGCATAAAATGTATGTTTTTTGTGCCATTATAGACATGCGTATACCAACAAAACCCAAGATTTAACGTGGATTAATCAGTAAATTAACATGCCCTTAACACCCAGCTTTTTTACTCAAATATCCTAGATTTGGGCTCATACACTTTAGTCAATTTCAATGATTCTTATATTTTTTCTGCAAAATTGGTTTGTCCCTAAAGAATATTTTATGCATTCTGTTTATAATACTACTTTTTTGTTGGGGCGTAAACATTTGCAGAGAACCTCAAAATGCTTTAACACCCTTTTAAATCATTTTTCAGGTCTGCAAATGTAAATGCCCTCAATAACATGCAGAGCTGAATCTAGGGCGCGGGATTGCGGGATTCCCCCTTTAGAATTGTTCATGCCGCAAAAATCACAAGGCCGTGCGGCACAGGTCACGCGCATTTTAAAAGATTGGCGCATTATTGAATAAGCTCTGCGTTAATCGTGAATACATTTAGAGACTGTTGAGAAAACCCCTAATTTATATTGTATTGTGTAAAGCTGTTTATATATACCCTGGAATAATCGTAACTATAAATAGAATCCTCAGTAAGAGTAACGCTTCAGTGAAGATAGCCTACAGTTATTGTGTAGTATTATTCTAAGGTAATAGAGTCGTATGTGAAACCAATACACCTTATGGATAAAGCTTTATGCAATCAATTTTCACATATATCCTTTAAACACAAGACAGGCGACCCAGCTTCCGAAAGCTGTTAATTTAGATAAAAAAAATTCCATCGGGGCATAAGAAAGATAATAAATAAATAAGAATCAGGTACGAAAACTAGATTAATTTTTCCAATGTCTATGTCTGAATGGAATAGCGTCACGTAATTGGAATGATACACCAAAATTTTGATGGTTTAATTTTGGAACTTTGATTATCCTCTCGGGAAATTCCTTTATTAAAATGCATCAATCAAAACTTTCATTTTCAACAACATCTATCATCAGGAATAATTATCATCGATACGTGGTCTAGTCCACGTGAGTGCAACTTTACTGAAGTTGTACTTACGACGTTTTGGTTGCACATTTTCAGTAGAGTGAGTGATTGTGAAACACGACTGTTCACATTTCTTTCTCTTCTAATGGGCAATCAATACAGCATCCGTATAACAGAGGGGAGGGTTTGGAAAGCCTTTAGAACCAAATGAATTAAAATTACTTACCTTAATAAGATTTATGAAGAAAATGAAAGGACATAAAATATCTCAACATAATATCTTTATCAAATAAATGGACATACAGGTTGTTACAAAATGTTCCTTCACATCTCACTGTCTTTTGTGTCTCTCTTTTTAAGATACTAAGTCAGAACTTTGAATTTAGTGTGTAAAAGAGGATGTCTGCTTGTGGCCTGATCCATCAACATGTTGGCCCACATTTTAAAATGTGATGGGGGAGTTGGCCCACTTTATTGAAAACCTAGATTCAGCCCTGACATGAATTAATCCTAACTTCTTTCTACTTCATTATTGTGCAAAATTTTGACCACATCTGATTGAAATGCCCCCCAAAATTCCCGATTTGTATTGCATTTGGACAAAAGTAGTGAGTGCCAAACCCTTTCAAAATATATGATGGCAAACATTGAGAGGTGTAGAAAGCTACATACTGTAAATATAAAGTTACCGGATGGTATACAGATACTTTGAGACCTTATCTATCTACCAAATGCATAGTAAAGACTCTTGATAGACTGTGCGGATGCACAGACTGGTCAGAGTCTTTGCTTTGCGTATATTTGAAATTGTTGGAAATCTCACGCACAGGCTCATATGCCTTATCAATATACCAGTTCCCTAGCCTGACATTTAAGAGTTTTGTATTTCAGGACTATGAATTTTTCTGTGTAGAAGGAATCTCATACTCAACTGAAATCAAAATTGTGAAGCTACCTCGGCTAGGATGTGATGACCAGCCTGGCTCAGGGAAGAATGAGACAAACTGTGGGTGCGGCGAGATTGAGAACTCTTGTCGTGACTGTGAGGGGACCCTACATGGAAGTAAGTGTAGACAAAGATTATATGGAAGACTTATATATAATACATACTTAGTGTTTTGTATGAAAAAAAACAAACTAATGAGGTTGGGGGGAATTGATAATTGCAGAGGCTATGCCGAGAAAATAATCAATTCCCACAACCGAGTTGGATATTTTTCATACAATACACTTGGTATGTATTATATTTATCTTTTAACCTCTCTTTGCCTTGTTTTCATCGATGTTTTTAACAGAAATGCAAGTTTCTAAAAATAATAACGTAAGGTCATTGTTCGAAAATTATCTATGTGATATCATGAAAGATATCATATGGGATGCTATCACACAGATATTTGTATAGTTATAAATAACAGTTCATTGAATAGAGATGGTAACAAAAAAAGGAGAAAAAAGTATAGACAACTAATGTGAATAAGTTCTTTCTATCTTGATATAAGATCTTTGGGTTTCAGACAAAGGGAACACAACAATATATGGAGAATAATATGTTAGTGTTCTAAAACATCAATGTTATCGGGTCAAGGTTGGGAAAATTTATCATGATGAGGCAAATAGTTTCTCACAGCTGACACCTGATAACATTGATATTTAAAGACTTATATGTTATTCTTTTTATCATGCAATCATTTTTCAGCCCCTGCTTATAATAAACCCTTCAAAATCAGAGAAATTCAGATGGAAGCTTATGCAAATTGTTTCTAAAAATCATGTCATGTTATCAGACAGGTGATGTCAGGTCACAACAGGATTCATTGCATGATAGCTAATAACAATTTCTCTTCAATGTTGCTTATGTACCTTGCATTTTAAAATTACTTAGCTATTGGCCTTCAGCCAGGCTGCTAACATGGCTAAGTTTGAGTGATTGGTGCTGTCAGATGTGAGGTTTAAACTTGAAGTAAATCTAATAAGTCTATTATACTGTAAATTAAATTTTTGAGTCAAATATTTTTGGGTTGAGCAACTTCAACATACAGTAAAGCCTGTTTAAAACACAGATCAAAAGATTGATGCTGCTGATTTGAAGGTTTATTCATGAAATAAACCAAATTAACTCACCTGGAAGTTAAATTATGTCAAACATTTTTTTGGTTGTGCAACTTCAGAATACAGTTGGGCCTGTATTAAAAACAGGACTAAGGGACATAATACAATTGTTAAAAAGCTTTTTTGACTCCAAAATCAGCCTGCACATAGGTGCAGTCAATCTTTGACCATAGCAGCTGCTTTTCTTTTTATACGTCTGTCTTAAAGATGTATTATGGGATTATCACCAGCCATGGTGTCTGGGCATCTGGACCCTGTTAAAATCTTACGATCATTTTTTGTGTAAGTCAAACATTATAGCTACTTCTACAAAAGTAACTTTGTATGGGGTTCTGCCATGGATTATTTCATTGGAATCGTTGTCTAAAGACAATTCCAATGAGATATTGCAACCAAGAATCTAACAATGAATGAAAACACAAGGTACGATTTGTGATTTTGACTTAGGATTAATTTTTCCATAAGAAGTTTAGTTAAACAGGCCCCTAGTGTCCTGCAGGGTTGCATCCACTTCTTTATCCTAGCATAACTCTGTCTTTTTATTGCTTCCATCAATTTTCACGTATTCTGATTGGCTGAAAATTGGTTTTATTCCACAATGCAAACAATTTTGAGTACTCAGCTATTTTTTCAGCTTGAGCGCTAAGTACTCCCACAAAAAATATGTCTTATTATGGGGAAATACTTCTATTTTTCTTTCATAAGATATGAAAAGAGTGTTTTTAATTTCATGTAGGTATGAAACTAAAAACCTTATCACACTCATGCATGAATTCAAGTATTCATATCTTGTGTCAATTTGCCACATTGTTAGAGCTTATTTCTATATATCTGATTAATTGTCTGTCATTTATCACAGATGCCAAAAAAGATGTTTGTGGAGTCTGTTCTGGTGGAAGGACAGAGGTTAATTGTAGTGAGGAGGTTTGCAGAGAGTATAGCCTCGCAAATAAGATACGATGTGAAAAGTAAGTGTGGTAATTTTATCCATTGTCATGTTAAGGTAGTGGACCCATGATAGTTCAACGTTTCTAAAGTAATGAATTTTAACAGTGTTAACCAAGGTTTCCTAAAGTTTTTCGTTTTTCATTATGAAACCTCGGTCAACATTTTGAAAGATCATGTGTTCCAAAACAGTTGTTACTGCCCATAGTTATAAATGCTCTGTTTTGTGCTGAGCCATTGATTTGTTAAAGTTTCTCACCAAAATATATTCTCTTCAAAAGTTCTTAGTTTCTCACTAGAATTAGCTAAATGAGATATTTTTGCGCATGCTATTCTGAGCCAGAAAAATCCCTGGGGCTCTAGTGATATACAAACACAATCATGCTGTTTAAGTGTGATATCTGTTGAAATAACAGTGTTTCTTGTTTTCCAGTGAAGAGAAAGACCAAGAAATTCTGGAGGGTGTTTGTCCAATTGATGGTGAAATCTTCAATGAATGTCACAAAGAAAATACAGAGTAAGTTTATTTCTTTTTCATGCTGTTTATCACATATTCTTGCTGTGCACAAAGCTATCAAGACAACAAAGACTAAGATGAGCCTGTACGTATGTGCAGTGATCTTAACCTACACAGCCTGTTTACTTCTTGAAAGTTTAGATATTTATTTTTAAAAGGCAGCAACACTGTTCTAAAGTTTGCTGTTACTTTTTGAGATGTTAGGAATTCTGTTACTTTTTGCTTGGACCTTGACATTAGCATTCACCATATCCAGATTTCATAAGTGTTTCTTAGTCCTAACCCTTGTCATGCTGAACCCAGAATATTCCTGCTTTGGCAGGAGCTATAGACAAACATCAGTCTACACATATGTGCAGTCTAATGTTAGTCTACACCACCGGTTTCTCCCTTTCAAACCCAAATTGTCAATAAATTTAGTTTTTCAAATAAAAAATGACCTGCAGTTGGGATTTTCAGTGCTTTTTGCGCTTTGATTTTGATGCAAATTTTTAGCCAAAATTTATCCATCTTGACAAGGGTTAATGCAAAAAAAAATCTACTAGTAAATTGTTATTTAGTCTCCAGCTAATTTCGTACCTCTAGAGAGGTTAACATTACCAATTTCACTGATATTAAAATGGAAACTTCTAGAAATTTCATGTTACAGTTCTGATTTTTTGGACTCTGAATAGGACGCCCCTCCCCCCAAATTTGGACCTAGTTTTCAGGTAAATTGTACTTTTATTTAGGATGTGAAACATGAGCCTGTGCGCAACTTTTCCAACCATTTCCACTTACCCTCAAAGATAACACTCAGATCAGCCTGTGTATCCACACAGTCTGATCTGAGTCTTCACAATGTCCTCAAAGGATAGCTAAGGACTCATTCTACTTGCCAGCAATGAGAAAAATTGATATTTATATTTTGTAAGAAAGTCCAGAATGCTTAATGTATGTCCATCAGGCATAATTGCTTCTATTGTCCTACACAGGCACCTTTTTCTTTTTCCAAATTAATCTGTTTGTTTTCAGGGTTGCAATGTGCATTCCTGTTGGAACATCTCTGGATGATCTATGTGGGGAGAAATGTGGTCAGAATGAGTGTTTAGATTGTGCTGAAGAACCATTTGGTACAAAGAAGGAAAATCTCTGTGGGGTTTGCACAGACCCAGAAAACCAGAATGAAGGTAAATAAAGTTTTTACAAGCACATTTTTGTATTTTAAGGTAGTGGACCCATGATAGATTCGCAATGTTTCGCGGTAATGCACTTTTACAGTGTTAACCAAGGTTTCCTAATGATTTTCATTAGGAAACCTCGGTTAACATTGTGAAATATCATGAGTTCCAAAATGTTGCGGAACTTTTTTGATTCCACTACCATAACCCTTTTCCTTTTGAATTTTGTGTCAAAACAAATTTCCTATTTCAAGATATTTCTGCCATTCTGGCTTATGTTTCCTCCCCAAAAAATTAGTAGAAAGCAGGTAGTGTAGACTAATTTCAGACAGCACATCAGTGCAGGCTGATCTTAGTCTAAAGTGTCTTCCAAAGTTTTGTAAAAAGCAGGAATGTGTTGTGAACAGTATGGTAAGGGTTGAGTATTGGGTTTAATGCCACTTTCTGATGTAGTTGCAGTGTTTTAAGGGATGTAGGTTTATCAAGTCTGAGACTCTCAAATAAGTAGTCATGACCCTCAAAACTATCTGATGTGAGTCCCAAAACCCCTCTGGGCACCAGCTTCAGAGAATTATTTCAATTCTTCTATTCTTTCCTGAAGTTGAGCCCCAAATAGTCAATATATATCCATTGCTTTTACCTTTAACCAGGTTTTAAATTTAAATTCACATGAAAGCAAGTTAAGCACTTGAAAGGAATAGTCTAGATCCTAAGCAGGGACTGCCAAACTCAAAGAAAGGACCCCTAAGATCCCAGCTATCGAGCCCTTCAGACCCGATTTTGTAGAAGTCAGACTAGAACTCTGTAGTTACATTTCGGTGGCTAGTCCATCTACCTCTGGTAAAGCGTTGTTTCTCTTGTAGTACAACCACAGTATTTCGTCACAGGCATTGACTCGTAATCGAACTTTAGTGTACAACTAATGATAATAATATGCCAATTTATGGGAGACAAATAGTGTGCCACAATGATTTTTGTCAAATATGGGATCGAAGCTGGCAGCTTTTATTATTGGTAGAATTTAGTGTTTTCATATTTTGAGAGTCAATACATTTAGCTCTGTAATATCTATTTTTAAGGCTGCAGTATTGGAGATATTATGCCAGAGAATGCCTTTGCTTTTAGTACATTAAACATGACAGTGACAATCTCGACAGCCCTCATAACGAATAATCCCCCTGATATTGAATGTAGACTTGTCCCACAAGAAAACGTGAGTATAACATATGCCATCTGAGCCATTGCATGACATTTCCAATAATTTGAAATGCGGGTCAAAGAAAGACTCTGGTCAGTCTGTGCCTCCGCACAGTCTGACCAGAGTCTTCACTATCCTCTTTTTAGATAAATAAGGTATTAAATTATCTGTATAGAAAACCAGGCAATCTTCTAATTACAAGATGTATATACTCTAGGCTGCTAAATGTTCCCACCTCAAACACATGCCAAATTGTTGGAAATATCATGCTTAGGCTCAATTATTTTGTGTCTTATGACTTGCATAGTCTCATCAACAGTTAAATGAGGTCAATAAACATTTTTTTTCATTGTATAAGAAATTTTACTGACTTTCAGAGACTTTCAAGAATGACTTGCCCTGTGAAAAAATTGACCCTGTGTGTCATATTTTCAACAATTACTCATGAGACGGAGGTCATTTAAAATGGAAACTTTAAAAATCATTTTCTCAGAATCTAACAGATGGATATCAACCAAATTTCACAGGAATGATACCAAAGTAACCCTTTATCAGGCTACAAAAAATATTGTGATTGTATGAATTATATGTATTTTATGGGCAGAGGTAACTTCTCTACATGTTATATAGTGTAAACTTTGAAAATCATTTTCTGTGAATCTAACTGATGGATATCTACCAGACATGGCGAAGGACCCAGAAAATCTGTCAGACAGTCGGTCTGACAGTCCTTGAAAAACTGTCAGACCGAATTCGGACCTGTCAGACCGAACATTTAAGGGGGCAAATGATATCATCATTGTGGTGTTTCCTCATTGAGAGAGAAAACTTATAAAATTAGTAGCAATACAATTAAAAGCCTAACTACCTTGTCAAAGTCCTCTCATTCTGTCAGTGTTTTCAGTGCTTTGATTTAAAAACAAAGATTCTGAGATAAACAGAGCTTCAGATATTTTCAGAATTTTAAAAAATGTCTTTTCAAGTCAAAAGGTAACAGTCATTTGAGTTTTTCATTAAAAAAAGAAAGACAATTTGGTGGGTCGAACATTCTTGGGTACGAGTAAGCAGAAAATTATTTTAGTCTGTGTGTCTTTGAAATTGAAAAAATACAAAAAAATCAGGTAAGACAAAACTAGCTACCAATAATTCTTTCTAAATTGGATCCTTAAATAATCTCTCCTTTCTCTTAATTGGTACAATTTGTAAAAGAGAATTTGCATATTCTAGCGGTGCCGAAAGACGTAGAAGAACTGTTGTGTTGATGGATTCTAGACCTATGTAAAGTTTAAAATTAAAGTTTGTTTTCGTGAGAAAGTTGACCAGAAAAAATGGTTTCTTGAGTGAAAGTTTGGATTTATTGTTAAAACAGATTTTTCTGCACAGAAAACAGTGTCGGACATTAGGACTGACAATATGGTACACTTTACCGGACCTAGGGGATTTTTGTCGGACATGTCCGACTGTCCGACGGTCTTCGCCATGACTGATCTACCAAATTATGCCATCCTGTTGCATCAATACAGTCTGGTCAGAGTCTTCACATTGCCCTCTGTAGATAAAGGAGAACACATAGCTTTTGCATGACGTTTTTAACAATTACATATCAATGGCTCAGCGGAAAACAGATGTAACTGCCTATATGCTTATAGGCAGTAACAACTGTTTCACGCTGAGCCATTGAATTGTGCATTTGGCCAGCCTGTTGCATTAAAACAGTCTGATCAGAATCTTCACTTTGCCCTCTGTAGATACAATTGATGGCAACCATGTGTTCTAGTTTGACAAAAGTCAACCCTTTATACACTTCCCAGATGGTCCCTTTTTGCCTCAAAGGTCACAACTATATACATTTCTTGAAAACTTTTTTGTGCTGTATCAAGAAATTACAATAGACAATCACTTGATAATCTTACTGCAAAGTAGTGAAATTGTGAAAAACTTAATATACAGTAAAACTTGTATTAAGCGACCAGGAATTGGACCATCAAAAAGTGGTCGTTAAATAAATTGGTTGCTTAATACACATTTTGATTTTAATCAAGAAATCGAATATGTATATTATTGTGAAATTCTCAAAAAACCCTATGATGTAAAAACTCAACAGAAATGTCTTATTGAGATGATTCTGGTGATTTTTAACAGCAAAGGATTCATTTACAATATTCATTATATCAGTGATATCTATTTTTTCAGATATTTTGATTTAAAGAAGGGGATTTTGAAAGAAGTCATTTCAAAAAAATGGTCGCATAATAGACTGTACATTTATATATATATATGGTTTCAAAATTTGAGCCAGAGTTTGGCATTTTCCCAAATACACATGTGTGTAAAGCAAAGAATCTGAGGCCAGCTTGTTGCATATACACAGTATGGCCAGAGTCTTTTCTCAGTGCTCTCTAGATAGATTAGGTCTCAAAGTCTTTAAGAAAAAACTATGCATGGGGGTATATAGGAGTAAGCTTGTCGTTCTGTCCGTCTGAAGCAGTTTTATGTCTGTTCAATGTCTCAGTGCTCTGTAGATAGATTAGGTCTCAAAGTCTTTAAGCAAAAATCTATGTGTAGGGAGTATATAGGAGTAAGCTAATAAATTGTCGGTCCGTCTGTCTGAAGCAGTTTTATGTCTGTTTAATTTCTCAGCAACTACAAGAAGAATTTCATTTAAACTTCACAGATAACATCAGTATCAAGCAGAATTGTGCATTACCTGTTTTGATTACAGTCCATTTACTTTAACAGAGTTAAGGCCCTTTGATAGAAAATTGCATTTCATTTTGGACTAGTACTGGAATTCCTCTTTGCCACATTCTAGGATGATTTATATAGAGGCTAATTGTTTGTTTCAGTGTAAGATTGATTTATATTCATTGAGTGAACAACAAAAGCTATATTTTCACGAGTGGTGGAGCCAAACGTGAAAATATAGCCTTTGTTGTTCACAAAATGAAATATTAATTGATCTTACTCGAAAAACAAACAATTATTCTATTTCTTTATTGCAAAGATGAGACAAAATGTGAAATTTCTAGGACATATTTTCGTAAAGCACATCGTTTTGCATGTGATTGCTAAGCAACATTCATTGTGACGTCACTTATTTTCGTCCCGCATAGATGACATCAGATAGGATGAAATGCAAAAAAGCAGGGTATAAGTTTTTGATAATTTCACAGCTTTTTGGGTGAGATTATCAAGTGATAATCTACCGCTATTTCTTGATAAACCACCGAAAAGCACTTAAGAAAGTTTGATAACAAATAACAGGTAACATTTATTATTGATTTCAGACCCAAGTAGAACCAGATGTGTCAGCCTTGAAGTATGCTGGAGGTAAAATCAAGTTTACAACAACTGTGGCAGGGTCAGACAAAGCTCTGTCTGTGGGACTGTATGCAGTGGCATGTACGATTGATGGCAACGACGTGTCAACAGCAGATAACCAGAAATATCACCGCAGGTTTAGTCATCCCAGCGTGACGAGTATGAGTCCGGACTCGATTGTCACTGATAATTTTCCAGAGGTTTGTCAAAGTTTTGTTATGCTACCAGTGTGTCTGTTCTAAAGCACACATTGGGAATTGATAAAATTGTCACGCTCATGGTCAAAAGAAAATGCACCAAGATATTTGTTATTGTAGCTGAGTCTTAATGGCTAACACTTGAATGTATTGAGAATGGCATTTCTAATAATTTCACTTATGCTCTAATTAAGATTCTGAAGCAAAACTGTTAAAATTTATCAGTAAATAAATAGAAGATTATCGTTTGTTTCAGTGTAAGATCGATTTATATTCATTGAGTGAACAACAAAAGCTATATTTTCACGATGAAAATATAGATTTTTTTGTTCACGAAATGAAATATTAATTGATCTTACTCGAAAAACAAACAATTATTCTATTTCTTTAATGCGAAAATGAGACAAAATGTGAAATTTCTAGGACATATTTTTGTGATTGCATCATTTTGCATGTGATTGCTATGCAACATTCATTGTGACGTCACTTATTTCACCCTGCACAGATGACGTCAGATAGGGTGAAATGCACAAAAGCAGGGTATAAGTTTTTGATAATTTCACTGCTTTTGCGGTGAGATTATCAAGTGATAATCTTCCATTATTTTCCGATAAACCACCGAAAAGCACTAAAGAAAAAGGTTACTTGTGGGGCTACTTTGTGTGGAAGCCTACAAAAAAGCTGCATGCTCAATATTTTAATTATTGAGAAATAAAACAATTTTTCATCCAATCAAGGTGAATGAATCTTTAAGGAAACAACTAAAATCGAGGGATAAGTGTAACACTATTGTAAGTGCCTATGTATTTATAGGCACTTACAATAGTGTTGCACTGACCCCTTGAAATGAAATTGTGACCTGGCTTCATGTGACCTGGAACTATGAATTAAATATTTGAAAAAGAGATTTGTTCCAACGGAGATCAACCAGATGTACATTTCACAAAATTTTAACAGGAAGATAGAATGACCATCGAAGATTCAGAAAATCGAAAGAGTGCAAGAAGTTTTGACCCTAGTCAACCCGTGGTCTGACTAGGATGGACACTTTATTTACTTTTCAGATGCAAGGGCATAGCCGCCATTACGCACATTGCGCAATTGCGTAATTCGAATAAATCCTCTTTCGAAAAATCTCGTTGATGAATGATCATAACACCGAAACTACAGCTTATTCAAGCTGTAGTTACAATGTTTGATTATTCACCAACGCTCAAATCATATTAACAGGGAGCGGTCACAGTCCACATATCGCCTTTACCCTATATACTCCTTGGTGGTTGCCTTCAAAATGTGTAAATATTTCCAAATCCTAGCTACGCCTATGAGATGGTCCCTTTTCCCCTGACAAGTCATATTTACATACATATGTTTCAGTATGTGACTATAACTGGGGACGGATTTTATGATACTGATGAAGTCTACTGCATCATGCTACACAACAACAACTATCGTGTAGTGGCCGGAGTCAGAAAGAGCAATACTGAAATCACGTGTGATGTGGCAAAATTACTGAAGAGATGGGAAGGGAAGCAATATGGACTTAATGTGATTCTGAATAAGAAAAAGTTTATGGAACAAGAGCTGACAAGGTAATGAAGTAGGGGTAGGGAAATATTAATTTTCTCTACTTGACCCTGGATAAGTTATAGATGATTTTCTTCTTGCCCAGGACCAAAATTAACTTGTCAGCAAAATAGGAGAACTGACAAATTTTGAGAAAATATTGCTTTTGATGAAGAAAATGCTGAAACCCAGCATTTTCTTCATCAAAAACAATGTTTCTCTCCTTAGATATAAACATAAGGATAATTTATCTCTTGGATCTATTTAGTACCATTCCAAGACTTGCCCTTGTTTTTACTTGTCTGTGGACAAGTGGCCTTGAAATATGTACTTGTCCACAAGTAGAAGCAAAAGCAAAGCAAAAGTCAGACAAGTCCCCAGCCCTGTAGAGATTTCGTGATACAGTGCAAAAGTTTTCTATGTATACTGAACAACAAAAAGAACACATCACCTAGATTTTTAAATATAACTCTTTTATGAATTAAGTTTTGCAAAATTATTCACATTGAATTATTCTTTAAATACTTACTTTCTCATGGAGACAAAGATGATACTGTAACGAACCATGCATATAGACAGACGTAATCCATTCAGAGAAAAAAATCCTCAACCCTAAATGGGTTGACTCTGTCTATACATCCAATCAGTAACCATATATCTTAGGGCATGTCTATCTCATTTGAATATCCACTGCAACGTACCTCCCTTTAAACCCTTACATTACTATGCATAGGGTCACTATGTACTATGTCACATCTACAAAATAGGGTCCAAAGGACCAAATAGTTAGGTTCATAGAGATCCTTGCTTAAGTTTAGGAAGTCCCTGCTTAAAATGTGGACTGTTTTACTTTGAGGTGCCCTCATATTTTTGTGTAAATGGTAAATTTTCTCTGGATTACACACCCTTAACAAGGTATTGTATAGATATGTACTTTTTAGTATCCACTTCAGAGAAGAATTAAAACTGTCTTCCATTCATATCTGAAGTTGATCCCCAGAGGGTCCTTGAGACTAGCCTCAGAAAGTTGTGACTTATTTAAGAGTCACAGACTCGTAAAACCTGCATCCCTCAAACCCTGCATACTTATGTGTTCAAAGAGTTACAAATGCATAAAGACATCAACCTATAGAATAAAGTTGCTAATCAGTCTCTATCCTCAACATGTGGTGCATATAATAGTGCCTATATTATTCTCCACAGCACTCAAATTGTGTATGACACATGGTTTTCAGAATACTCTCAAGAGTTACTCAAGGTATGACTATCCATTTAGCCTTCAAAGCTGCCTCCATCTGACACAATGCCTGGCTATGAAACATGGGCATTATTGGCTGTGGAGTCATAAAAAAATGTTGCCTGTGAGAAATATTTAAAACAATCTTCTTCTCTAAAACTAATGGCCAAAATAAAACTTAACTTCATATAAAGTATCCTTTGGACATGCTCTCTTAATTTCTTAACTAACTTCTGATAAGGTTATGGAATGGGCGCTATGGGCTGTAGTGTCACCAATAAATGGTCCCCTATGGTGAAATATTGGACATATGGATAGATCTGATTAAGGAAAAGTTAAATGCACAAGAACCATAACTCTATTATAAATCATTTTTCAGCTTACCTAATCCTCACACGTTTACAGTCAAATTACCAGCACCTGGACTAGTTTCTGCTCAGTTTCATCATAAAAACTGCAAGAAGATCCTCATCAAATTTGATACCAGAATAACAGGGGATGGAGTTACAGTTCAAGATACCTCATGCTCGAACTATTTTGATAGCAGTTCTTTGGCAAAAATTGGAGGTTTGTTTAATTGCTTATTACCCATTCCCACACAATCCCCCTTTTTGATGCCTCTTTAGATTTTAGAATTTCAAAAACATTTACAAATCCATTTAGAAATGTTCACCCCCATGTGTATGATAAGCATTCAGATTAAATTACTGAAAATTTCAATTGTTTTTACATTTTGAATGCTCAGTTGTTTATAGGTCTAACATTGGGCTAAATTTAATTTTTGTTACAATTAGTTACATCGTAAAATCAACATTCACCTCAATCAAAACCATTCTAAATTACTCCCTCAGTGCTCGAGTCATTCATTCCAAACACTCACTCAAACCATTCAAAAACGTTCAAAACCATTTAAAAAATATAGAATCAACAACATCATTCAAAATAAAATTGGATATAGAAAAGTCTCTATTTCACTGACATAATTCAAATTGTAAGCATCTAATAGGTTCTTGAAGAAATAGGAAATTAGCTATAGAATTTGTTTACATATTTTATTAAAGAGAAGGTAGTCAATATTGCTAATTTTGTTCATCCTGAACAAAATTTGCGATATAGGATTACCTCCCAATAAATTCACTCAAAACTCTCTCCATACACTCATTCAATTTCATTCCTAAATCATTCCAAAATCATTCACCTTGTCAATTTCACGATTTTGTTAACTGTATGCAGTTAGGTCTAATAGTGTGAAACCCCGGCTACATATACACTTTTCGGCGTACAAGAGAGAACGTGGTAGTGGTGCTAAATTTATCTCTCCTTATGATTTGGTCAGTTATTTGTAAATCACGGACCTGCTTATACATTATTTTTAAAGAGACACTCCAACATGAAGTTTGATTTATCACTGGAAATAGTAAACCATACACCGTGTACTAAATGGCATAAAAACACAAAGACGCTACCTATATGTAAGCGAAGTACACTAAAACTTCTTGAACAATTCAAGCCAATGTTCAAGCATAAATATACAATTAGGATCTCATTTCACAAAGATGCCTTTTTTCTTTAAACGGAAGAATGGTTTTACTTTATAAGGTAACAACTTAACGAATTATTATAAGTATGGTATGTGGGCGTTCTTCAATCGAATGTTAAAAATAATGTTTACAGGCAATTATATTACATCACTAAGTTTGTTCTCGATTGGTTACGCAATATTTAAAGAAATTACTCTGAACTAATCTGTGAGGCCCGAGAGCAAATTTATGTGATGGATGAAATTTAATGATTAAATGAGACTTACCTTGGTAAGGTGAAATATGGTCATAATTTCATCCATCACAAAATTCCCTCCGGGCTCACACGCCCACCCACAACCACCCTAGACTCCAATTTCTTCAAACTATTGCGTTTCTTATGTATACGCTAAAATATGATAAACTAGCCCCTGGATGATACTGGTCTAATCTGTGTGAGCCCGGAGGGAATTTTGTGACGGATGAAATTATGACCAAATTTCACCTTACCAAGGTAAGTCTCATTTAATCATATAATTAAAACTAATGACCTATAGACTCTTTCTGCAGATTTTTCTACTAACTTTGTGGATCAGCATGAAACAGTTGTAACTGCCTATAAACATATAGGCAGTCACAGTTGTTTCACGCTGACCCATAAAACTGATGTAGGTTTCGAAAACAATACATAATGGCTTTCATTTATGTGTTAGGAACTGATCAATGATGAATTATGAAATTTCTTATTCGATTATCACAATCAAAAGCCCAAACAAACTGATTATAGATTATAATTGATTAATCTGCCTATCCCTACATGATGCTTCATTTTTCAGCGAGTGCAACCTGTTTTGTCAAGGGTGGACAGTTAATGATAAAAGATTTTGAAAATGTAGTAGACAAAAGTAAAAGGTGCTACACAACACTTTGCTTCATTTTTCAGCTAGTGCAACATGTATCATTCAGGGTGGACAGTTGATGATAAATGATTTTGAAAATGTAGCGGACAACACAATTCTGACAGTTCTTGACAATGTGATCAAAGCAGAAAAAGAGACGGCAAATGTCCCGAATTATTTTAGTGGCGATGTTACTGTTACTGTTCCAGAAAATACGGTAGGTAAAGAATTCTTTATATGTGACCCGTCAAGCAAAAAGGGACCATCTGGGATATATGTAAAAGGTTGACCCTTGTCAGACTGCGCAGAATTTCACTCATTACTAATTTTCTAAATCCATAATAATCAATCTCCTTTCCAGTCAAAGAATTTTTAAATGCGAATCTGGTTGGCCTGTTCTAGAACCAATCTCTTTTTCAAATTCACTTCACAAAGTTCACATATGGTCCCTTTTCATGTGACGTGTCACATATGTTTGAATAGGCACCTCATCTACAAAGCATCCAGCCAAATTAATTGGCCATTCCAAAAGGTCATTTTACAGATAGGCAAAGTGTTAAATAATTGAATGTAATTTGTACTCAAGATACTGGTAACTGATTCTTTGAATTATGGACGTTTCGTACCATAACCATTTCGTACCAGACGTTTCGTACCATAGGCCAAGACGTTTCGTACCATAGGTGAAGACTTTTCGTACCATACGAAAAGTCGTTTCATACCACAGGATAATCAATATCTTATCATTTTGATTCAGAATTTGTACCATTATGTGTTGTTTTGGGATGACGGAAAAGAATTCAAAATTCATTTGTTAATATTCCATTGATATTTTATCATTTTATAATAAGATACATGATACATATTACTCTCAGAAATTGAATAAATAAAACAAATAAATGTACTTAAAAATGGGTGAATGGTGATATTTTTTCTATGTTCTTTTTATATTTTTATTGTTGAAGCTTTGTTGATAAATTTTAAAAAGGCGCCTGATTTTCGTAAAAGTTACGAAGCAAGAAACAAAACAAAACATAGTAACTAGAACTAATTCATACTGGTTATATTTTATTACATTGTATATTACTTTAATTGCTAGAGTCTTCTTTCAAATCGAAAATAATCTATTCTTACTATATACTAAATAGTGCAATTGAACAAGTTCAAATTATTTTTTTGAATTATGTATTAACTACTTGATGACTTGCTGCAATTGATAAAGAACATTGAATACAAAATCCACCTTTCTCTTTAAGTCTAAAAAAACGTATTACCAAATTCATGTCATTATTTTTTCAATTAACAAAAAAGGCTTATTGCTAATCAGTTGACAATTAATAATTGAAGGCAAACACCAATCAATTAATTGTCGATTTGTTACTAGTACCTATCTTGTAGCAAACAATAGTCAATCAACATTCCAGCCAATCAACCTACTCAGTATTTGGCCTACTCCTTTTTACACAGTTGAAATTTCGTTTATCTTAGAAATGAACATTTTGATAATCATTTTATTAATATTTCCTTTTTGGTGCGAAATGGTCAATGTATGGTACGAAATGGTTAACATAAGGTACGAAACGTCTTCGTCTATGGTATGAAATGGTCATCGTATGGTACGAAATGGTAATATATTTTATGGTACGAAATGGTTATGGTACGAAACGTCTGCATACTGATTCTTTTGTTGTTTGAACTAAAAATAGAATTTCATGTAGGTGATTTTAATTCTTTGAGTTCTAATAGCAAAATATTTATTGAAAGTTATTTGATATTATACATATACAATAAAAAGATCCTTTTTAATTTAGATAAAAAATTCTTCTCATGCACAATTCTAAGCAACACCTTGATATTGGTCTCTGTTTGACAGTAGTTTTACTTTTACCTAAAAAAATAATCCTGAAACTGCATTTTTAAATGGGAAAGTGACTTAACTTTTTATGCCCCCGATAGGGAGGCATCATAAATTTGACTTGTCCGTCCGTCTGTCCGTCCGTCCGTCATTCCGTCCAAAAACTTTAACATTGGCCATAACTTCCTTATTACTTAACATATTCGCATCATACTTTACCACAACATTCCTTGGTACATTACCTTTCTGTAGGCACATACTTTGGTGACCTTGACCCCTGGATGACCTTGACCTTCAACATAGATTGGCCATGATTTAAAATCAAAGCGGTGTCGGGGGCATTGTCATCTTACAGTGACAGCTCTTGTTGTAAATGCTAATTAGAAGAAATGAGAGCTTAATTTGTTCACAATTACATTTTCAAAATTTCTGATGAAATAAATTAACCCTTTGCTGTTTAATCCCTGCTTTTCATGTGCCTGTGATTTTATGATTTGAGAAAACATTGTGAAAAAAGAAGAAATTGCTTCTGACAAGCATTTTCTTCTTTTCCACACTATTTTCTACCCTAATGAATGGTTATTGTTCAAATTAAATCCACTTTAAATTTTTGTCTGCAAAACCTTTGAATTTGGACAGGTTCAATATTTTGTAAAACAGGAAAATCTTAAATCAATCAAATTACAATGAATGACATTCTTTTACTTCAGGAATTCCCTCCTGTTTTCATTAGAAGTAACGTCCCTAATTTAATTGGGTGTAAGAGTGTTCGTGTTAACATCACAGTTAAGAATCGTCGATGTTGGACAGTATCAATTACATGGACGGCCTCAAGTGAAAGTATGGATATTTTGCAGTTTAGTTGGCACATTGGTTTTGAATATTTTAACCCTTGTCATGCTGAATTAATTTTGTATAGAAATGTTCATCAAAATCAATTCTTGTTTGAAAAACTAAATCTATTGACACTTCTGGTTTGAAAGTGAGAAACAGGTGGTGTAGACCAACATCAGACTGCACATTGTCTATAGCTCCTGCCAAAGCAGGAATATTCCGGGTTCAGCATGACAAGGGTTATCATCAAGTAAAGAGACGATTTTTCTTTTGCTAATTACAGTATACCTTCTTTTCTTTAGTGCTTTTCAGTGAATTGTCAAGAAGCAAAACTTGATAATCAATTTGACTACTCACCACCTAACCAGTGAAATAATCTAAAATACTTGTGCCTCGCTTTTGTTCATTCAACCCCTCTGAAGTAATCTAAATGGAGCCTAAATTTGATACGTCATTGTGAACGTTACTTAGAAACCTCGTGGAAAATGAGGCACTAAGATTTTGTCCTAAAATTTTCATATTTTACCCTTTTTGGGGATAAAAAAGAAAAAGAATTATTGTCTGTTTTTTGGAAAGATCTATTATCATTTAATTTGGTGAACAACAAAATCTAGTTTTTCACGAGTGGCTCAGCCACTGCCTGATGGAGGAATATTTATGATATGACCTACCGTATTTCTCCTAATAAACACTCCTGGCTAAACATAACATGGTTCTGGAGCTTTTATTAAGTATATGCATTTTCTGCTTTAAAAAATCACTAAAATTGATGTCTTTTATGCCTTTTCACTTTAATTATTGGTGAATTTGCTCTAAACAATCATATAAATGATTTTTTAGAGGAAATTAATCTCAAATTAAAGAAGCAGTCTCAAAAAGTTCCTAAAATTTAGGCATTTGAAATAGGTTTTCTTAGTAAAAAATGTAGGGGTGCTACTATTAGGGAGTAGCTATTATCAGAGGAATAATCAGTATGTTGCTGTAGTGATATTACTCTGTTGAATATTTTTGATATTTTATGGGTGTTATTAAAACTAGTGGAATAACTAATCAAATGAGCTTAGAGCATAGAGCAATACTATTTTGATACCAAAAATAACATCATAAAAGATGTGATGACGTCATTTTACACAGGGCTTTATTATGTTGGTACCGTGTCGGACTATCAATTTAGAGGTCCGGGGTTTGATCCCCTAGGCGACACTCATCCTTTCTAACTATTTGTCTCTCACCAATGGGTTGTTAATCGTAGACCTATGTGAGATAGCAGCTGGAGGCTAGGAAAGGATGTGATGGTAGTACTGGTGAGAGAAATACCAGAGGTGCGTTCGTTAGAGCAAGAATCTTAAGATTCTTATTAAGATTTTTAAGATAAAGTGTTCGGTAGATCGAGATTTTTAAGCTGCTTAATAAGAATCTTAAGATATCTCAATGAGGAAACGCAGATGGTTTTGTATTGGCTTAAAACGAGTATCCATGACGACGACGAATGTTTTCACTCAAATTATCGAAAATCGTCTGTTATGACGTCTTAAAAATCTTATTAAGTGGTATTTTTCATCTTGCTCTGACGAACGCACCTCAGGAATCCATTTTAGGCACTCCAGCCGCCGCAATATAACTGAAAAAATGTTGAAAGTGTTGTAAAACCCCATTCAATCAATAAATTATTATGTTTCATGGAAATTATTGAAAATTTGACACACAAGATCATTTTAAATGTTGGACTTTATTTCAGGTCCTTCAGATCCCACAAAAATTACTGAATTGAACACTTACCTGGGTGGTAAAGACAGCTTCAAACTATCTCCTAATCAGGTATATATGGTCTTTCTTTATTCATTTAGCACAGCTTGTTTTGAAGAAAATTGCTATACCTGAAGTCTTGGTGTTGGTGTTGTTGTCATTATCATGCAAGGATTCATTGGCGGATCCAGGATTTCTATAAAGGGGGTTCGAACATACATATAGGGGGTTCGTTTCCCTAGTATTACACAATTTTAATCCTTAATCTGTTAAATTTAAATATTTTTGAACAAATTGCCTTTTTTTTCTTTTACATGGAAACAAGACTGCTCCATGATTTTTAACAAAAAAATCAAGTAGAAGGAAGACAGTAAATACTAAGATCAGTCTACACAACTGTGCAGACTGTGCAATACTATTGTAAACTTGCACAAATATATTTATAGGCACTTACAATTTAATTGCGCTGACCCCTCGATATGTTTTAGACAGTTACTACTGTTTTAAACTTAGCTTTAGAAATTATAAGTATCAAGGCTTAGTGAAATCATGGACAGTTGGCAGCTCAGGGAGAATACTGTGGTTAAAGTAGTGTGAAAAACATAAGGAATCAATGGAATGGTGCGCCAGCTTTTGAAATATAGCTTCAACTGTTTTGAAAGTGTTTCAAAAAGTCAAAAGGTTGATCAAACCATATTTACCTTTGTTCATTACAAACTTTATGGATAAAGAGAAGTTTGAACATTTTGTTAGAAGGGATCTTTATTAAGCCTTTCACCAAAATAACTAAACCTAGCTGTCACAGGCTCAAAAATATTCTTGAGTCACTTTAATGCTACTAGCAACACATCTATCAATTGAGCTTGTGCGTGACATTTCCACCAATCTTAAATGTGCGTGAGGCGCAAACATTGAGTAGCTTAGACAGCCTCATACTATAGATAAAGAAATACTTGATGGTCTACAAATACATCGAGGTCTGATCTATCTACAAAACGCATAGTAAAGACTCTAGTCAGACTGTGCGGATGCACAGGCTGGTCAGAGTCTTTGCTTTGTTCACATTACTAATTGTTGAAAATCTCACGCACAGGCTCAATTTATTGACCTCAATCAAAATGGGACAATATTTAGGTTATGAAACATACATATTCAAGTCTAATGCCTTTCAATCAAAATGCAACAATTACAAGATGGTGTATCACTTTCGTTATATGAGCCCATGAGTGACATTTCCTACAATTTCAGAAGTGTGCAAGGCTAAGGTTCAAATCAAACTGTGCATCTGCTGAGTCTTCACTTTGCACGCAATAGTAAGAAACTAATGGTCTCTATTGGCAATTAGTCCGACTGTCAATCTAGAGGTCCCGGGTTCGATTCCCTAAAGCAGCACTCATTCTTTCTGACTATTTGTCTCTCACCAATGAGTAGATGATGGTAAACCTATGTGAGATATTAGCTGGAGGCTTTGAAGGATCTGATGATTGTACTGGTGAGAGATATACCAAGAATCCATTGTTAGGTGCTCCAGCCGCCACGATATAACTAGAAAATGTCGAAACCCGCATTTAACTCCATTCGCTCAATCAATCAATCTTTTGGCAATTTGAGAATATTCCCAGTACTCATCATGCAAAAAGGAACATTTTGGGAATTGTGTTAATTAGATATATTTGAATAAGAGATTTGATCCAGTGGAGCTCAATCAGTGGATGAGTTTAGAAAATAATTATTTGGAAAAGTAGAAAGGTCAGTCTAGATTTAGAAAATAGCCAAAAGAGGGAAAGTATCAACCTAAATCAGCCAGTGCAATCCCTGCAGTCTGACTAGGGTTAATACTTTACACACTATCCAAATGATCCCTTTTGGCCTGATAGATCACACATCGTCAAAGAGCAGTTGGTAGCGCATCGTCCTTGGTTAGAACTCTCACGGCGGCTCTCATCCTTCCCAACTACTTGTCTCCCACAAATGGATTGATAATTTAAGACTTATGTGGATAGCAGCTAGGGGCTACAAAAGGATGTAATAGTAGTACTATTGTCAATTACATCAGGAATCCATAATTAGGTGCTCCAACCAGCATCCTTTGGCAGTAAGAATGTTAAATCATGGTAAAAATCCAATTCAAACAAATCAAACAAGCAAAACTGACAGTTCATATTTGACAGCTTGGTGAGGACCCAGTTACATTTAGGGCTGAATGGGTTCTTGTGAACAAACTGAAGTCTACAGTGACAACCACAGCCTGGGAAGAAATTACAATAGCAAAAGACACAAATGCAGAAGTTGCACTAAGAATTGATGGTGTGGAGAAACTAGTTGAGCCTTTCAGTGTTTTGAATCCTAGTGGGCATTTGGATTGTTTCCTTGGTGTAAGTATGCTTTTGGACTGATTATGGAAAAAATGTTCTATTTTCAAAATCATACCACTTTTGTAAAAGGCAGGGATCGACACTTACACCAGTCCTCGGGCCGTAGACCTGTGATTTTTAGGGAGGACTGGTAGATGTAACCATGCTGCAGGTCCTTCAGGCTTGTAGTTTATGGCAGTACTTAGTACTTAGTATTTCAAATAAGTTGTGTTTTGAAAAATGATTGCCTAAGTTGTTAGTGCCAAACCCTGGTAAAGGTTATGATTTCAAATCCCGATAGAGCCATACCTCTTTAGGACCCAAAATTATGAAAAGGTTTGGCATAAATTGGCACAAAGGCCAGAAGGCTATTGATGAGGGTCTGTCATGCCTCTGTCCTTTCTTTTTTGTTTTCTTTAAAAATTTTCTCCTGAGAAATTTCTTGGTGGATTTGAATCTAATTTCACAGGTATTATCATTGAATGCCCGTTCATCAGATTCCTTCAAAAATCTTTATTGATTGAAAATTATGGCTTTAATGGGCGTTAAAAATTTTCACATCTGATAAAAGTGCTGTTTTTCAGAAACGAAACAATTAGTTTCAATAAAATGATCCAATGATGATCCTTTGATGACCCTGTATCAGACTGCTTAATATCATTAGACAAATTTGACCTTTATGGGTAGAGGTCAGTGCTAGGCAGACTCCAAAATTTTGAAATCAAGGAGTTCAAGCTAAAAGTCTGAATTTTGTATTTGGGAGAAACTTTTGTTAAAAAGAGGAAATTGCTTTTATTTTATTTCATATGATCTTTACAGATATGATCAGTATAAAGCAGAGATATGCAACTGATATTTTTGTTTTTGATCCATTGACTTTTGACAGAGTTATTTTCCTTTGTTTGAAAATAGCTTTTCATTATGGACAAGCACTTGTAGGGGTGTATTAGTCTGCTTTGCGCCAGCCTAATTATCTATGTTGACACATTTTCTTCATTTTCAGGGTAAAACAACAAAGATTTGGACCCTTGAACCAGGATCTTTTGAAAGGGAAGGTCCAAGTCGACCTAAGATTAAAGGAGATTTATTGAAGAGCGACACTTATTTTACTCTGACATTTAAAGGTATGTTTTAGACTATTCCTAATCAAGTTATCCAGTCCTATGCAATTCCTAAATTTTATGTCCCTTTAATTTTTGACTAGCTGTTTTTGGAGAAATTTAGAGGTATTGATATAGCATCATGTTGTTGTTGTGCAGAATCTTTGACATAATTTGATATATCTTGTTCTACTGAATGCAATCACCGAAACTTGGCAAACATGTTCACTATCAAAAGACGAAACTATACTCTAAATTGGGATAACTGTGGATGCATTTTGTGCAAATTATGCCCCTTTTTGACTTAGAGTTTTTCCCACTATCCAGCACTCGACAGCCTAGCGTAGGCACCCGTAAGCGGTGCTCTTGTTTTATTAACTTTCTAGCACCCAACAGCCGAGTGTATGCAGTACTCTTATCAAGCCCTTTGCATTAATAGATTTTGATGGCTCAGAGCGAAATAGTTGTAACTGCCTATAAACATATAGGCAGTTACAACTGTTTTGCACTAAGCAATCAGTTTTGGGGCTTATTGTTTAACAGTAACTGTCTGTCTATCCATCTTTCTGTCTGTCTGCAAAAAACCTTAACCTTTGCATTTTCCATACTTTAAGACTGTTCAAGTTACAATGCTTATAATTGGCATAAAGATTCCTCTCTGTAATCAGCATCTTTGAAGATCAAGGTCATTTATCAAGATTAACCCTTTCCTGTTTTACAAAATTTTGGACATGTCGAAATTCAAAGGTTTTGCAGAGGAAAATTTAAAGTGAACGTAATTTGAAAAATAACCATTCTGTAGGGTAGAAAAAAGGGTGGAAAAAGAAAAATTTACTTGTCAGAAGCAATTTCTTCTTTTTTCACAATGTTTTCTCTATCATAAAATCACAGGCACATAAAAAGCAGGGATTAAACAGCAAAGGGTTAAGGTTACATATCAAGTTCAACCCAAAAAGAAAAGAATATTGTGATTTTGGGGGCATAAGTGTTTATGCACACATCTGTTTTTCTTTGGAAAATATAATGGAAAAGGGAGAAATGGCTTGTAAAAAGGAATTTCTCCTTTTTCCTTGATATTTCCTAACACATAGGATAGTTTGATTTCAAAATTTGTTGTCTGCGACCTCCTTCAATGTTGACTAGTCTTAAATGAGCCCTTGTGTGACACTTCCAACAATTTCATCTGTGTGTGATGGAAAGGCAATTAGTAGAAAGAAACAGTTACACAGTGAACTGAAAATATTCTGTGAGCATTAACTAAGACAATAGTTTCCTAGCTATCTATTTACTGCCTAATTTAGACTCTGATCAGACTGTGTGAATGCACAGGCTGATCCAAGTCTAAACATTGCACACATATGAAATTGTTGGAACTGTCACACACAGGCTCAAATTAAAAGAAAATAGAAATAAGAAAAACACTTGTATAAGAAGATGCCCCCAATCTATTGATGCAGGGCCATATAAATCTCTGAAACTTGACGTTACTACAATCTCCTGAGGAAATTTTGAAGACTATGTTCAGACTGTGCACATGTCTGATCTGAGTCTTTACTGATCACTAATGATTAATTGATGAAAATGTCACATACATTTCTTTTCGTCTTTTCAGTGAAGATTGATAACAATGGAATAACAGAAGTTAACAAGAGTATCAACTTTATGACCAAATCCATTCCTCCAGTGGCTTCTATATTGTATTACGGACAAACTGCCGGAAATAATGAAATAGCGATCATCGGTTATGACCTGCCCTTATCCTGTGCGAATGTAGCCGAGAATGCAGATAGCAGTGCTGACTTGAGCTATAGGTGGATTGGAACAGTGAGTATCATGTCTTATAAGCTTGAAAAAAATGATTACCTTTCAAATCATAACTAGTTTGAATTGTAACTAGTAATATATTCCAATTTGACTAGTCCAACAAAATTTGGTCTGGTAATGGATAAAGCTGTATACTGATTTATTAACCCTTTCCTGTCTTAAAAATTTTGGACCTGTCCAAATTCAAAGGTTTTGCAGACGAAAATTTAAAGTGGATTTAATTTGAAAAATAACCATTCAGTAGGGCAGAAAATAGTGTGGAAAAAGAAGAAATTGCTTGTCAGAAGCAATTTCTTCTTTTTTTCACAATGTTTTCTCAATCAAAAAATCACAAACACATAAAAAGCAGGGATTAAACAGCAAAGGGTTAAGGAAAAGACTATAGCTCTTTCTAAGATAGGTATTACTTGGTGGTTGTTACTTGGCCTCGTCACAAATTCCCTTGTAAACTTCCATAACTGACTGAGTTTCTCAATAATAAATATTTGAAAGCCAGTGGAGTGATACAGGCCCTCTTGGGCCTCTTGTTTCAGGTACACATTAAGGTTTAAAAAATTCAATACGATCAGCCAATTCTCTGTTTTGGGCCTCAATTGTTGCCAATTATTGACTTTGCAACTCTTGCAAAGTCCGTGATTGGTAATATGAGGCTGCAAATTTAGTTATTTATGATTGTACTTAAAAACATTATAATTTATGATAGATAAATATAAAATAACTTAAATTTCAGTTAAATTAACCCTTTGCTTTTAATCCCTGTTTTTCACATGCCTATGATCTTATGATTGAGAAAACGTTGTGAAAAAAAAAGAAATTGCTTCTGACAAGCAATTTCTTCTTTTTCCACACTATTTTCTACCCTACTGAGTGGTTATTTTTCAAATTTAATCCACTTTTAATTTTCGTCTGCAAAACCTTTGAATTTGGACAGGTCCAAAATTTTGTAAAACAGGAAAGGGTTAATGAATTATTTCTTTCAGACAAATGCCTATGTGAGTGGCCAAATGTTACCAATTATGGACTTTGCAGCTCTTGTAACAGGCCAGTATACTAGACAAGAATATCTCACTAGTGATGTCACAATACCAAAGGAAATTTTGGTCGGAGATAACCTGAGGTAATGAATACTTTTGTGTATTCATGGTGGTGAGAAACTTAAAACATTGTCACATTGTTCCTCCATGAATTTAAAAAAAAAATCTATGAAGTTCTCTTGAAGTTAAATCCAATTATTGAGAAATTTACAGTGTCTGTGGCCTTGAAGTAGAGTGTGAGCTTGTTTGGTTCTTGGGAGCTTGTGTGGATCTTTTTTCTTTCCCTGGCTCTAACATCTGGCACATGCACTGGTTGCTTCCCAGGAAGCAGAACAAAAAGGGATCATCTAAGTTTTAAGAACTTGCATCCAAATCAATGTGAAATGATTTAGTTTAATAAATATATTAATATATCTAATTTAATACATTAATTTTTAAAAAAAAAAACAACAAACACTCAATCCTGAATTCGAATACCATGATAAAAGTAACAGCATGTTTCAAGATGATTTAAAGAAGCCCTGGTCATAATGCAGTTGGTAGCACATTGGACCTTTAACTCTTGTCATGCCAAATTAAATCCTCTTTCAGAATTACAAAGTACTGAAAGCCCCAGAATTCAAGAATGTAGGGCAATCTTCCTTTTTGAAAATTAATTTCATGAACAACTCTGCCTTGAAAGGTCACAGATAGGTGGTGTATAGAAATTTCAGATTGCACATAGTTGCAGGCTGAGATCTTTGTCTATACCTCCTGCCAAAGCAGAAATATTTTTGGTTCAGCAAGACAAGGATTAATCATTAGGTCCAAGGTTTAATCCACAGCTGGGATGAATACCATTTCTGACATTTTTCTCTGACCAATGGGTTGATAAAACAAAAGGTATATGTTGGAGAAGCAGCTGGAGTCCTGGAAGGGATGTGAATGTAAAGGTGTTTGAAATACCAGAAATCCATGATTAGGACTGAATGGCTCAGTAGACACAGTTGTAACACCCTATAAAGATACAACTGTTTCATGCTGAGCCATTGAGGTACTCTATTTATGACAATATGGCTGAAATACACAGACGTGGCTTTTAACCCATCAATCAAGATTAAGAATTTTTTCTTGATCTCTAGGGCTTGTCCACAGACAAGTGACAATCCGATCCTGCTTGTCTGTATCAAAAACCTTCTTGTCCATTCCTCATCATAAACATGCTTTTTTCCAAATAAATAGTCTTATTTTTTCTGAAATTGAAGTTACTTTGGTATTGCTATTTATAGGAAGCATCCATAAAATAGTTTCACTAATTGTTGACATAAGATTTATGTTTTATATCTTTAGAAAACAGCTTTCTTTTACTATAATGAAATATTACAGTTTTTTTCTTGAGATTTCTCACTTGTCCATGGACAACTTGGTAAGGAAAACCTGCTTGTCCCTACTGCTTAATGGACCACATCTCAACAACTCAGGCAGCTTATTTCAGAACCACTTGATTTGCTTAGAACTTTCTCATGTTTTAAGATTAATATTGGCTTAATTTCTGCTCAAAACAAAACACATAGATTTATGATGGTGTTTAAGACCTGTGTCTATATTTTTGTTGTCTTGAAAAGATTTACTTGGAATTTTACTACAATTTTTCAGACAAGAATGGACTTGTGAAATCCAACAGGGAACCTATAGTAGTGCTGTGTCAACCCAGTTTGAATTTGTTGAAGTGTCTACAATTGAAGTGCCTGAAATTGAAACAAGGCAAAATTTCATCACGATCACTCCAAATAGAAGGAAACTGAAAATACGAGCTAAATGCAAGTTTACGACTATGTACAAGTGGTATGCTGACCCAGGTCAAGGTAAAGTTTAATTTTATTTGGGTTTGCTTCATAGTTTGCACAAGTCTGGAAAACCCTTGTAATTGACATTGTGAAAACCCTTAAAGAAATAACACAGGGCTCTTTGAATTTTTATAGTTGTCTTATAAAACTCTAAGAAGAATGAAAAAGGAAAATATTACAGCCTTGAAAAACTTCTCATAGTAATTTATTAAAAAAAAGGCTGTAAAATTATTTAAATACTTGAAATGAAATTTAAGATTTATCGAGCAATCAATTATTTTAAATTACAAGAAATTAGAAAAATCCAAAATATTTGGATAAAATCGCTTGGAAGCATGTCATTGAGCAAATTTGATGACCTCATCAGTATAATGGGGCAAACAGGGTCACCATCTAACTGCAAAGAATTAATTAAAGCAGACTAAAAAAAACCTATCAAATTAGTGAGTTTATGCATTCACTAGTTTTACAACGATGGGTTCCTACATCTGGTAATTTTTGGACATATTACAATCCATCAGGAATATTAATCCTTGTCATGCTGAATAAATTTTTGTTATAAATTTCATCTGAATCAAAGGGCAAAAAGCACTGAAAAGTCCCAACTGTATATCATTTATTTGAAAAATTAAATCTATTGACAATTCAGGTTTGAAAGTGAGAAACAGGTGGTGTAGAATGACATCAGGCTGCACATATGTGCAGGCTGATGTTTGTCTAAAGCTCCTGCCAAAGCAAGAATATTCCGGGTTCAGCATGATAAGGGTTAAAAAAATTAGTTACGATTATATAAACTTGTAGGTGAAGACTGGCTGTTTGAGGACATACACACAACGACCATTGTACCAGATGATAGTTTAGAAAAACGTTACTGCGGCATAACTATACCGAATCTGAGGGACCTTGACCTATCCCCTGATGTTTTGTACCCGTTGACACTTGAAGCGATAAATGAAAAGGATGGTGACAGTCGAAGTGAAAAAGCGACTTTCTTTATTGAATATCTGTCTTACCCAACAGCTGGAACCATTGAGGTAGGACTTGATCCAGTATTGGACAACAGTGTTTTAGAATTACATCAACATTGTAGGGATGAGTGTAGTTTTCATTTGCATTAATTGCAGTATAAAGTGTAATTGCCTTTGCACATGGCAAATAACACCCATTTGCCTTATGTTAAAGCTATGTGCTAAGGCAGTTGCACCTATACTCCAAAAACTCTTCAAAAAATACACCTGGTCCTTATAATTGCAACCCTTAAGATCTGAGAAAAAAATCAAATACTTGATCAAATTGTAAAGGTTTGAGTCTACTATCTGTGTGGTGTGGCAAATACATGATCTATTTTTAGATTGCATATTAAATTTGTATTGTTATCTCACTATCAAAGTTTGCTGGCATAAATCCATAAATGTGACAAATAGATGACAACTTGGAGTAAGTTCATATGGAACTCTGAATCGATCCTAGTTAACCCGAAACCCGTTTGAATGACCTTGGTTTTGTCACTAGTAACGTCATTTTAACCTTTAACCTTGATACATCTGCATGATCCTGGGTCAGGTCAGTGTTACAAGGGTTCCTAATTGAGCTACTAATTGTTAAAGGCAGTAATCATTTAGATGAGTAAAAACAATAATTAAAAGAGAATAATGGAAAAACTTTAAAAAAAAACAACACATACTTGAAAAGTTGAAAAATTTATCGTGAAAAAACAAAAAAACTAAACACACACACACACAAAAGTTAAAAACTTTATGGTGAAAAGAAAAACACACACACACAAAAAAAAAAGTTAAAGAATTGACACAAAAGTTAAAAACTTTATGGTGATAAGAAAAATAAACACACACAAAGTTATAAACTTTGTGGTGAAAAGAAAGAACATATACCAAGCATTTTTGTACATTGTATAGATTGATTTTAATTTTGCATTGAAAAAATTATCCCTTATCAATAAATTCGTGCTAAACTTAAATGATGTCAAACAAATTGTCAAATTTTTGGAACATATCAACTACTCTCCCTAAAGTTTTCTCTAAAAAATTCAGTAGAACGCATGCTGTGTAGGTTAAGATAAGACTGCAAGTCTGTGCAGGCTTATTCTTGTCTAATATAGAGTTAATTCATGTTTTTGAGGGCAGTAACATTTGCAGAGACTGGAAAAATGGTTAAAGCATTTTGAGGGTCTCTGCAAATCATTGAAACGTTAAAGCCTGAGAAAAAGTGAATTGACGCTATTATTGCATAAAAAGAAAGGCTATAGTATTTATTCAAACAGAGATTGCAAAAAGATTATCAGGAATGTTTTAAAACTAGCTTTAAACCCAAGAGTTGCGCTATGCATTGCAATGTCAATTTTTTTTTTACCGATGTTGCTTGGTAAATTTATGACGTCATGTGGGAAAAGGATCGACATCTTTATTTATGCTCTATATAAATGTAAGACATAGAAACTTATAAAGTGTATAGGCCCAGACCAAGAATATATAAATAAAAAAGGCAGGGCTTAAAGGGCATGAGAATTTAGTTATTAATCAACAATTTCTCCCGTTAATACCTGGGTATGTTCGTTAACATATGCCTATAACAAACCAAAAAAGGACATTTTATGCAATAATGAATCTTAAAGTTTTGTGTTCTGTGAAAATATGCCTTCACCAGTATGAGCAGGGTTAAATACGATTGTCTAAGATGTGGCTTTGACTCTATTTTTGCGTACTCTTAGGCATCCTATGAGGGCATCACTCTTGAAGCTCTGACGGGGTATGTTACATTCACACTGAGTGGATGGGACGGTGATAACGACGAGGAGACGGACCTTCGATGTAAACTGTACTATCATGCCGTGACGTCAACCAGTAGAAAAATTATAACACCGACAGAAATATCTGCCATTGATATTGTTGAAGATGTAACCTTCCCAGTTGGTAAGAGACTGCTATTTTAGCTCACCTAAGAATGAGTTGCTTGTGGTGAGCTTTTGTGATCACTCTGCATCCAAAGTCCAGTGTCATTTACCCAGCTTCCGTCATCTGTCAACATCATGTGTGTAAACTAGAGGCTTTAATGTCTTGAAACTTGGTCAGAATCTTTGTCTACATGATATCTATATATAGTTCGAAAATGGGTCAAGTGGGGCCCTCTTGTTAGGCTTCAAAACAAATAGATAAAAGTTCAGTTTCTCAGACCTAAAAGGTTTTAGATGCCTTTTAAGGCTCTTTAATGGTTGTTGTGAAATTAAAGAAATATTTCTAACTGTTTGGGTTATATCAATTGAATAAAAACAACAAGTATATCTTTATGCCCTTGTATTGATAGACTGGGGGCATATATTTTTGCAGGTGTCTGTCTGTCTGCATGCAAACCTGCATTTTCCTGTAACTTAAACACTTTTCAAGTGACAATGCTAACATTTTGCATCAAGGTTCCTCTTATAATTACACACCATTTTATTTCAAGGGGAAGGTCAGTAGATAAGGCAAAGGGCAATTAAAGTCAAACTGCTAAAATTTGCTGTGTGGCGGCATTAGTGTTTTACAAGCACATCTTTTTATGTTTGACATGGCCTTGATCATATGCATGAGGCATATCATATTTCTTGACAAAATTTGAAAAATATTTAATCTAGTTTAAGCCACTTAGTTGCGTCTTGTATATTGAAGATATTTTGTAGTATTCCAATGAGTCATGAAAAATTTTGCATATTGAATATCATTGGTAAATTTCTTATACCTCTTAACTACAGCCTAACCTATACCGTTTTAGAATGAAACTGACAATATAGCTCATGAAATATCAAATGAGGTGTATGTAAACATAAATAAACAAAGATTTTTTTGAGTTGGTATCTGATTCATGGAATCTTTTAATGAACACAAATCAAGGGGTCAGTGCAAAAGTAATGCAAGTGCCTATAAATATATGGGAACTTACATTTGTGTTGCATTGATGCTTCGAAATATGATGATAATGAGACTTCAATTTTTTTTAGATGCATTATAAGTAAAATTCTTGGAATTGTTTTACTTATGATATCTCTGAAAGTCATACCTTATTCAAGATGTTCCATTAACAATTATTCAATCAGCACAATGTCATTTGTTTAATGACTTCATCACACTTCCAGTGATATCATTTTCATGATGACATGACAAAAACATTTACAGAGATTTAAATTCTCTCATATATAGAAATTACACTTCAGTGTTGTGTAACACATATAACATCAAACTTGTTTAGTGGTCTCCCTCCAATAGCAGCGGTCATATACATGTTTCCATTATTGAAGTATTATAGAGGTACATTTCATACTCCTCAATTTCAGGAGAGTTTATTGTGGAGGCAACATGCTGTAACCCTTCAACCGTTGCAACTTTGTGTACAACGGTTGAGATGCAAGGAACACTAACCGTAACAGCTCCAGCACTGATAAACTTTCTCACAATCTTGGATTCTATTGAAATAAAGTTTGTAACTGGTAAGTCATATTGTTATATAAATACAGTCGATATTGCTCGAGCGACCATGTGTATTTAGCGACCAATTTTATTAAGGGACCACCATAAAAAGTCCCTTCACTGTAAGCAAAATCTCTGAAAAAGGGGACATTCTTGACAAAAAATTGGTTATTGTTGAATCTTATGTTGTTTGATCCCATTAGAATCGTCTCAATAAGACGATTCTTATGGGTTTAAACATCATAGGATTCAGAACGACTTGACCGACAATCTATAAATTCAATCAAAATGAACTGTCACATTTATTATAATGTTTTGTATTAAGCGACCATTCCCATAAACGAACGCTTTTTAGTGGTCCCTAAGGCGGTTGCTCAACACAAGTTTTACTGTATTATACTCTTTGTTGAGCGTTTTGCGAAAGCTGTAATAAGTGTCTATACACTGTGTAGACACTTATTACAGCTTTGCGCTGAACCCTTGGTATGATATATATCCCTTCTTGTTTATATCAGTGTGAAAAAAGGAATCTGTCACTCGATTTTCTTGGAGAGGAGCTAGTTATTTGTGTGTGAAATTGAAAAGTTATATAGCTCACCAAGGCTCTCACTAGAACTTTTAATTCTAGGCTCAATTATGAATAGCTTCTATCAAAGAAAATGTAATGACTGAGGCAGATCAAGGATTTCTGTAATGGGGGTTCAAACATACAAGTAAGGGTTTTTTGGCTCCGCTCTTTTCAGAGAAAACCAGAGGTATTGCTAAAGCCTTGGTGTCGTCGTTGCCGTTGTCGGCTTGCAAAACATTGACATTTTGTGATATCTCTGGTTATACTGAAGGCATTCACTTGAAACTTGGCACTCATGTTAACAATCAAAAGAGCAATCTACACTATCAAGGGGAATAACTCTGGGTGCATATTGTGCAAATTATGCCCCTTTTTCGACTTAATGTAACAGCTCCTGTGCTTGTTAATTTCTTCACTATCTTTGATTCAATTCTAAATAAAGTTTATATCAGGTAAATGGATGTTTGTTTTGTAAAAATTAAAGACATTGTAGAGGGCTTAGCAAAAGCTGGTATACACACTTAGGACAGTCTTGCGCTGAACCCTTTGTATGATTTTTTGCCTTTTCTTATAATCAAGAAGTTAATGTAAAACTGAAATCATGGATAGCTTTTCTTAAAGTTTTGAAACAAGCTTTACTTTTCTGTGTATATATTGGTACAAATGAGCCTGGTAGTAACTACAAAACTGGTAGTAGCATTTCTATTGTTTGTCATCAGGTGATACATCATTTATATCTGCCATCGTCAGTGTGTGTGAGACAGGTGGACTGACTGCAGAGGAGAAAGTTAAGGCTGAAGAAATCACAAGTGCTGGATTGGAGGAGGAATTGACCATTGTTACTGACAGTGATGTGTAAGGAAACTCTTGTTGTGCTGAATTTGAGCTTTGTTTAAAAAAAAATGAATAAAAAAATAGGGGGGGGGGGGGGGGGGGGTTATGTTTTCTCCCATGATAATTAACTAAAAAGCTTACTCAGTGTCCATTCTAGAATTCGAAAAGTAGTGGGGAATTTTGATGAAAATCGTCAACATTCCAAAAGAGATGTAACCTTTTGCTCTTTCTCTATGCAAAAAAACACCCATCATCTTCATGGGAGATTTTTCAAAAGTATGTGCTAAAATGTGCAAACCCCCCTTCCTAGAATAGACACTGGACAGTATAGGCTAAGATCAGACTGCACATCTGTGCAGGCTGATCTTAGTCTGTACTGTTTGCCAAAGCTTTGTGTACAGCAAAAATATGCTGTGGCAGTATGAGGAGGGCTAATTATATCCTAGGGGTGTGGAAATGCAGATTTATTTTCTCCACTTGTCCCCAGACAACTGAAAGATGATACTCTACTTGTCCAGGACAAAAATGAACAAAATGACCAAAATGAACTTGTCCACAAAAAAGAGAATAGATAAATATTGAGAAAAAGTTGTCTTTAATGAAGGGAAATGCTGGAGCCCAGGATTTTCATCATTAAAACAATTTTTTTCTACCCAAAGATACAAACATCTTAAAATATAAATATATTAAATCTATGAAATACCATTCAACAATTTACTCTGGTATTCACTTGGCCAAGGACAGGTGGCCTTGAAAAATTTACTTGTCCACAGGTAGGGAATCCTGTGTCTGACATGTCAGACATGAGAATTCCATACCTCTGTATATCCTGTTCTAAGCCTGGCTGTTTTTGAACCTAAACTGAAAGCCGAAACCTAATTATTGTCATCTCCCTGTGGGTTTCAATTAATGTAGATGTTCACATTGGTTTTAATGTAGATGTTCACATTGGTGATAGATGTAATTGATAAGCATTTGTAGATACCAATGTCAAGGTTATCCATCCAGGCTAATCTTAGTTATACCAAAAAAACCCAAGAGCTTTATCATTTTCAAATTACTTCAAATCTTTTCAGCGCTCATATATAGTTTCAAAGGTCAAGGTCATTTGCAAAGGTCAAGGTAATCAATCTATCAACATCAAACCTAGAAAATTTTAACCAAAATATACTTTCAAACTGGCCAGGATCATCTGACAAGGTCCAGGTAATCAGTTGAAGGGTAAGCTCAAAACTATTATAAGTGCGCACATATCTATAGGCATTTATTATAGTTTTGGACTGACCACTCAATCTATCAAAGTTGATCTACAACTTACGAATAATTTACAGTTTCAGTAGAATTTGAAAATCACAAATATATTTTGATTTTCCAGGGAGCCAGGTTCAGCCATAGAAAATCTAGTCAACATCAACCAGCTTGCAGCAACTATGACAGAGATTGAATTCAGTGTAAAACTAGAAATAATATCAGGCATCCAGACTATTGCTACGGGATTGAGTGGCACTCAAGCAGGTGAGTTGACACATCAAGTGTTTAATGCAAGACTGTGCTTAGAGCATATAGATTGTATATACTCTTAGTAAAGTCTTGCTATGAACTCTTGACATCTGATTTTATTACACTGCCAGTAGCGAAGCTGCCATATAGCACATATGCATGTGCGTACAAATTTGAACCTTGAGTTAACGATGAAATGAATGTTTTCATAGGTTTGTCCCGATAGTTTTTGTTGATACAAGCCTTTATTTCTTATGAATAAAGAAATGAAAGTAAAAGAACAATTCACAATTTTCAAGTCTGTGATATAAATGGAGTCTTTGCAATTATCATTTTTTTTTTTTGCATCGAATGATCAGGGGCATATTGTTTTACCATTGTTCGTCTGACCATCTGTCTGTCTGCAAATCTTAACCAAACAACTTGACATTGCCAATATTTTCAAGGCTATTCAAGATGCAATGCTGATATTTGCTATGATGATAGATCTCAATGATATGCATCTGCTGGTACAAAGTTCAAGGTCATGTGACAAGGTCAAGGTCATCTGTCAAGGTCAAATTTTTGTTACTCAAGATATCTGCATAAAACTTGACAAGTGTGTTCACCATCACAAGAGCTATCCAAGCTGTCAAGGGGATAACCTAGAAAGTATTTTTGTAAAAGTTATGGCCCTTTTGACTTAGTATTTTTGCATTAACCAGCATATGGTTGATAGAGGGCATTATGTAATATGCACATTATTATTTGTACAACATTACCAATGATATTTTTATTGAATCCCACTATTTCTTGTTTTTTATCCAGGGTCCAGAAGAAAGAGAGAAACAACCACAAACAATGGTATAACAGTGGCACAGGTATAGAACATCAAAACTCTTGAATTTTAAACTGATACCAGTTAGCTCTGTCAGTAGCATGCCTGTTTCTCATTCCTTGGATTGTGTTTCAGATTCCATGGCTTTCAGATTCTATGGCTAAGCCCTGACAGCAGAACTCATGCTACTGGTTATTTGTCTCCCACCAATAGGTTAATAATTGCAGACCTATGTGGGAAAACAGCTGGAGGCTTGGAAGGTTATAATGGTAGTACTGGTGTGAGAAATAACGGGAATCCATTGTGAATGTTTTCCAGCTACCACAAAATAACTGAAAGATTGTTGAAAGCAGTGTTGAACCCCATTCAAACAAACACAACTGACTAAACAATTCTTATCCAACCTTTGGAAAAAGTCATTGTGAAATAAGTCTTTGGAGAAAATGATTTACCTAAGTGGGGAGGGCAACTGATGGCTTGGATGAAATGTTGTTGTTGTACTGACGAAAGAAATGACAGGAAACCATGATTCACCAATTACCCAAGTTCAACTGCAAAACTGTTGAAAGCAGAGTAAATCCCATTCAAATATACAGATCTTACTTATGAAAGCACTTTGAAATGAAAAAAGTCCATGAAGTGAACATAATTGCTAGCATAAAAAAACAAATCAAATTTGCATCCTCAATTAATTAGCTCCACTTGACGAAGTCCAGCGGGGCTATTGTCGTGAGCTGGTGTCCGTCTTGAATGTGTGCATCTGTCCATCCATTATCTTTTTCTTAAAACATCTTCTTCTATGAAACAATTGGGTCGATTTCAATGAACTTTACCAGAATGTTCCTTGGTTGACCCTTTCCAAAAATAAGTTGCAAAATTTTGATTGGCTTATAAATATGGGTGTGGCAGGGCAGGGCTTATTTTGAGCGCAAAATCTTTAAACGGCTCCTCCTCCTGAACCACTTGGCAAATTTCAATGAAACTTTACCAGAATGTTCCCTGAGTGATCCTTTTCAAAAATTGTATGCAAAATTTTGATCGCCCATAAATATGGGCATGGTAGGGCAGGGCTTTTTACGAGCTCGGAATCTTTGAATGACATCTCCTCCTAAACCACTCGGCCAATTTCAATGAAACATTACCAGAATGTTCCTTGGGTGACCCTTTTCAAAAATTGTTCACAAAATTTTGATTTGCCCACAAATATTGGCCTGGCAGGGCGGGGCTTATTTTTTTCCGGAATCCTTTGAAAGACATCTCCTGAACCACTTGGCTTATTTCAATAGAACTTAACCAGAATTTTCTTGTGTCATCCTTTACAAAAATTCAAAACATGAAATTTTGATTGACCTATAGATATGTGCGTGGCAGGGCTTATCTTTTAAACAGAATCTTTGAAAGACATCTTAGCCTGAACCACTGGGCTGATTTCAATGAAACTAACCAGAAAGTTCCTTTAGTGTCTCTTTTTAAAAATTTATTCGTGAAATGTTAATTGGCCAATAATTATGGGCTTGGCTTATTTTGAGCCCCAAAACTTTGAACATCATCTCCTGAACTATTGGGCGGCTTTCAACAAAACTTTATCAAAATGTTCCTTGGGTGATCCTTTTCAACATTATTTGCGAAATTTTGTTTTGCCCAGAAATATTGGCATGGCAGGCAAGGCTTATTTTGAGCCCAAAATCTTTGAGCAATATCTCCTGAACCTCTGGGCCGATTTAAATGAAACTTTACAAGAATGTTCCTTGATGACCCTCAAACAATGTTTGCAAAATTTTGATTGGCCCATAAATATGGGTGTGGCAGGGTGAGGCTTATCTTGAGTCTTCTCAGTTATGAATGGGTGGGTCGGGTATATTCTGATAGCTTGTATATCAGTATCAATTTGGAAAAAGTCAGAATTCCTTCTGAATGATGGTGACTTTCATTACCTTCTATTTTCAATATCTCTCTTCCAAACCTTGAGATGTTTAAGCCAGTGGAGTGATACAGGCCCTCTTTGGCCTCTTGTTATATACACTTACAAACTTTTGCAAGTGCGTATATAATTAATCAATGTTGTAAATTATGCTGTGTCTGCTCACTTTGTTAAGAACAATTTATCCTGGCAATCAGTTTCCACATATTTTAATAAATTTAAAAATGAAAAAAATTCATATTTTAATCAAATGACCTCAATCATAAAAGTTAAATTATTATATAAATATACTTTTCGCCTAACCTTCAAGACCTTCTCTTAATATACAGTTAAACCTTTGTTAGCGGCCACCTGTATTCAGCAAGCAACCTGTATTAAGCAAGCAGTCACCGTATTCCCAAATGAACCAATTGCACTGAAATTGACCTGTATTGAGCAAGCACCTGTCTTAAGCAAGCACTTTTTGAATGTCCCTTGGGTGCTTACTTAAGACAGGTTTGACTGTACATATATGATTCTCAGATCCTAAGGTATACTTTAAAAAATTTACAGAAGTTCTGATTCCAATCTGTTTCAAAATAGGCTGAAGCTCTCCTACAAGGCTATAATGCAATCATTGACGGTGATCCGGTTCCTGAAGAATTTGCTAGAGGATTTAAAAGTAATATAGAGATAGTGATGTTGGGTCTGTGTAGTGGGGAAGACAATGATGGGGCGACAACATTGATAGCTGCATCAGATCATGCAACAGTCACAATGACTGAGATGTCTCTGATAGGACAAGATGCTACTGAGTTTAATGTAAGCTGTGATGGATGTGCTAGTATTACATACCCAGCTAAGGTTAGTTTTTATAGAAGATTTATCATTTTTTTTGTCATAATTATGTGTCTTACCATGCCTTTGCAGGAGTATGGCAGTCTTATGTTTTGTGAGTAGCATAAGCAAATGGATTTCACAAGAGCTTGACACAATCTTGTTCTCTAATATGAGTCAATATGCCATTTTGAAAAAAGAATTTAGATAGCTCAAAGGTTGCATCTCAAGGTGGAATGTTTAAATTTAGATTTATGGACCGTAATTCCATGTTCAAGGTCACAGGTCAAATGATAGAATTGCCCTTGTCTAGATGTCAGTTTCTATAACTATGATAGTTCAAAATAAATTGGCACATATGTTCATTATGAGTCGAAAGGATGAAAAATCATTGGTTAAAGCCCCCGTCTACATTAGAGTAAAAAAAAATGTTATTTCGTCAACATTCTTTGAATATTTTGTCTTGATTAAGTCTTATGAAAGATGAGTTACAAAAAATTACATATCAATTGACAAGCGGCAGCCTTTTGGTGAAACACTGTATAAAGTAAAATATGTAAATGTAATTTTGGTCACGAGAGAAAAGCCCAAAAGCAGGAGCGGTAATGTAGCAGTATTCAAATTCAAGTCCAAAATGTTACGGGTCATGAATATTCATAAAGTTAGGGCTATATATAGACCATTGTGTAATTATCATTTGCATTACCGAATTTTGAAATGACAAATTCAAGCTTATGTTTGAGAATAAAAGTCTAGTTTTAGTGTACATAGTCATCTAAGATCATTGTCTTTACTTTTTCGGAAATGTTCACGAACACAGACGGGGGCTTTAAATATTCAGGTACTAAAACTTAAATCACATTCCGAAGTTTATCAACCCTTCTCTTTCTGTTCACATATTATTCCTGCTGTTAACAAGGCTGTGCAGACAGTATAGACTACTGAGATCAGCCTGCACTGATGTGAAGTCTGATCTCTGCCTACACTACCTGCTGTTTACTAAAATATTGAGGGAAAACGTGAACCATACCATTTGAAATGTCCACAAAGTATGGCAATTTGCTTTTAACAGAATTTAGATTCAGCATGATTCAAAATGTTTATTCTTTAAGAATGACTATATCTCAGTGTTGGACCCATAATAGTTCCATGATGTTTCAGAAGTCTTGAACTTTAACAGTGTAAATGGGGATTTCTTTTTTTGTTTCATTAGGAAACCTTAGTTAACACTGTGAAATTTAAAATCACGAGTTTGGAAATGTTACGGAACTATTACAGGTCCACTATCTTAAAACTATTTCAGGTTGTATATGGAGCAGAAATTGCGTCCACATATGGAAACACCGATTATTGTGTATCATCGTCTCAAATCCTAGTTGACACATATTCCCCGCTATCAGGTCTACAGAACACCAGGATGAGTGACATCGTAGTTTTACAACTGGTGAATCCCGACGGTGTGTCTGGCGGTGCTGAGATTCAGACAGTGACAGGACTGGCTAGCCAGTCTGTTATCGCGAAACTTGTGTTAACTAATGATACACTCAACACAACAGCTTATGATTATCTGGTAATTTTATTAGTGTCAGCTAATCTTTGTTACGCCTGCTCTTGATGATCAAAACATAAGTGCCTTACTGGGACAGCTTGGTGTGTTAGGCAATCAGAATTTGTCTAGGATAAAACTCCAATGTTTCTGTAGATTTCATAATAAATTTGCATAATTATTTTCAATTAAGAGTAGATCTGTCATTTAAAGAATTTTTAGGGTAGCTCCAAGTTGAAGGTTACAGGTCAGAGTTAAAAATATAAAATTGAGCTTGTCTGACACATGGCTCCAAAAACTATGGATATTGAATTAACCAGGCCAATTGTTCTCAGTTAAATTTAAATGTGTAATTCAAAGAAAATATTTTTTGGATAACACCAAGGTTAAGGTCACAGGATAAGGTCAAATGTTGAAACCTAAAACTTTTTCATACTTGGCACTTGTTCATGGACATACCCTTTTGTTTATGCTGCTGTTGTTGTTGTTTTTAAAGTGATTGAAGTTTTTTTTTAAGTTTGCCAACTTCGAGATTTGAAAAAAATTAAATTCATTTATGTACGCCCCAATTTATCTCAAAGAAATCTCATACCAGTTCCTATATTTTACAAACGCAATCATAGTTATGAGCCTGTGCATGACATTTTCAACAATTTGAATTTTTCATGAGTAGCTTAGAAAGCCACATACTGTAAGTAAAAAATTACCTAATGGTCTACAAATACTTTAAGACCTTATCTATCTACCTATTGCATAGTAAAGACTCTGGACAGACTGTGTGGATGCACAGACTGGTCAGAGTTTTTACTTTGTGCCTATTTGAAATTGTTGTAAATCTCACACACAGGCTCGTATTCCTTTCTTGTTACAGTGCCTAATGTGGGTATCTGATGCTTGGTCTAGTGAGTACTGTAATGCAACAGACCCAACAATGGATAGTGGTATCTCTAAATACAGAGTGCAGTGTGCTTGTAATGCTCTTGGTGTTATAGGGTAGGTACATTGTTTCATTTTATCATTTGCATTTTCAGTAATGGTCTCAATTTGTCATTTCATCCAACTATCATTCTCTTTCTGTCACTTAATTGTCCCAAATATAGTTATGGATTGACGGATCTCATTGACGAAAAGGTAGTTACACTAACGACATAACTCTTGCTTACCTCAGTTTTGTGTCTATAGCCCCCTTGATTTATTTAAACTGAAGTTTTGGGTAAGGCAAATCTCCGAAAGACTATGAGAAAATTTCAATGAAAAGTTTTCATTGAGGTCAAGTGTGTAGGAATCACAACTCTTTCTTGCTATTCTAATTTCTACCCATTGCTATTTATCAAAAATTGCTGTTTGAGAAAGTAACTTAGTTACGACAAATGTGGTTATTTTAAAATTTTGATTTGAAATGCACCATGACAGTGTTTTCTGTTTCTTCTACTTGTAGAGTGTTTAGGCAAGTGAAAGTGGATGAAGTTTTTGCAAATGACAGTAAGTACAGTAAAACTTGTGTTAAGCGACCATGTAAGGTACCACCAAAGAGCGGTCGTTTATGGGAATGGTCCCTTAATACTAAATACTATGATAAAAGTGACTGTTTATTTTGATAACATTTATAGATTGTCCGTCAAGTGGTACGGAATCTTATGAAGTTCCAACCCATTATAATTGTCTTATTGAGACGACTCTAATGGGTTTCCAACAACATAAGATTCAAAAATAACCAATTTTTTGTTAAAAATGTCCTCTTTTCAGAAAATTTGGTCACGGTGAAGGGACTTTTTATGGTGGTCCCTTAATAAAAATTGATCACTTAATAGATGTGTTTGCTCAAGCAATATCGTCTGTATATGAAATTTGATTATTTTATTGGGCTTTATGGACAGGTAACCTTCACATACTGGTGACCTAAAAGATTTGCACTAAAAATAAGTTTTTGACTTCAGATTAAAAATAGTAGACCTGTAGTAGTTTCGCACAATTTCAAAACTCATAATCTTTCATAATGTTGGCTGAGGTTTCAAATCATTAGGAAACCTTGGTTAAAACTGTTTAAGTTCATTACTTTTAAAAAGTTGTGGAACAATTACTGGTTCACTACCTAAAAATTGAGTGTGTCTGGGTAAAAAACTAAACCAGATTAAAATTAGTCAAAAGTATATCCTCCTTTGATTTGCCCCATTTATTGATAATTTTCACTTTGTCTGTTGACCATAAGTAACTTAAATATCGGTTATAATAATTAGTTGATAACTGACAGAGCCTTTTATACTTTACTTCTTGGTTTACTTGGTTAAGACTTTACTGTTTTATTAATGTAATACATCTGTAATAGTTCCACAACATTTCAGAAGTAATGATACTTAACAATGTTTACTGAGGTTTCCTAATGAAATCATTAGGAAACCTCCCTTTACATTGTGAAAGATCATTACTTCCGAAATGTCGTGGAACTATTACTGGTAAACTACCTTAAGTAAAATCATACTTCAAGATTTGTCTATAGACTTGTTGAGACTTTTAATTATAATCTTATGGTATGTCCAGAACGTATTTTTGAAATAAATTGTTACCTTTCAAATTTTAATCAAAAGGTCATAACAAAACAAATCTAAATGCCTAACAATAATTAGGCACTAACAATAGTTTTGTACTTACCCCTTGAAATTTTGAGCTGAGCACAGCTCGCTTAATGTTGTGCTGTCAATCCCAGAATGACTGTTTTGAATCCCATATTTTCCAATTTTCATCCAACATCTGACAAAAGTCATTGTGACAAGGGTCAATTGTCTTCCACCAATGGGTTTATGATAAAAAGTACACATTACTGGGATGAGCAGTTGCTGCTGGTCTAGATGAAATGTTGTGGTTGTACTGGTGTGAGAAACAACAGGTCATAATTTATAGTTAAACCATGGCTGCAATATAACTGCAATAGTGTTGAAAGTGGCATTAAACCCCATACAAACAAACAAAACAACAAAGTGAAATATTGATGCCTATTCGCTGTAAGTAGAGCTTGTGGTCAAACTTAAATTTCTCCTTAAACAGCTACGACACAAGCCCCAACCACATCAACAACAACAACAGCTACAACAACAATTACTCAGACTACAACCGTGACCACAGAAGTGCCTTCAGTCACTATCCAGTCCTCGACGGTGTATGTTGAACTTTCCGTAACTTGTACGGACAACTATGCGACAAACGTCCCCGATGGAGCAGCATTCCATACTCATGTTAAATCAACCCTGGTTACTGCCACTGGAATATCTTCAAACAACATCAGGAATTTAAATTCAAATTCTGGTATGTGACCTTACATGATTTTATGCATTTGACCTGTAATAGTTTTGCAATATTACGGAACTCATGATATTCAACAATGCCAACTGTGGTTTCCTAATGAAATCATTAGGAAACCTCAATCAACAATGTCAAAAGTTTATTACTTCCAAAATGTTGCAAAAATATTTAGGGTACACAACATTAAACCCTAATCATGCTTAATTTAAAACTTTGTTTGGAACAAATTAAGGACATTTTAACCAATTTACCCCAATTATTAGGTAGAATGTAGGAAATGCTGGCTTAGATCAGACTGCACATCTGTGCAGGTTGATCTAAGTGTTAACTGTCTGCCAAAGCTTTGGTTATAGCAGAAATATAGCATGAACAGCAGGAAAAGGGTTAAGATAATATGAGGACGACAAAATTTTAGACTGTTCCAAACTCATATAAAATGTAGACCACTCTTCAAGGTGAAATTGTATTTGTAAGAAACTGGAGAAAAAAATGTGAGAAGAGAACATAGGCATTTTTTTCCTTTTCCCAAATGTTTTCCTTAATAATTGTTGTTCAAAGTTAGAATTGTTACAAAGGATGACAATGAGCATTTAGTTTCTTTTAAGGTTATTTGAAGGGAGGGTTAACCCTTATCCTGCTGAATGTAAATTTTCACTCCATACATGTAATTAAATAGAAAACAGACAGTATAGGCTCAGATCAGACTGCACTTTTAATGTAAATTTGCCAATGTTTTTATCATGCTTGAAATAGGGTAATTGTGATACAGCAAGTGGTTATTAAGTTTCTTTAAATCTGTTGTAAATTTACAATTCATTGAGTGAACAACATATGCTATATTCTTCACAAGTGACAGGGCCACATGTGACAATATAGCTTTTGTTGTTCACTCAATGAAATACCAATAGGTCTTACTTCAACGATTGTTCTATTTCTTAATTGCAAAATTTGGACAGAAATGTGAACATTTTAGGACAATTTGTTTTTAGTCCCTAACTTTGCTTGTGATTGCTATTCAACATTCATGATGCCATCACTAATTGTGCTCTGCTTAGATAACATCAGATAGGGTGAATTGAACGAAAGCCAGGTATAAGTTTTCACTGGATAGGTGGTGAGTTTTTCAAATGATAATCTACCTTTATTACTTGATTATCCATTGAAAAGCATTAAAGAAACCCAAACATTTTCATACAACAGGATCAATAGTGATCACATTTGAACTTCACCCCGATGGATCGTCCACCTACACCCTGGGGCAGATGGTTTACATACTGATGACAGGTTTTAACAGTGGAACCATCACTCTGACCAACACAAACGGGGACCAGCTCACATTTCAGGCGGGAAGTTTCATGTATCGGGAGATCAGCTCAGGGAGTTCATCGGCAAGTTCATCTACCAAAACAGAATCTAGTTCAGGTTGGTAGAAAATTACTTATGCTAATTCAGAGATGTGAACTGTTGTTCTGGACCAGGGAAAATAAAAAAAAACTTTTCTCATACTCAACTGAGAATTTTTTCAACTTTAAATTTGCGATTAAAGCTTTAATTCTATTGTAAAACTGAAAACAGTGTATGAACATAAAAGATGATATCAATAAGTTGTTATATATAGTTACACAACTTTGCTTACCCACTAGGGAATTTTCTAAAAATAGTACCTTTATTTGTTGCCCCTCCTACTATCGAATTACAGACAGATTTGGATGAAATCTTCACAGAATGTTTCTAGTCACCTGAATCAGTGTTGGTTTTTTTTGCTATCACTCTGGGGCCAAATAGTCAGGTCCCATTCCCAATTGAAAAAGGCCTCAATTTAGTTTTCCAAATTTTGTTGAAAAATCCTAATTTGGGTAAGTAAAAAAACCCAACTTATTTTCATCAGACTTGTAAAAATGTTACTGATAAAATGATTTTACTTAATTTTCTACATGATATTGTACTTGAATCATAAGAAAATGCACTTGAAACAATGAGAACTGTAGAAATTTTTTTTAAAGACATATATAATTAAGAAGAAATAACCAAAGTATCCATTCATAAAAATTTTCCTACATTGGCATTTTGTTGATAGCTTTTTCCCAAATGATTGCCAAGGGTCTTTTCCCAAAGAACTTGGAATAAGCCCTGTGAATTGTTATGGTTATGTGATTTTCTGCAGATCAATTATGTGGGGCATTAATTGTGACACTGTAGCTCATGTATTCATAATATCAATGGCTTAGCACAAAACGGTTGTAACTCCCTATAAACATATAGGGAGTTACAACTGTTTTGAACTGAGCCATCAAACTATGTTTGTTTATATCTTGAAGTTCTTACGATCGAAATATGTTTAAACGAAATAATGCAGGCTTTCTATTGACACTATTACATAAATTTTGGAATGAATACACAAAATAACTAGTTTCATGTCTATCCCTGCCTTGCACAAAGAAAATTGAAGGTTCTTTATAAGCTTAGTCATGCTGAATAAGAAAACAAATGAGCTAAATTTCATAAAAAAATGTACTGAAGGCACTGGATGCAATTACTGCAATTTAATAGCAATTAATGCAACTTAATATCTATTAACCCTTGTCATGGTGAACCTGAAATATTCTGCTTTGGCAGTAGCTATAAACAAACATCAGCCTGCACATATGAGCAGTCTGATATTAGTCTACACCACCTATTTCTCACTTTCAAGCCAGAATTGGCAATAGATTTAGTTTTTTGGATAAAAATTGACCTACAGTTTGTACTTTCAGTGCTTTTTGCCCTTTGATTTTGATGAAAATTTTTAGCCAAAATTTATTCAGCATGACGAGGGTTAATCATAATTCAATTAGTTTTCTACATCTTTTTATCATCTTATCATTTCAGCCTTTTTCTTTAAGCTTCTGTCATTACTCAGTGTCATTTGTTGTACAAAAGTGCTCTGACTTCATAACACAATGCAAAGTTATATAATAATTGGACAATTTAAGACATGTGACAATTACATGAAGAATGAATTTTTATAATAGAATTGATAATGAATCTTCATAAACTATTTCATACACGCAGCTAGTTTCATAGTAATTTTTATGCCTCCAAATCAATAGATCGGGGTCATATTGTTTTTGATTAATAGTAGCCAAAACTTTTGAATGGTATGTGATAGAGATTTCATGTTTCACATAATGGTTGCTTGGTACAAGACCTTTCTGTTGTTTCCTAGTGCAAGGTCATCAGTCAACATAAATTAGGTCAAATAAGTGGAATTTTAGACTGCATGTTGAACTAAGTATGGTAATCAATTACAAAATTGAATTAATGATTGCCGTAGATTACTATATTTACTTATAAGTATTGTATGGCAGTGCATGGGTCATAAGTGTTTCATTAAACACATCTTGTTAATATAAGCAATCATCTTTGGATCCTGGCCTATTTCCCTTCTATTTGGAACAATTCCTCTGTTCTATTTTTATGTATCCAATTTTTTGTTGGTACAAGCCTAATATTTGGCATGATGGTATGTATATCTAAATGATATGCATCTGCTGATACCAAAATCAAGTTGATGTTATAAGGTCAAGGTGATATAACTCAAAAACTTTACAAAAAAAATTAAAATTGCCTGGATCTTTAAGCCTAATATTTGGCATAATGATAGATCTCAATAATCTGCATCTGTAGATGTCAAGGTCATCTGTTTAGGTCAACAATTCCAAAAAATGCTGTTAAGGGGGTATTCCTGTTTCACAAACACATCTTTATTAAAGATTTAATAAATACTCAGTTTTGTGTCATAATTATCATTTTGCTGATTTAAAAGATTTCAAAAAGCCTTTCAATCAGTTCAAGAATGAATTCAATTTTGAACTATTTTTGACACAAAAAGGGCTACATGAAAAGCTTATGGATTCGGTAGCATATTGAAGTATTTAATTGTTTACTCATTTGCATATCTTAGATAATAATGTAAACCATACACATTTCCTATAAAAATAGAAATTATGCATTAAGAGAATTGAAAAATTAAATTAGACTTACCTTAAGTCGACATTTGATTATAATTCTGTTTATCCTAACTACCAATTGGGATTATTAAGATCAAAACAATCAAATGATATTGAGAAATGTGAGTTATGGTAAGATTGCTTACACTGCACAGAAATAAAATGAACAAATTGTATGTACACTATTGAAAGGACACATATATGTAAATATCTTAACATTATCAAAATTAGATTAAAGAAATTAAACTTATTTTATTATCTCTATCAATGCTGGGACCGTTTTGTTTTATGTCCTGTCTGTTTTCTGTTGATTTATATTTTGTATGCAAACTATAGTTTTTTATCTTATTCAAATGTTTGCTATATGGAGATCCTAGATACTCCCCTTTCACATGACTGGTGACAAATGTGACCAGTCACACAAAAAGGGACCATCTGGGTTGTGTTAAGTGTTGACCGTAGTCAGACTGTGCCACAGCCCAGTCTGACTTTGGTAGAAACTTTTTGCACTGAGCTGATTTTTTCCATCTAAAATGATCAATCTACCTTCCTGTGAAAGAATTTTTGAAATTCAACCTCTGGTTGACCTGTACTGGAATCAATCTCTTTTCAAAATATATATTTCACAAGATTCCCTGTTCATTCCTTTTTGCATGACTGGTCACAAATACTAAAACTGCACTCAATTAGAGATTGGCTTTAGGTAGTGGACCAGTTCAGAAATGTTGCCGAACTATTACTGGTCCACCATCTTAAGTATGACACTGTTACCAGTACTTTTCTAAGAAAAAAACTTATATCTGAATATGTATTTACATCTAAAAGATTAAAACACATCTAGATTCAAATTCTAATTATTAACTTGGCTGTTTTCAAAGAAACTCCAAAGTATTATGATCACCTTGGCTGCTTTGGAGTAGGCATTGGCGTGACAGACTTTAACCTTGGTTATAACTTTTGAATGGTAAGTGATAGGGCGTTCATATTTCACCTGATGATTGCCTTAGATACTCCCTATCTGTTGGTACCAAGGTCAAGGTCATTAGTCAAGGTCATTTTCAAGGTCAAATTTGTTTAAAAAAAAATAAAACTTTTAACATTGGCCATAACTTTTGAATGGTAAGTGATAGGGTTTCATACTTACATGATAATTGCTTTGGGTAAGACCTTTCTATTGGTACCAAGTCCTAGGTCATCAGTCAAGTCAAGGTCATTTTTCAAGGTCAGATTTATGAAAAAATTAATTTTTAATATAGGCTATAACTTTTAAATGGTGAGTGATAGGGCCTTCATATTTCAAACAAGTTATTAATGAAACAATCAAACCCTAAGATATTATTATCACCTTGGTGTGGTTTGTGTTGGGCTATCCAGGACAAACATATCTCTGTTGTTATTGAAGATATCTTCATGAAACTTTGCATTGGTGTTCACAATCACAAGAGAAATCTTGACTATCAAAGGGGATAACTGGGATCAATATTTTAAGATTTATGCCCCTTTTTTGACTCAGATTTTTTGCAATAACCAGCACATGCAACAGAGCGTTGCTACCACAGGTGGTACTCTTGTTATCTCCCACTGTTCTGCGAAGGGGATATAGTAATTGTCTCAAAGTGTCATTCCGTCACTTAACTCCTAATGTATAAAAGCAATCAACTTGAAACATTATAGGTGGATAGATCTCATGAAGGAGAAGTGCATGAACTACAACTCTTGCTTGCATTATTTTGGAGTTATTAGCCTTTGATTAGGCTTCAGTTTACTATCAAGCTTTGATGGCGGGGGATGGCCATGTCTGACATGGCTCTTGTTTTCTTTTAGCTTGGCTGTTTTCGATAAAAAAAAAGTAGTGCTATCGTCTTTGTCATGACATCATCTGTAATAATATTGGCATGACAAACCTCTATCTTCTGGTCATAACTTATTGACCACTTAAAATATTGACTTGAAACTTGGCATGTGATTTTTACTATCACAAGAGATATCCATACCACTAAGGGAGATAATTATAAGTGTTAGAATTTTGTCCCTTTCCTATTTAAGGGTTTTTTTTACAATCTGGCACCTGCAGGAAAGCATTGGCACCAGAGTGAAGATCTCTAATTCTTATCAGTATCTATGTGTATTTATTTTTGAAAGATAAATACCAGTAATTGACATATTGATGGCTCGGTGCAAAACGGTTGTAACTCCCTATAAACATATAGGGAGTTACAACTGTTTCACGTTGAGACATCGATATTCACTATTCAAAAGCTTGGACTTGAGATATTCTTTCATTGGGTACTTTAAAGACCTGGTTTAATCCTTCTTTATTTGACCCCCCCCCCAAACGAGATAAACAATTAACCACCCATTGTTATCTTAATGGTTTTATGGCCCTTATCTTAATCACTTAATCACCTTGTATACTCTATGTTGAGATACACATACAGAGGCTGTCAGGCATGTATTGATTATTACTTATTGAGAAAATTATTTGGATAATTATTGGTCAATTTTTTAGCTCGGCTGTTTTCGGAGAAAACCCGAGGTATTGCTATAGCCTCCGTGTCGTTGTCGTCGTTGGCGTCGTCGTTGTCGTCGTCGTCGTCGTGCGAAAACTTTGACATTTTGTTATATCTCTGGTTCTACTGAAGGCATTCACTTGAAACTTGGCACACATGTTCACCATCAAAAGAGCAATGTATACTATCAAGGGGGATAACTCTAGATGCATTTTGTGCAAATTATGCCCCTTTTTCGACTTAGTTTTTTTCCCACCATCCAGCACTCGACAGCCGAGCGTAGGCACCCGTAGGCGGTGCTCTTGTTTTACATTTCTAAATATCTCATTTATTCTATCATTAAGCGAATGATTATTATTTCTTTCCGCAACTTTTAAACTTGGAATCGAAAAGAAAAGTGCCTGGGATGCTTTAACTTTCGATCTTGGTTAGAAAACTAAACTAAGATGTAACAATTTTGCTTTTATAAACATAATTCCCCAATCACAAAGTAGCTGTAGCTATGATATTTAGAAAACTCTTGAAAAAATTGCATGGAATGATTGAAAAGCGATAAATAATGTCCTCCTTTTACTGCAATGTTTCAATTCTGTAGCAAGATTTTATGGGTAATAAGATATTTGGAAGGAGATTAACGTCATTTGTTTTTTTTTAAAAAGACAAACTTTTCTTTTAAATAAATTATTTCTTAACATTGCTGCAAGTTCAATTTTTTTTATGTATAAAAATTCCTAACTTTAATCAGCCTAGATCAATTTATCACTTCCTAATTTGTAGATTTAATCTAATCACAGTGTTTTTAAGTCATCAATAAATAAGACTTTTACAACTAAAAAAAAGAAAAAATCACAAACTTTCTGTTTAAAAAAAATTAAATATTCTATTTCTAACTCTTCTCAAATCAATTAATGAAATAATGATGACCAATAATGGTCAATGTCATGTGTAGAATATTAAGGGTGATTGACCCCCTAGGGTGATTCAGAGAGATTAACAATTAGCTTATCAGTAGGGGTCCCGAATATACAACATTCCTTAAACCAGGTCTTTAAATACACAGTTTCCTTCAAACTTTTCTGAAGTTACATAATTTATTATGTTCACCAACCCTAAGTGTAACAGACAAAAGGTTTGAATATAATTGGTTCATAAATTTTTCATTGTTTTAAAACTTTCTTTTGATTTTTACTTAATGCAAATTTCATCATGAATATGAAAACTGAATTTTGTTGTTGTTGTTTTTTGGTTTTTACAGTTGTATGGGATTGTAACATAACTTAATTTTCAGTGAAAATGGGTATTATCTAAGAAAGTAGGAAAAAAGAAAAAAGAAAAGTTTTCCAAAGTCTGATGTTGGAATTAGGCATTCATGCTTTTAACCCTTTCCTGTTTTACAAAATTTTGGACCTGTCCAAATTCAAAGGTTTTGCAGACGAAAATTTAAAGTGGATTTAATTTGAAAAATAACCATTCAGTAGGGTAGAAAATAGTGTAGAAAAAGAAGAAGTTGCTTGTCAGAAGCAATTTCTTCTTTTTTCACAATGTTTTCTCAATAATAAAATCACAGACACGTAAAAAGCAGGAATTAAACAGCAAAGGGTTAAGGAAGTGGAACAATAATAGTTCCGCAACATCTCATGATTTTCACAATGTTGACCGACGTTTTCCTAATGAAATCATTAGGAAACCTTGGTTAATTCTGTTTAAGTTTATTTAAGTTTATTACTTCCAAAACGTTGCTGAACTATCACAGGTCCACTACCTTAAATTGTTACCTAATGGGATGAGATTATATGAGCCTGTGCGTCACATTCCAACAATTTCATAATATGTGCGAGTTAAAAATATTGAGTAGCCTAGACAGTCACATACATGTACTTCAATTAAAAGTGTGTCTGTCTAGGTACTTAGAGACCTTGTCTACCTATCAAGTGCAAAGTGAAGATTCTGGTCAGTCTGTGCAGATGCACAGGCTGACCAGAGTCTTTGCTTGGCAAAAATCTGAAATCTGAATTGTTGGAAATGTCCATTTAGTCAATATTTTGGAAGTTTATAGTTTATACTAATTTATTAAGCTCAAAGAAAAATTTTTGTGAAAGCATATAGTTGCTGGCTTGGGAGCGCATCTGTCCGTCCTTCAGTCTTGATTGAGATTTAATATTCACATTTCACACATGCCTTGCTGATGACCAACTCTTTTTGTTTTTTGTTGATACCAAGTTCAAGGTCATCAGTCAAGGTCAAGATCTTTTCTCAAGGTTGAAGTTGGAAAATTAAAACTTTAAAACTTGCCATAATATTGCAATGGTAAGTGATATAACCTTCATATTTTATATGTTTATCACTGGTGACAAGACCTTTCAGTAGATAACTAAGACAAGGCTCTTGGTCAAGGTCCCGACTGACAATTGATTGCAATTTCTGTCTTTGAAAAAGTTGGCAACTAAAATGAAAAGGACCTAAACTTTTTTACACAACCCTGGGAACACTCAGCACATGCCATTATAACCTACCTACAAAAGATGTCATGATTTTCACAGAAAGGTCCAAATCACCTGACCATGTGCATATTTTTGGGGGTTTTCTGCTGAATAGTAATGTGCCAGTTTGAATTGTGACTCTTGCTCTCTTATTTATTTACAGCTAACACTGGTATCATCGTTGGAGCAACTCTAGCTGGACTGGCCATTATTGGTATTGCTGTTGTGGCTGTGGTCTTCATTCTGAAGAAATATGGCAAATCAGGCAGGACTCATCCATCCAGACCCTCTACACCAAACAGTGTGGAACGTAAGTTTGATGCTCACTTTGAGAGTCAATATTATGGATGAAATATTTTCATTATGCCCCCTGTTTTACTCATGTCCGTCTGTCTGTCCGTCTGTCTGTCCATCCGTCTGTCCAAAAACTTAACCTGAAAACTTAGCCTTTGCCTTTTCTCCAAAAGTATTTGACATACAAAGCTGTACACCAAAGTCAAGGTCATGTGACAAGGTCAAGGTCATCTGTCAAGGTCAAACTTTAAAAGAAAATGCTGTTCCGGGGGCATTCGTGTTTCACAAACACATCTTGTGTTAATGTGGTGATGTCATTTAGAATGTGATCCTACATACAATAACAACTCTGAAGACTTTTTTTTATATAAGACAAGGGTAGCTATGTGAGAATTACATTTTTTCAAGCCAAAACTAAGCTACAAGTTCATTTGTCATTCGGACTTGTGCACAAGTAATTCACCCACAGCAGTCAGAGCCCTGTGTTGTGACAGATATATGTGACCCATCATGAAAAAAGGGACCATCTGGGTAGTGCATAAAGTATCGACCCTAGTCAGACTGCTTGTACTTCGCAGACTGACTAGGGTTGAAATCTTTTGCATTGTGCTTTTTTTCTGAATCTAGAATAACCAATCTACCGTCCAGTGAAAGAATTTTGGGAATGCAACTTATGATTGACCTATGGTGGATCAAATCTCTTTTTCAATACATTCTTTTTACAGAATTCCTGGATGGTCCCTTTTTGCATGACGAGTCACATATATTTCTTTCTCTTTCAGCATATGACGCTCCCCCAGCTTACACAGCCCCACCACCCCCTCCTTACCTCTATGAGGAGCCACCATGTACCAACCAGCCATACCCTGAAGCCAACAAGTGGATTGAAAATGAACTGCTACATCCAGAGAAACCTACCGGCTCCAGACCTTCAAGTTTGTATTTATTATCTTCAATCTTCAACCAAAACCTCGTAACTACAGCTTTAATCAAGCTGTAGTTACAAGATTATAGCAGAACACTGACGATATAATGGTCCTTACATACCATATTCCCTCTAATGAACACTTCAGGAAGCTATACAAAAGCTGTAGTTTAGAGATTTTAGCAGAACACCAATGATATAGTGGTCCTTTCTCCCTCTAAGTAACACTTCAGAAACCTATACAAAACATTGACAGGGGGCATTTATTTAATAACTATTTTTATGCCCCGTATCAGGAGATCGTGGGCATATTGTTTTACTCATGTCCGTCTGTCTGTCCTGTCCGTCTGTCTGTCCATCCGTCTGTCTGTCCGAAAACTTAACCTTGCCAATATCTTCAAGCCTATTCAAGATACAAAGCTAAAATTTGGCATGATGATAGACCTCAATGATCCACATCCGCTGGTACCAAAGTCAAGGTCATGTGACAAGGTCAAGGTCAAACTTTGAAAAAAAATGCCGTTACGGGGGCATTCGTGTTTCCCAAACACATCTTGTTTTAAACAAAGTCTATCAAATTACTGTACTCCCTTAACCTATCTTTGAGGAGCAATAGAAGTCAGCTTGTCAAATGGTCTATCTGTCTGTAGCTTCTTTGTGATGGCTTAATTTCTCAGCTATTAATGTACAGATTTCTTTCAAATTTCTCATACTTGATAAGTGTTAAGCAGAGACATGCATATCCTATTTTGGTGAGGATTTGTGACTTTTGACATAATTGACCTATCATGCGAAAAGGGACCATCTTAATATTTGAAAAAGAGATTGGGTCTATCATAGGTTAACCAGAGGTTGCATTTCAAAAATTCTTTCACTGGAAGGTAGATTGATTATTCTAGATTCAGAAAATAAGCACATTGAGAAAAGTTTCGACTCTAGTCTGGGCAATTCGCGCAGTCTGACTAGAGTCAACACTTTACACACTACCGAGATGGTCCCTTTTTGTGTAACGGGTCGCATATTTATAGCACTTTGGTGGTAAATTGTGTCTGCTCAATTTCTCAGCACTTTTTGGAGGGATTTGATTCAAGCTTCACAGATGAGACTAAGAAATTACTCAGTCCTCTGGGCCCAAGGTTATAAAACTTTTCTCAGGCTCAACTGAGAATTTTTCTCAAATCTTAAATTTAAATAAATGTATGAAAATAAAAGATGATATTAATAAGTTGTTATTTATAACACCTTATTAACATTATCTCTTAAGTTAATACAATAAAATGAGTATTAAAATAGAATTACGGCTTTAATCTCAAATTGAAATTTGAGAAAATTTTGAATTAAGAATGAGAAAAGTTTTATAAACTTGGGTCGTGATTTTCAAGGATTTACACAGAATAATTGACCATCACAATGATCGTCCCTTATATGTGTCCAAACCTTTCTTCTGGTTGTCTTCAAACTTTCTTAAAATTATAGCCATCAAATGCATTGTTTCTTTCAAAAGTGGTTCCAATCTGTTAAGAGTCTCAGGAAAAGGGCCCTTTTAAAGTTTGATAAAAAATTCCCTGTTTACATTCTAGAGACACTGATTTCATGTGATTGTCTTCAACATTGCTAAGAATGATTATACCATCACAAGGATTATTATCTTTGAAAATGGTTCAGATTTGTCAAAGGTCTTCAGATTTGTCAAAGGTCATGGGAAAAGGGGCCTAATGAAAGAATTAAAAGAAAAATCTTGTTTAAACTGTGGATTCTACAGTTTTCAACCAATTGTCTCCAACTTTGCTTAGAATGATTGGACTATTCTGTTACAAGAAAAGAGCCAAAAGACATTTTCATAAGAAAATCCTCATTAGCACTCGAGAATCTACAGCTTTCATATGATAACTTGAAACTTGCTCAAAATGATTGAACTATCAAGAGTATTCTTGCTTTCAAATATTGGTCTGTCAAGCATCACAGAAAAAGGGGCCTCATGAAAGTTTTGATTAGAAATTCTATATGACATTCTAGAGTCCACAGTTTTCATCATATTGTCTTCAAACTTGCTCAGAATGATTATACCATTACAAGGATTGTTCCATATGAAATGGGTCAGATACATCAAGCCCAGGGGGCCTAATTAAGATTTAATTAGAAATGTTCATTTCAAAAATGGGATATACTCAGTGAGTAGTTGATCACAATTTTCTTGTACAGTACTATCAAGTCATGGGCTTTTTTAGCTCACCTGAGCACGAAGTGCTCAAGGTGAGCTATTGTGATCATACAATGTCCGGTGTGCGGCGTCCGTCGTCCACAATTTCTTTAAACATCTTCTCCTCCTAAACCAGTGGACCAATCTTGTTGAAACTTGGCAGGGATGTTCCTTGGGTCAAGCTCTACCAAAGTTGTTCAAATAAATGAAATCCACCTTAACTTTCCCTTTACCCTTAACAAAAAAGGGTGAAAAAATGAAAATTTTCAAAAATCTTCTTCTCTGAAACCAGAAGTCAGACAGCCTTCATATTTGGTACGTAGCATGATCTAGTGGACCTCTACCAAGTTTGTTCATATCAAGACCCGTGGGTCATATTTGGGCTTTGCCCAGGCGCATCCCTTTTAGCTCTTCTGAGCACGAGGGGTAAAAAAGGAAAATCTTCAAAAATCTTCTTCTCTCAAACCAGAAGGCAGACAGCTTTCATATTTTGTATGTAGCATATTTTTCTTGCTCTTGGCTGAAAACATTCCATGATATTGATCTTATGTAGAAATTTTCTCCTTTGTATGTAGCATCACCTAGTGGACCTTTACCAAGTTTGTTCATGTCAAGACACTGGGATCATATTTGGGCTCCACCCGGATGCAACCCTTTTTATATAGAATGAAAGAATGAAAGTCTTTAAAAATCTGAAACCAGAGGGCACACAGCTTTCATATTTGGTATGTGGCATTATCTTGTGGGCCCCTACAAAGTCTGTTCATATCAAGACCCTGGGGTCATATTTGGGCTTTTGACAAAAAGTGAAAAGGCACATCCTTCTTGCTCTTGGCTGAAGATATTTCATGGTATTGATGCCATGTAGAAATGATCTCCTTTTTGACATCTGCCTATTGAATTAATGTGATGTCCCAGGGGTCAAAGAGACTCAGGTGAGTGATCTAGGACCATCATGGTCCTCTTGTCATAGAGTTATTAGAGAGTCCAGGCCCTAATTGGCCTCTTGTTTGAGCACTTACCCCATCAGGAAATAAGACTAAAATGTGAATTAAACGAAAAATTTTGCCTTCAAACGCCTCATTTTGATGTTTACTTTATGCAATTCAATGCCATAGTTCATCCTTTTAGTGAATCAAAGATGGCAGCTAAGAAAAAAAATTGAAGTAGGAAATCGGAGATGGAAGCCAAGAGAGAAATAAATAAATCTGGTATTCTTTGGTTTTTGATGTGTTTGCTTTGAAACTTTAATGTTTGTACCAAGCGCTTCTTTTACATGAAGTAACAGCAATAAATTAGTTCTCAAAAGATATGCAAAATGGAATAGAAAGTAGATATGGCAGCCAGATGATACAGTTAATAGCATTGTGCAATTGACATGGGGAAAGAATATTTTTTGGATGAAATTGAATGAGTGGGATTATTGACCTTTGGATTAAATTTAATTAATTAATGTAATTATATAATATAATGAGGTAATGGGCTATAGATAGATAGATTGATAGATAGAAGAGTATTTATATCTAAGATCAATCTAATACTGTCAAATTCATGATAGACTGGATGAAATCATTGAACGATTGCAGTGGGTTTTTTTCATCAATTTAAGAGGGTTTTGAAAGATTTGTAGTTTTATGAGTGAGTTTTTGAAATGCCATGAATGGCGATATGAACAATTGATTGGGTTGAGCATCAATTTTACTATCTTCTTTACTGTAAATCCTGCATGGTGTTAAAAGCTAATTTTGTATATTTATATCTAGAAATGATAGCATGTCTATTAATCAATAAATAATTTGCTTTCAAACGGCCAAAAGTTGATGTCTTGTAATGAATCAGATCATTTCAAGGAATAGAAGATGGCAGCCAAGAGTAAAATAAAGCATATCTGCATTCAGTGGTTCTCAATGAATTTGCTCTGGAAATTTAATGATTATCACCCATGTTTTTTTTACTAAAATAATTTATAATGTATCATTAATGTTTTAGTCCTAAATAAATAACCTTAAATAAAAAAATAAAGCGTTTGCCTAATTATGCATTGTTAAATCCCAAGCTTTTTGTTTGTTGTTGTTTTAATATCAAGATTGTAAATAAGGAAAAACAAGGAAAACAAGTTGGTCTTTGTACGGTGACGATATGTAAAAACTATCCTAGTTAAATTTTGAGATAATTCATTGTAAGGAAGAACTTCCGCTTTTTGATTGATTTACAAGAAGGAAAAGGCTATAATATGACATAAACCGTTTAGAAATCAGGCTGGTATCAAATTTGCAATTCTACACTCAAATTAGTGTAAATCAAATTATTATTTCTTTCAATTAAGCGATGAAGAGAGACTTTGTTGATTTGATTGAAGTATGAAATCAAAAGTCTAATGACACTATATGAATATGTGAAGCCATGACATAAACAAATACTCTCTTCATATTTTTGTACTCATTGGAATCGTCTTATCAAGTTTCGAGTTTATGATTTCATTGAGAAATAAAGATTTTAGACTGGCTTTACCCCCTCTTATCTATACCTCTGATATGAGTATTAAACTTATATTCCATGAATAGAAATTAGCATGCCAATAAATATATCTGAATGGGCCCTATTAAAATTTTAAATTTGCAGTTTGGCTCTTTGAATTTACCTAGCACTACCATTGTTTTCCTTTGGCTAAATGAAAATATTTGTAGCAAAACCCTTTTTTTTTTAAATATATATTTTATGCAATGTTGTAACAAATAATGTTGAAAACAGATACTACTAGTCTTCCCCGAAACTTTACTAAACATCTTACGATCATTTTTTGCGTAGGTCAAAATTTAAGCTGCTTCCATAGTAGTAACTAACTATGGAATTCTGCCATGCACCATCTCTTATGAATTGTCTCCAAAAGACAATTCCAATGAGATATTGCAAGGCAGAATCTAGCAATAATTGAAAACACCAGGTACGATTTGTGATTTTGACTTACAATTACAATTATGACAGGTTTTTGTGACATCCCTGCATTGCAGGTCTTAAGGCTTCTAAGAAAGAAACAAGGCCAGAATGAACCAACCTGTGGATGTTTATGGAAAGAATTTGATATAATTTTAAAATAAATAGAAATTGAGTATTTTTATCTTTTAACCAAATAACCCTTGTTTTTTGTACATTGCAGGTCAGAACTCTGTCTTAAGGCTTCTGGAAAAGAAACAAGGCCTGAATGAACCAACACCAGTGGATGGATAGGATAACAACTTTATACAGCATTAAAATAGCTATTGAGGATTTTGTTATGATACCCTTCGTTCATTAAGGATAATTTTAGGGATATGCTATTGTACCACTTTGTGGACTATTTTCTTTATCATTCAAACAGCCGAATTTGCATGTGATAAGAATTTGGTCCTAGGAAGATTTTTATTGACTTAGTGCTATTTTTTAGTATACCCAGACTGATTTAATAAAACCTTTCAACAAATTTATAATTGTCATCATGAATTCCAATGTATAAATTGACAAAAATACTAATGGGTATTCAGGTTTGAAAATTGAAAACAAAATCCTTAGTAGCTCTTTTAAGCAAGATCAGCATATTCCTACTTTTAATTATTGAATAATGAATGATGCTCACAATGATTTTCAAGATGACCTTTCTTCAAAAAGTTTAACAAGAATTCATTTATAAAATTCACCTTTCGGAATTGAATATCAAAATGGAAGGAGAACATCATAGATTTAGAATAATTTAAAGCCTTGACCTTCTGTTCACAGCATGTTCCTTTTGTAAACAAATTTTTTCACATGCAGTATAGACCTAAGATCAGACTGCATATACTATTTGCCTATATTGCCTGCTTTCTTCTTCATTATTGTGGGTAATAAACCTATTGGAAACTAGTTAAAATGTCATAAAATTGGTCGACCAAATTTAAGTTTAGAAAGATAAGGATTGATATATAAATAGGTAGTTTTTTGCTGATCTTGACATATGAATATGGACTTCGAGAACTGATTTGTGATTGAAATAAAAATAAATTGTATCAGGGTTCCCATACTTTCAGAAAGTTAAGATATCTGTTTTCAAATTCTACATTAGGAAAAAAGTATATCAATGGCTAAGTACAGAACAGTTGTAACTACCTATAAACATAATTATAGGCAGTTACAACCTTCTCCACTGAGCCACAGATATCTGAGCCTATATGTGACATTTCCAACAATTCATGTGTATGTGATGGACAGGCATTGAGCACCCTGGAGAGCCTCGTAGTGCATGTAAATTGTTGTTTGATTGTCTTGGGTCTGCAACTACCTATTGGGCAAATAGTGAAGGCTGATATCAGACTGTGTGGATGCTTAGTACTTTTACGTGAAAGTAGTTATGTCATACACATGCTCATATTTATCAAATTGTCATTGTGAATAGAGACTACAACTATGCAACTGCCTTTTGATTGCAGAGTAAACACCCAGGTTAGACTGTGTGGATGCACAGGCTGATCTAAGCCTTGGAATAGGGCAGTCATCTGAAATAGTTGGATATGTCATATTGAGGGGTCAGTGCAACACTATAGTTAGTGCCGATGAATAGGCACTTACAATAGTGTTGCACTGACCCCTCGATATACAAGCTCATATTTATTCAATTGTCTAGAATTTGATTTATTTTGAATATCAGTCCTGGAAGAATTTTTGTGTGGTTTTGGTTTGAAAAGTTAGAATTGAAATTGGCATTGACACAAGAATTACTGGTTTGAAGATTTGAATTTAGGCAGATACACTTTAGTGTATGAATTTAATTAAGATCCAAAATATATAGATTAGAAGATAATTATGTGTGGGAACCTGACTTTGAATTTTATTTTTTTTTTGTCTTTTTTACTCTCTATTTCTCACTTCTCCTTGCTTTTCATTTCGCTCATGTTTGTATGTGTTTGATCTATGTTTTTTTTTAAAAAAAACTTTGATGGGCTTTGTGTACTCATTGACGTTGGATCTTGAAATAGTTAAGGACATCATGAAATTGACAAGGTGATTGTTTTTAGAATTATTTTGGAGCAAAATTGAAGGTCATCCTATGTCGCTATTTTTGTTCAAGATGAACAAAGTTAGCAATATTTATTTACTTAAAAAGTATACATACTTTTCTATTAGTGTATCTTTATGGACCAATCAGACTCTTAAAAATCCACATCAGCCAATAAAATCGTACAATAATTTGATTTATTTGTATTAAATGTTGATTGTTTTGGATGATTTTGAAATGTTTTCATATCATTTCGGAGTGTTTTGATCCATTTGAGAGGTTTTGGAATGAATCAATTTAAAATGGTTTTAAACAGAATGACAGTCAATTTCATGATGTTACTAACTGTAATAGTTTTTGACTTGTAAAATAAAAAAGCAAATAAAGAACAGACCAAAATTAGGATAAAAATTGGTTTTTAGGACGAACTGAGATAAATGAATTTAAAAAAAACACAACTTGATCTAGTAGATGTCTTGGAAATGAATTAAAATTATCCATAACCATAATGGAGAAGGATGGTAGAAAACCTGTCACAAGTGTTTTGATGTTTATCTGATTGCACAGACAGGATCAGTCTGATGGTCCTGACTTGATCAAAATGATTTTAACCTTATCATGTTGAATAAAGAATAAATAATAAGACAGAAATTGTCTTAAAAGCAAAGTACTGAAAGCACTGATTTGCACAAATTTTAAGTCAGTATTCATTATGAAAATATACTGCCTTGAGACCTATTCTCTCTGTGTACCAGTTCTGGCCAACTAACATGTTTTGTGGCAAAGATGCAACATTATTTTCATCAAATTATTTTTTGAATAAAAAATGTTGGTGTAAACAATTCTTCTAACTGGAAAAAGTGTCTTTTCCACCTATAACATGAAACAGGTTAGTTGGGAGAAAACTGGTACTCGACGAGAATTGGTCCCATTATGTTCATAAACTATTCTGGTGGTCTAGACCAAGATCAGACTACACTTATGTGTAGACTGATCTCCTACCTACTGCTAGAGAAGAAATAATCCTTGTTCTGCATGACAAGGGTAATGAATGATCATGAAATACACAAGTTATAGACTGAATAATCTATAAACAGATTGAACAAGGGTTTTGGAATTATTGAAAGTTTCTTCTTGTGTATGAAAGTGTTTCATTTCATTGTCATTGAAATTTCTACCTCTAATTACTTATCTAAGCTGCACAAATTACATTGGCTTTTGCTTTGGATCAACCTTATAGCTAATGCAAAGTGTGGTCTTCTAAAAAATGATGACATCAATAAGACCACATACTAACAACTACAGCTACATAAACAAAGTTCAGGAAACTTGGCTTTAAATTTTAACATCAAAATCTTTTGAACAGCTCTATAAATCTTAAATAATTTGATAGTTTCAAATTTATCATTTTCAATTTGGAAAATAGCAAAGTGCTGTTCCATGAAAGGATAGTGGTATAGGACGATAAAACAGTTTGTTTCATTTCCAAGCAGCTTTCTTTTCTTTTATCCCTTTCTCACAGTGTACCCTCTCTCTCAGTGTATTTCATTTATCAGATTGATTGGTTGTTTATATGTTTACCACTAGCATTGATTCACGTTTTTACAACAAAAAAACCTTCGAAATTCTTTAACAAATATTTTTGCTACAGCCCAAATATATAAGCCTTTTTTTTTGATATTTTGATAGTAAAGTTTCAGATCGGGCTTCCTACTTTGCACTCTGTAATAGCTGATGATCTAGTGTTTTCAAATAAAAGGACTTTTTGAGAAATCGGCAAAATAAATATTTTTTTTAAAAAAAAAAGGAAAAAAGATTGGATGACGCAATAATCCTTTCTGAATGAAGAAATTCCTATTTGCCTGTGTGGTCCACGTAGTCTGTCTAGGGTAGATACTTTAAGCACTTGCCAGCGCTGCGTTTAGGATGTCAAAACAGTGCAAACTGTTTGCGAATTATATCTCGCTTTGCTCGTGTAAAGCAGAATATAATTTTAAAACAGTTCACATTGTTTTATTATCCTGAACGCAGGGCTGATTATTTATGGATGGGTGATAAAAATATTTTGAATACACTCCATGCATTTAGTGTCCGTACTTCACTTATTGGAACAGTATTGACTCTGGTCAGCATGCACAGACGACTTTAAGCACTCACCAGCCCTCTATTCAGGATGAGGAAATGGTGCAAACTGTTTGCAATGTATACCCCGTTTTGTATGTGCACTCGCGTGCAAAGCGGGGTAGAATTGGCAAATATTTTGCACCATTTTCTCATCCTGAACACATGGCATTATGTCCTTTTTGTGTGAGGATTTACAGATATCATAAATGTTCTCCATGTATTTAGAGTCTACATTTCTCGAACACAGGAAATTGTTACAAATGTCTAGCACCGGCTCATATGACTTAGAAGAAAGATCTAAGAGCTATGGAAAGTAATCGTTTTGATAAGTGAAATAAACCGATTTTCTTTCAGAAAACTGTTTGTCTTTTTTTTTCTTTGCAAAATGTGTTATTTTGGAGAAAAAAATGTAGAATTTGGTACTTAAAAGCTAGGCCTAGCTCAATGCCCCTTTGATGGTAAAATGACTTTCTCTTTGTTTTAAGCATACTGTCTAATATAGCATATGAGCATTTCGTCGATGGGGGCGCAAAACATCGTAACTACACCTTGAATAAGCTGGAGTTACGAGGTTTTGATCCCCCACTGACGTTTTGCTATTGTAGCGGCGATAGAAAAACAAATCGTTCTGTCAGTCGGTTCGTGTCCGCTCAATTTTTCGGCAACTTATAGATGGATTTGATTCAAACTACACATATATGATAGATGTCAATCAGAGATATGCATTTCCTATATTGGTTACAGTCTTGTTAAGCTCACATGAGCTATTCTGGTCCATCGGTCGTCTGTCAACAATATCTTTAAAAATCGCACCCTAAACTTTTGGGCGTGTCAAGCGGAAACTTGCCGTGGTGAACCTTGTGCAAAGCTCTATCAAGCTTGTAAAAATAAATTCCATCATAACTCTGATTTTTATGGTAACCTAAAGGTTAAAAATTAAAAAAAATCTTTGAACAGAACTTCTACTTTTAAAACTTTGGTCAAATCAAGCTGGAACTTGGAAGGGATGCTCCATTGACGAAGCGCTACCTCAACCGAGAGTTTAATTCCACCAATAACGTTTTCTTTATTTATAATTTTTGTCGGTTTTTGACATGATTCTCTGGTGAGAGATTTAGTCCATCGTGGTCCTCTTGTTTTGACAAAGTACCATTGCTTTGATGGCAACTTTCTCAACAACTAACGGACGGATTTGATTCAAACTATTATCAGGCTCCGTTAAACATTTGTAACAGACACAATCTGCAGTGGCGATATCTCATTGTTGACGGGGAGGGAGGTATTCCATTTTGCAACAACTCTAGTTTATAACTCGTCTATTGGCCTCTGTCATCTTCCACCAGTTTGCTCCAAATATTTCCATTTATTGGCGAATTAAATGAAGTTACGACGTTTAGTTCACCAATTAACTATTGACTGTATGTTTCATGGCTTTATATTTTGCTGACGAATAACATTTTAATTTGTAAAGCAGTCTACCGTCAGGGCTTGTATTTGACTCATAAACCAGGCTTTTGGACCCATAACTCTAAAAATATCTTTATTTGACCCTTGGAAATTTCTCTGACGGGGCATTGTGACCCCCCTGGGAGAAATTTCCAATAGTTATCAAAACTTGGTTTATCCTTCAAATTTCAATAATCATTGTATCTTGTAAATACTATACAAGCCGAAAGCTCAGTTCTATAAATGATAACATTTCTTTTTGTATGCTCTGTCTGTCTTTTTTTTCTTTAATGAGTGATTTGATTTCTCTTATTATCCATGGTAATTTGTCTCTAGCCAAACTTGACAGATACTTTTAGGTAGACAGTCCCCTTTAAGAGTTGTCAAAGAAATCGAAGATCATGCAATGCGAACTAATTTTAAGTAAACACAGCCTATTGGAATTCGGTTCAGGAGAGCAACACAATGTCTTCTTTCCTCCTTTTGGCATCTTGTCGAACAAAGGGTTACGAACATTTTACTTATCTAGCTATCGATTCGATACACCTTGACTTGTGAAGATGTCCCTTGATAGTACAAGTTAATTTATCTAATTCACGAAAAAATCAAAATTATTGTATTCTTATGAAGAAAGGTAAATGATTTCGCGAATGTTGCAATATGTTGAGTAAACGAGTCATTTTCTAATTTTATCTCCAGATCGAGGGTATATTGTTTTGCCTTTGCCCGGCTGTCTGCGAAATATTAACCAGCGAACCAAACATTTCCCCATAACTTTAACACTATACGAGTTACATTGCTTATATTTGGCATAAAGGTTCCTCTCGTAAATCCCCATCTTTGAAGGTCAAGGTCGTCTGACAAGGTCAATATCAATTATCAAGGTCAAACTTGAAAGAAATACCGTTACGGGGCATTATTGTTTTGCCAACACACCTTGTTCTTGCCTTGGTTGACCCTCAAACATTTGTATAGTTAATAACATCGTGAAATTGACATTAATCTCAATCAAAACCATTCTAAAACCCTCACTCAGCGTTCCATTCATTCTTTCCAAACACCCACTCAAACCATTTAAAAACGTTTCAAATGTCTAAAAAAGATAAGATCAACAACTAAATTCAGAATGACAATAGTTAGAAATAAATCGCGATTTCACTGACATAATTAAAGTTGTTTGCGTCTGATTGATTCTTGAAGGAATAGAAAGCTTTTTATACACATTGTTTGCATATTATATTATATATTATTATATATTCATCCTGAACAAAATTATCGATGCTCGATTACCTCCCTTTTATTTCACGTAAAACTCTCTCATTCATATTCATTTCAATATCGTTCCAAAATCATTCATCTTGTCAATTTCACGATGTTTTAAGTGTAATGAGAGTTCCATGCTTGGGGTTAAATGATCAAGTATATATCCGGATGTTTGAATCCCATTCTCCTATGACTGCTTAATGGGATGACCTTTTCTTCTAATTGGATTGCTCGATAGGTAGGGAATAGGATAGGATTCCCACACCTCTTTTTACTATGAAATAAAGTTTATCCTAACGACAGATGTTCACGCATATTATGCGCGTGGGATGACATGTGTTTTACTATTATAGTAAACACGCATTAACACTTATCCTGCTGTTCAGAGAATTTTCCTTTTGTTTGATTTATTTGATTGGGGTTTAACGCCGCTTTTAGAAATCTTTAAGTTATATGGCGGGGCTTGAACACCTCACAATGGATTCTTGGTATATCTCAAACCCGTACTACCGTTACATCCTTTCCTAGCCTCCAACGGCTATCCCACATAGGTATACGATGATCAACTCATTCGCTAGAGACAAATAGTCGGAAAGAATAAGGGCCACTGTCCGGGCTTAGTCGTGGAATCTGAAACACGACCCGAGCAATGAGGGAGAGACTTGCTACTGACTGAGCTAACTGGTATCAGATTAAAGTTCAAGAATGTTTTATGGTAAGTTTTGGTTCTCTATACCTGTGCCACTGTTATACTGCTCGGAACCTCTAGATTGACAGTCCGACGAGCTACCAACTGCGGTACGACGGCGGCACATTTTTTGTCCTTGTGTGCAGAAAAACTTAAGTATCAGACAATTTAGACTTGGTCGACATTGCCTGCTCTCTTTGGGGAAAAACTTGAGTCAAACTGGTTGCAACATGCTCAAAATTGGCAATTCGCTTGAAAGAAAATTCACATTCAGCATCATAAGGGTTAAATAATCTATACAATCAACCTTTTCTCATACAGACCGTTAAGGTTCATGTAAAGTGTTTGAGACCCAATTTTAAGGGGGCTTCATTAGCCAAGAAAAAGCAGTATGTCCAGGTATATTGTATATCGAAATGAAGCTATGTTTGAGCAAAAGCAGTTGAGCAAATTAAGAACTTTGTTCAAATATGAGCCAATTTTATCCAACAGTCTTGCAGTTGCTTGTTCTGTACAAAACGACCCTTTTCCACAATGTTTTGGCTATACCGCTATAGCTATTGCAGTCTTGTGTTGCTTAACTGCTTATGCTCGTGAATAGCTTCATTTTGATATATAATATACCTGGACATAGTGCTTTTTCTTGGCAAATGAAGTGTTTTAAGATTGGGTCTCATACAATTTACATGAACCTTAATGATTTTATACCTGAAAAATCCCTTTTCTACAATTTTCCCCCATTTCTGATCATTTCAATCTAACGCCCCGAGATAGGGTTTAAACTGTTTCCGTCAAGCCAAAGAGAGACACACGGACATTCATTGAAATATTAATTAGTCAATAATTTAATTTTGTTGAGGAATTAATTCGTTTTGTGCTAAAACGACCATTGTAGATTCGTACAGTTGGCCCAGGTTCGATACTCTCCACCCTTCCCAGAGTGTCATTAAATATCATTCAAGGGAGTCTGTATTGAACTGACATCACATCACGGATAACATTAAATGATATCAGGTAGTCTGTTTTTAGAAACAATTGGCATGTTCATGATCTTGACCAGAAAAAAACTGTCACCTGGATTTCTTTGATATTACAGGTTTCATAAAATTTAAGCAACTTGAAAGGAGTTGCAGAAGAATAAAAATGAAACGAGCAGATGGAAACTAGTATTCTTAAAGCTATTGTTTGAAAAGGATAATCGACGATTGTAAACAAATTCCTCTTATTACACATATTTTCTTATGATATCCAAGGGCCTCCATCTGTGACAGTATGAAAATTAGTTAAATTTCGATAAACACTAACAATACTTTATAGAGAAAACGTTGGCACACTCATGATTTCTTTGTCATAATCCAAATTTTGTCATTAAGGTTTTACTATAACATAACCAATATGACAAAATTTGGATTATGAAATAATTGCATGTGGCTTTGCCAAGAATGACTCTGGTTGTCGACAGGTCTAAAAGTACCAGTTAAAAAAATCCGAACCGTTCCATTTGTTACAGAAACAGGCGTTGAGAATCCAGGAAAGATAATCGCTGAGAGTTTTGTCCATTACGAGTTGCCTCTCTTTTGATTGTCCCGTCACAGCTGTTCTTGAAGTTCGCAAAAAGTGGGGGAGTATAGTTAACATGAAAACATCGATCAAACGTAGGTTAAAGCTTCGGATAGTGAAATCGATTCCGATTTCAAATTCCCTTATTTGCTCATCAAACCCTTTGTTGTGGGTACTCGTTCGAATCGTCTCGTCGAGACGATTCAAACGAATACCCACAACATAGGGTTTAGATGGAAAATAACGGATTTAAGTCGTCGCAGATTAATGATACCGGGAACTCGGAGGAATACCGTTAGAGGGGGTTTAGACTGTGTGTTTTTTCACATCTGCTTTTTCATATATGTCAAAACATGCAGTGTAAACCCCCAGATAATGAGCGTTCTGTTAACAGATCTGCAAAACATACGGAATAGAACATGTTCTATTTCCGTCTGCTTTTCAATACCAAAATGACCATTGATACCCCTGATGACCTGCTGATAAGCTGATAAAATAAATAATTACTGGTCAGCTCTCTCGGAAAGCCTGTCAAATAGACATATTTTGTGAAATATTATTCCTTCAAGGACCAGGGAGAAAATTTAACCTATCGCCATACAATAGATAAGTTCTTCCAGTGGTACTTAGTATATTGAAAATATTTATAATAATAAAACTGAAAAATAAAATATTTTAATACCCATTGCAATTTACTGATCTATCAGGAAATTGCAGAACATATAGACCATAGTCAGTCTATATATCAGGATATTGGTGGCCCAACTTAATTAAGAATTTTCATTCTACTGTAATTAATTTTCTAGTCTGATCACCTATAAAATAATTCTCTACATTTTAAGTAGTTTGTTTATGTCTATTCAATTTATATGATATCCTCAAATACTAGCACCAAATGGTACCGGTAAGTAAGAGAATGAAGCTAGATCAATGGCATTTTCGTGAATCGAATTTCTCCTGGCTCCTCTCAATCGAGAGACAAGTGCTCAGCGACACGATGAAAATGTGTTAGTTATATATAAAGTATTAATTGTGAAGAGTAATTCTTTTTATTGTTACCGTTTAAGTCTCGAATTAAATTAGAAATAAAATATTTTGTGAAACAAATGTTCAGAAAAGAGATCAAATGATAAGTTACAGAAACAGAAAATTATGTGACCATTTTCCAGGTTTAAGAAAACTGGAGCAAGAGAAACGGATTCAAATAAATTAATCGATCTATATTTCAATGTCTTTATTATCATTTAAGTGATGAAGAGACTATTTGTTGATTTCATTTAGGTGTGAAACTAAAAACATAATCACGCTGTAAAAATAGGCAAAGCGGATTCACATATGAGTGTAAACAGGATTTTTGTTCTTTCATACCTCCATAAAATTAAGATAAATTCTCTTCAAATATTAAATTTTAATAAAACGAAGCAAAAACCGTCAAGATAAGTCAAATATAATATTTATCTTTAATTGGAATGCTTTTTTGCGGAAGCTTACAAAATAGCTGCATACTCAAAATTGCTTTCATTGCACAATGAAGCCAATTTTAAGCCAATCAGAACATACGAATATTGATGGACAAAAATAAAATTAAATATTTAAATATACATTTGGTTTCGGTTAGCGATAAGATATTCCCTCATCATTCCAGTAATATAATACACTATTTGATCTTGGAAATGATTGACAGTCATGACCGAGGTCAACTGAAGCAGATATGTAAAAGCATACAGTGTAAACGCAAAAAGACAGATACGCTTTTACACATGTGCTTTTTCACATCTGCTTAAACATACAGTGTAAACGCTCTCTTACATACATGCCACGAATGCGCTCCCTGTGCGTTTTACTGCGGTCTGCCAGAACTCTCTACGGATCTACAAAAACATAGAGAAAGATCAGGAATAAATAGATTTCACTGTTTGCTGTTTGGCTACATGATAACGCTTGTAGAAATTCGTTGCCTACCGTGTTCAAATTTCGTGGCACTTTTTTACATGATAAAATAAAGGTATTTTCCTTGCGCTTGTATTGACTGGAAAACGCCGTGATGTGATGTTTTATTGTTTTATTGACTCCGAGGGAGAGTTAATTATATATATTTATACCTGTACGGACCGGCGTAAGAAATGGATTTTATCGTGTATTGGCAATTCGGAGAAATTCGGGAAAATGCACGTGATTAACATGTGATGGGTGTTTTTTCGCGTGAAATAGGATTTTAGTACTAACTTAAAAATGGATTATATGTATTACTTTTGGTAAGTCATTTTATTTTATCCTTTTCACCACGATACATTTTAAGGACTGATCCATGTTTCAAAGGCCTGTCGCAGGCGGTCAATTAATAAGAATTTGGAAATTGAATATTGTTTGGACAAGTTCTAAGGAATACAATGATAATAAATTAAGTTTTTTTCGGCGGAGACTGTTTTCTTTTCCCACACAATTTTCTTTTTGAATTACATCTATTAGGGAAGGTATTTATAGAATTTGTATGCATATTTTATTATAGAGAGTTAATGGATATCGCTTATTTTGTTCAGCATGAACATAATAAGCTATATTGGATTACCTCCCTCAAATTCTACTCAAAACTCACTCATCGCACTAGTTCAATTTCCCAAATCATCACCTTGTCAATTTCACAAAGTTGTTAACTGTAGGTACAGTAGATTCTTTGCACACGTCATCGATAGATTTGATATTGTTGAATGTTGACACGGGAAAATAAAACTTTGGTACAAATACCATATTTTTTTTATTTATAAGATTTTATCTATAATTATTATTATCATTGTAATTGTTACTATTACATGTATTATCATTGTATATTCAATGAAAATTGGTGGTAACTCCTTTAAGATACTTTTGTGTGTTAAAATGAGTTTAAATGAACAGAACAGAACACAGAATTCCGACAGAAGAAAGATACTGTTTATTGTGTAACATGCGTGAAATTGAAGACGAATACCACTTGCAATCAAGTGTCCAAAATTTTATAATCTTAGAAAGAAATTCATTCCCAATTTTTATATAAAAAATAGGGGCAGGGATCGGACGGTTAATGTTTAACGCTTGGTCGTCTGATCCAGATCCTTGTGGTCCCGATTATTCTATATACACAAATCTACGTTTTTCCTAAAATTTTCCAATAAAATAAATTGAGTTCCATTTAGCTCGTCCTCTCCCAAAGACTGTATCACGTGATGTATGTTTAATATAATTGTATTTATTATGTTTTTGTAATGACAATGTACTTTGTACACGTCTTTTGAATAAAATGTTCTGTTCTGTTCTGTTCTGTCGATAGCCGACATCGTAACTCCAACTTGAACTTTCTAAAAGTGTGCTGCTTAAGTGGCTATTCGACGATTTGGTACATCTACATCTATTATCTAGTCCAATTAAGAATTTTGTCGCTAGATAATGTGGCAAATTGCAGGCAATTAAATGATTGTATACTGCGTAATACTGGTCTTAATTGTAGCAAAGGATAAGCGATGCTAGTTCAACGACATTTAATCACTTCCACATATAGTTAACAACATCGTGATATTGACAAGATGAATGATTTTGGAATGAAATTGAATGAGTGTGATGAATGAGTTTTGAGTGATATTAAAGGGAAGTAATCCAATATCGCCAATTTTGTTCAGGATGAACAAAAATAGCTTTATGTATTACCTCCCTTCAATAAAATATGCGTACAAGTTGTATAAATAGCTTCCTAAATCTTCAAGAACCAATAAGCTTACAATTTACGTATACAATTTCAATTATATCATTGGAATCGTGGATTCCTTTAGCTATATTTATTTTGAATGTAGTTATTGATATTATTCTTAAGTGATATTTGAGCATTTTTGAATAGTTTGGGTGAGTTTGAGTGAGTGTTTTGAATGAATGAATGAATGGAGCGCTTAGTGAGCGATTTAGAATGGTTTTGGTCGAGATGAATGTCAAATTCACGATGTAACTAACTGTATGCCGACTGACTGACCAAAAGATAAATTTTTCGTTGCCTGGAAAAGTAATTAAAATCAACATCCTACCAAGCATTGAAAGCAGCCCACTACTAAACACAGATTTATTTTGGCTGATAATCAATTTGACCTATAACTTAAAAGATACATAAGCCAACAATCAAAATTAGAAAAAATGACCCAATCACAATATGAGTTCTAAAAAAAAAATCGATGATTCCGCTTTAGCAATATGAAAGATCAGCGTACTTATTTTTACACGCTTTGTAATAAACAATCGAACTAGATCAAATATGAAGGATTTTTGTAAAATTTCGAAATATTGCTATAGGTAGCTTCTTTAAAAGCAGTGTAAAATATAATCTGATCCTGTCCAAAAAATTATTTATTCGAAAAAAAGGACGAAGGATTGTGAAAAAATATAAATAGACGAGAGAATTCTTTCTAATGAAAAAATATATATTAAAAGGCTCTGACACAAACCATTAAGTATCCATCAAGGAAAAAATGATTTATTTTTACCTATTTTTTATTTATTCATTTTTTCATTTTCAAAAATTTTCTTTTCTGCAAAAGATAATTTTTATCAGTCAAACGATTTTAACACATTTTTTTGTAAAAAAGAAAAAAAAAATGAATAACGTTTCCATTGAATTCACAATTGAAGTGAAATTCCATCTGACGCTTGATGATTCCTGCCCTAGTCTCTTAAACACATCTGACCTGTTACACGCAAAGAGCGATTTAGTTTCAAAAAAGAAAAAAAAATGAAAAAGAAGTTATGAATATATTAACCAGCCGCCCATCGTTTAACAAAAGAGACGGAATAGCCATTATTTACCTGGAAGATCTTTCAAAAGTGAACAGTTTCTATTGTGATCAGCCTGCGAAAAACTGGCAGGCTGATAACGATCGACACTGTTCACACTTCCCAAAGGATCGCTTTTCGCTTGATAAATCTCTTTATACGTTAGTATCATCCTTCAGCAGTATCAAATTAGGAATTACCCGTATTTTCAGATCACTCCTGTAATACGTGCTTAAAAAAGCAAACATTTGATATTGCAATTAATTGAGAGAGAGAAAAAATTAGCAACTTCATTAATCGGTATTTTAACAAAATATTTCACCCGCATAACGAAACAAAAAGTTTTCATGAGTTCAGAATGATAATTAGTTTTACAGATCTTTCTGATCTTCGAGACATTTTAAACGCCCTCGTCAACTGATACATTGCAATATATATATACATGTATACTTTATTTAAATAAATGCATCATTGAATGAATAATTGAACAAATGAATAAGTAATGAATACATATATATCAATTTGATAACGAATGGAAAAAATGTTTTCAATTAGTAATATATATCCTTTCTTTAAATAAATGCATCATTGAATGAATAAAGGAACGAATAAATAAGTTAAATGAATAAGTATAGAAGAATTTGAGAATGAACGGAAAAAAATGTTTTTGCGACTAATATCTTTCAGCGGTCTGTGCAGGTTGAACACAAAAGAAACTTATCGTTTTTGTCATATTTTGTTAATCTAGAAATCTACATCACTTTTCATATATGTATACTTTTTTATATGAACACTCTTGCTGGCGTCGTTTTGCTTGATACCGACAAACGGTCCCTTTCGTGTGGCTAGCCAGATGCATATATAGTACAGTATATGTAAAAGTACGAGTAACAATGTTCAGTATTCGTGTAACGATTTGCCGAAACTCCCCGTCTCTGCTAAATGAAGATGAATGATTCCCACTTGTAAGAACATACAAAATATCGCCTATTACTGACAATTTCTGTAAATACAAACTAGAGAAATGCAATCCTTATCATTTCTGAATTATAAAGATTCTACATGTGAAAACAATTATATCGTTTTGTTAAGAATATAGTGATTTACAAGATGAATAATTTAGAAATTCGATATTAAGTTAAATGAGTTGAATATGCGAGTTTTGAATGATATATAAGAGAATTATGATCATATCGATAATCTTGTTCAAATTCAAGGAATTAACCGGTATATCATTAAATCCATTTTATAAGATTTACGTATTGTTCTATGAATACAAATAGATGTGGGTCTTCGTGGACCAATCGGACGCTCCTAAATATACGACAACCAATAAAATCGTGTGATGTTTTTTGTCGATTCGAATAATGTTTTGAGCTTTATGAACAATTTTAAGTTGTTTTTTGTTTTGTTTGATTTTTTTTAAAATTTTACGATCAGCATTTGCAAGGTTATAAATGGAAAGCTAAGCGAGCTTTTTAAAATGATACGACTTAGTCTGGTAAATATAAATTTATATTTAGATAGATCTATGAACATGCAAAAATACATTCATAAAGATGAATTCAGAGCTCAGATCGATCGGATATTTTGGATTTTGATTTTAATTATTTCAACTTGCGTAAACCATTGTTGGAAATTCCGCTTAACGATCGCGACAGCTACGCCCACTACATCGATGATAAAACAATATCGCGTGTATTTAAATATGTAAAGTAAAAAGGGGGTAAAGCCAGTCTTAAATTTTTGTTTCCAAATGAAACCCTTTGTTGTGGGTGCGATTTAAATGAGTACCCACAACATAGAGTTAAGTGGAAAATAGAGATTTTGGACTGGGATTATCTCCTCTTATTTGTAGCTCTTGACGATCAAAAGGAACAACGTGTATAGGCTCATAAATAAATAAAGAAAGAATACACAAACCTGTATTAATATTTAAAATATACTGTTATTTCAGAGGCTCTGGAATGGACTGTGATGATCAGTTCTGCGTTCAGGATGGCAAAAACGTCAATTTTACCCCTCTATGCACGCCAATGCACGTGCAAAGCGGGGTAAAAAGGCAAACGGTTTGCACCATTTTTCATCCTGAACGTAGTGCAGCTTAATATGTCAGCTTACTCTTACGGCGATTTCTCTGAAGAATGAAAATATTTACGTGCACGAGTAATCGAGAGTGCATTTTTTGTATGTTAGAAAAAAATTCATAGATATTTCCACCATAGTTCGTAGGTTTAACGTAGTATAGAATTTTCTCTGGTGAGGCGAAAATAAGCTTGTTGAAATGTACGTCAATTCTTCAACATAAAAAGAATTAACTTGAAGGGGTGTAAAAAAAATTCGCAGTACTACGATAATGGTTAAACTGTCGTGACGCAATATTTAGTGGTTGTGAATTAGATTAAGGTGTAACAAGTATTTCGCATCAATGACAATTGAATACAGATGTAAAACCCGATATCATTACGTAAAGCTCTTCGCTGACAATTAGCTTAGCGGAAGCTTCTTTTAATCCACAGGATGTTGCCAAATATACATATTAACGGATATTTGCCTGTGAAGCGAAAATGAAATTGGTAGAAAGTAGGTTATTTCTACATAAACAATGATCTTGGAAGAGTTTAAAAATCACAGCAGCATCCGGTGGTAATGGTACACTATCATGACGCAACATCTAGTGGCTTATAATATAAAATTAAGGTAGCAGATTCAACATTTTGGAATTAATGATCTTTCACAATGTCAACCGGAGGTTTCCTAATGATTTCATTTGGAAACCTCGGTTAACGCTGTTAGGGGTAATTACTTCCGAAACGCTGCGTAACTATTATGTGTCCACTACCTTAAGGTGTTACAAGTATTTAGCATCAATGGCAATTGAATACAGATGTAAAATTCGATACCATTACGTAAAGCTCTTCGCTGACAATAAGCTCAATGGAAACCCCTTTTAATCCACAGGGTGTTGCCAAATATCGTTTATGAACGATCCATTCGTCAGGACTACTGACTTACTTAGGTGTAGTCACGAGGTTTCGATCGTTCTGTAGTGATGTAGGTCAAATCCTTTCTCCAAAACTTGCCATACATCCAAAGATTCAAGTTTTATATACAAAGATGATTACCTTTACGTAGTTTCGTTTCTGACAAGACATTCTTGGTTGATTCGAGACTATTTCAAGGAATATACATAATTCATTTAATTAATAAATAACAGCTTTAGGAAGATTTCTAGATTGACACATTGGTTTTGACGTTACTATGAGACGTCGCAGTAACGTCGGGCTATTTTATGAAATTCAGTCATATTTTTGTTTAATTTTTAAATAAAATCGCTGCATAGGCTAAAACAGCACACTATTTTACGTCATCTTAAAGCGTTTGAATAGCTCTACCTTATAGACACCAAATTCTGATACCCATGACTGTGAATGAAAAATATTATCAAGTTTACTATGAAAAAATCGCCAAAAAGCGCATGTAACGCGTAACATGCTTCTCTTTCAAGACATGTTCAAAATGCCATAAAATCGCTGATACTCTCTTTATCATAATAAAAATTTTACACACAAACACATAGATTATTGGGTCAAATGCAGTGTGAATTTCGAAAGTTTTGGATGAAATTTTCGAAAATCTCTAAACGTAATTAAAATTGCGAAAAGTGTAACGCTGCTAAAAATGAAGCAAAAAATGACGACTGAAAAATTTCAACTAAAAAATAATCATACAAAATAAAGAAAATTGTCAAATCTAAACACATTTAAGAAAAATGGTCAGACTTTTATTTCTTAAGTTCGAATTTTGTTTATTTTCGTTCGTTAATTAAATACAATATTTTCGCGTGAAAAAGTCTGAAAAAATGTCACGCTTTTTGAAATTACATCATTTTTTCCATACCATTTTCGCGAGGAGTTACCAAAATCTTACCAAATGTCGATGAAATTAAATAAGAATTAAACTAGAAAAAATGGTCAGTCTATTATTTCACGAAATATATAACAATGTATATTTTGTGAATTTAGCGCTTAAAACGAGAATGCTAAAAAAGTCTGAAAAAGTGTCACGCTTTCTCATTTTAATGACGTTTTACGTTGCGTGCTTCACGTTTTATCGTTTTTTTTCCCGAAATTTCTGGTCAAAAAATCAAATACTCGCCGGAATAGATTTAATTAAAAGTTCTCCTCGGTTTTGACGAGTTTATAGTATAGCAAGACCAACAATAATAAGTGTTTTGTCTTTTTAAATACCATTTTTAGTTTGTCGGAAATTCAATGCTTCTGTTTATATAAAATTAATTTTGTTTCGTAATTACAGAGATTCTTCACCCTGTAAATATTTGAAACGCAACTGAACATGATAGTTATTCACATTTTTAACCACCTCTTTTGGTATAATTCAAAATATGGCATATAGTTGTTACAAATGAAAGGCGTTTGATTTTTCGCCAATTTTACGCTACAAAAATAACGTCAAATTACGTTACGCTTTATAGCCTCAGTTCGCTGCGACGTCTCTATGTCGTTCTTTGTCCGGGTTTACCGAATGACGTACATCATAACGCCCGTCATCAGTATGGTACATGTATAGTCGATCCATTTATCCATAGAGGTTAATATAGGGTTAATTCAGATTTTTGAGGGCGGTAATATTTGAAGAGTTTCGATATTTCTGTTTTTATCTTTTTATACAGTACACGTTCCCTTTCAGTGCTTATATGCCATTAGTGGGTAATCAACATGTCAAAAATGCAGCAGATATGAATAGTTTTTATTACGTTTCGGTATCACCGTCGACGTTGCACTAAGATATATCGAAATAGGCCAACAATGCAACATGTTGCTTATTTCTCGAGTGTAAAGCATAAAAAACAATCGAAACCGAGAAATAAGATGATGAATGTTAAACCGTGCCGACGACAAATTTATCATTAGAGCAGAGTAAAATCATGGCGGTGAATTTGTAAATGTAGACCGAAATTCTGTCAAAAATTTACGCTGACAGCTAGTCTGCAGAAATACATTTAGCACTTGTGGCATGCTGAATAAAAATCTATGAAAAATTGCATTAAAATCATAATGCCGAAAACACTGCATGTGCTTATTGCGAGGCAGGATTTCTTTTCGAAAATGTTGTTTTTAAATGAAAATGGTGAGACCTGAAAGATGGAGAACTTGAGAAAGACAAGATGAATGGAATATCAAGAATAGAATTACAATTCTTCCCATTGCTGATTGTAACTCTTTACGAGTTTAAACATTCTAAGCCAAAAAGCCGAAAACAATCCCAAGTGGTATAAACAAAGATCAGACTGCACATTTATGCAGTCTGATCTTTGTCTATACCTCCTGTCAAACAGGAACATTGTAGGTTCAATAACAAAAGAGATTCGAAAATCACAGAAATTAATATTCCATGATTTTGCAATCTTTCTAAATTTTTGTGTATAGAAAGTACACGTTCCCTTTTAGTGCTGATATTCCATCAGTGGGTGACCAAAATATCGTAACTACAACAAATGCAAGTAACATTTACCAAGTTTCGGTATCGCCGCCAACGTTGAACTAAGATAAATCAAAATAGGCCAACAATGCAACATGTTGCAGATTTCCAGAGTGTAAAGCATAAAAAACAATCGAAACCGAGAAATAAGATGATGAATGCTAAACCGTGCCGACGACCAATTTATCATTCGAGGAGGGAAAAAACATGGCGGTGAATTTGTAAATGTAGACCGAAATCCTGTCAAAAATTAACGCATTGTCTGACAGCTAGTCTGCCGAAGTACTTTTAAATCACAGAATCTAATATTTCAAGATTTTGAAGTATTCGAATGAGTTTGTCGTATCCCGCCATGGCTATTTAGGACGTATGCAACATGTAGAGGATATTGAATGAGTGGTCATGGAATACCGAATTTATTAAACGAGTCATCTATAAACAGATAAAAACGAGACTGCGCCGAGTTTTTGTCTCTTTATAGATGACTCGTTTAATAAATTCGGTATTTCATGAGCACAATTTTTATATTCTATTTATAATATGACCCGAATTTCGGTGATTAAATGAGAAAATTACGATATTTACCGATTCATTTTATTTCGCGAAACATAAACGCCGTTTGCGAAATGACGTCAGCAGATCGATTATGACGTCATTTTCCTAATAAAATACATAACGTTTTTTCTTCGTTCTTTGCTCATTTGCATATTTATTCCACTAGTGTAATAGCACCCGTGTTATATCAAAAATATTCAACGGGTTTATTTCACTCCCACGACGTAGGTCATATTATAACGTAGATTGTATGTTCAGCGGGGCTTGTAAACAGGAAGAACCCAACCCATGGCATGCTGAACCTGGGATATTCCTTTCTTGGCAATATATGCGGCGCAAATTAAGAATCGGTTCAATTTCGGTTTTGCCCTGTGCAAAGTTGGAATTCCAAATATCAATAGACATAATTGTATACATGTAGTTACTTTTCGTTTCGAATAGGCTAGGGACTTTTAAACACTGGCTAAGGTCATACTTTAATGTCAAATAATTGCAGATTTTTTTGTTTGAAATTGAAAAATAGTTAATAGATGATAATCAAGAAATCTTTGCTATTTGCTCTAATCAGGCTATTTTCCAAACATGAAAAAAGTACCAAATTTTTCACCAAGCACTAACTTTAAAGCTGCTCTTTCACGGTTCTTAATAGAAAAAATACAAAACTGGTTCTTAGATTTAGAAATGTGAGTATTCCCCGATGATTAAGAATCGCACATGGGTAAGGTATTAACAACATCTCATTTCAAAAGAATTGTAGCTTGCATGTTCGAAGCGGCACTGTCAGTGACAGAACCAGCCTATTTATATCCAGTCTTTAAATTACAAAACTGTTATTTTTCATGCATAATGTTCATTTTTCGCATGTATCGATATGAATTTTCCAAATTGACAAATACTTTGACCTTGACTTTTGAAAGAATCAGACAAACAGGCGAAATTGCATGGGTAACTAGTTGGCTCATAATTTAAGAATATTCTTGTAGGCGTAAGTAGTTGCTTTATTTTCAGAATCGAATTCCGTTAAATTCAAGAATATCTGTCTTTTTTTCCCTTTCCGTACTAGATCCAATCTCATTATTGTAGAGTTTTCTATACGATGAAGTCATTAATTTGCAAAAAAAATCAAAAATCGCATTTTCCTGATCTGCCAGATTCAGCAAATCTAGTATCACTAGACTTGATATTTCAACAATTTTAAATACAAACCATTGACAAAAAAAGTATTTTTCTTCTTTCAGTCGGTGCTGTTTTATCGGTGTCGATACTTTTTGCACTTAAGGTAGTGGACCCGTAATAGTTCCGCAACATTTCGATACTCAAGATCTTTCAGAATGTTCACCGAGGTTTCCTAAGGAAACCTCGGTTAACACCGTTAAAGTTCATTACTCCCAAAACGTTGCGGAACTATTACGGGTCCATTACCTTTATGAATTCATCTCTACTGCCCTGCCTTTTCTCATGACGGATGACATAAATAACAGAAATCATACGAACCTTGCTTAGTTATTTATCTAGTTAACCCTTTCCTGTTTTTCAAAATTTTGGACCTGTCCAAATTCAAAGGTTTTGCAGACGAAAATTTAAAGTGGATATAATTTGAAAAATAACCATTTAGTAGGGTAGAAAATGTTGTGGAAAAAGAAGAAATTGCTTGTCAGAAGCAATTTCTACTTTTTTCACAATGTTTTCTCAATCATAGAATCACACGCACGTAAAAAGCAGGGATTAAACAGCAAAGGGTTAAGTGCGACACGGCGTGTTTTCTCGCCATTTATCATTTGAGGGAGAAGTAACATGTTGTATAACAAGCGGCCCCCAAACCCGACAGACAGAATCGGTGACGGAGATATTGGCAGGGTTTTTACCAAATATGGTCTTGTCATGCAATAGACATGTTAGGTGGAATTGCCTTGGAAGTTTGGGAGTGAAACACTTTACTAGTCAGATCATGTGAGAATTTGTATTTTCATGAAAACACTCCCCTGACTACAGTTAGTTACATCGTGAAATTGACATTCACCTCAATAAAAACCATTCTAATTCGCTCACTCAGCGCTTCATTCGTTCCAAACAATCACTAAACCCATTCAAAACCGCTCAAACCCATTGATAAAATATAGAGTAAATAAATTAAGATAGAGAAAATCGCGATTTCACAGAAATAATTCAAATTGTAAGCGTCTAATAGGTTCTTGAAGAAATAGGAAGATATCTATAGAACTTTTTTGCATATTTTATTAAAGGGAGGTGATCAATATCGCAAATTTTGTTCATCCTGAACAAAATTTTCTATATTGGATTACCTCCCAATAAATTCATACAAAACTCGCTCCACACACTCATTTAATTTCATTCCTAAATCATTCCAAAATCATTCACCTTGTCAATTTCACGATGGTGTTAATTGCATCTTTAGTAATCGAGTCTGTGAAGAACATTCCAACAATATGACATGTGTGTGAGTTGCAAACAATGTGCAGTCTGGACAAACACACATAGCAGTTGAAGATTGCCTGGGTTTATAAAAATACTCTGAGTCCTTATCCATCTAACGCAAAGTGACCCACCACAAACGTCGTGACTAGAACAGTGTCATGATTCTAGCATAAGCATATTTAACACAGAACTGTAAAAGGATTTCTTTTTTGTTTTCTGAAAGCTCAAAACCGATTTCAGCCCCAAGTACTTTAATACGAAAGTTTTATAAAATAACAATGAAAAAAAAAATAATAAAAGAAATAAAATATAGACAAATAAATTAAATAAGACGTAAGGGAAAAGGTTCAGAGCTTTTTCTCGCGACACGGTAGCCAATTGCCTTTCTTCAGGTAAGTATGCCCAGAGAATGCATCAACGTTGAGATAATGATCGTCTCAATCAATAGTATTGATCAAAGGTAAATAAGAAAGGCACTAGAACTGTACAGTGCGACTCTTACCCTGGAACAATCTATTGTCTTGAGATAAATAGAAAATAACATGTTTGTGTCTTAAGGTAGAGGAAACGTAAAAGTTCTGCAGTGTTTCTGAGGTTATGAACTTTACCAGTGTTAACCGATGTTTCCAAATGATTTACATTAGGAAACCTCGGTCAACATTGTGAAAATTCATGAGGTCCAGAATGTTGCGGAACTATTACGGTTCCACTACCTTAAAACATCAATGTTATCTTGTCGAGGTTGGGAGCCTTTATCATGACAGGGCTTTGCCGAGTCATGATAATTTCTCACCGCCGAGACCAGATAATAATGACATTCTAATACACTTACAAGTTATTCTTTTTATCCTGCAACCTTTTTTTGTTCTTTATTATGATAAACCCTTAAAAATCAAAGAAATTTGGGTGACAGTGTAAGCAATTTGTTTAAAAAAATCGATTGTCTGATATCATATAATGTTATCAGACAGGTGATATCAGGCCAATACAGGCTTCATTGCATTATAATGACGAAAAATTAACACTACTCAATGGCCCTAAGAAATACTGTCGTAACTGCAAGTAGATATAAATTTACACTACTCAATGGTCCGAAGCAATACTTTCGTAATTGCAAATAGATATAACTTTCGGTTCCTAAAATATCCATGCGTTAAGACCTGTACTTGTCCTTGCTGATTTGTGTGGGGATTACCGCTACTTTCAACATTATCGCAGTTATATCGAAATGGGTGGTACACCTTCCCATGGTGTCATATCGTCTATCACACCAGTACAACCATAACAGTTCATCCGAGCCACCAGATGCTCAACCCATCTAAGTGTACTACTTATCATACGCCTATTGGTTGGAGCCAAATGTCCCGTGTCACAGTTTACTTTTGTCAAATGTCGGATGAAAATTAGTCGAGCTAAAGTTCGAACTCACGACACAAGGTTTGAAATCCCTATGCCTTACCACTGAGCTAACCGGGCTGAAAAAATGGTTTAACAACTAGATAATTAAAAGGTATCGTAGGTCGCCCTGCGCAATTTTTCAGCCACATGATACGTCAAGTAAAATCCTTGTACGTCCGTGTATCACATTTCCATGGCTAGGATTCCAAAGTAACGAGGGCATTCGAATCAGCACCCCTCAGTATCTTTCGGATGATAATTCGACCATTACGTTTAACAAGGAATACTTATTTTGATGGGACATTATGCAAAAAGAAGACAGAATCTTAGGCTTGAACAACACCCGTTTAGTCAAAATTGAGATTAATAACCCTATTAACATACTTTCTTCTGTATAAAATCAACTGCGAAAAAATAATAGTAAAAAAAAAAAAAACAAAAAAAAACAGCAACAAAAAAAAAAAAAAAAAAAAAAAAAACACACACCAAAATCATAATCAATCAATAAATGACATGTATATGTGACCCGTCACGCGTAGAGGGACCATCTGGGAACGATGTTAAATAAATATTTGAAAAAAGAGATTGGATCCAGCATGGGTCAACTAGAGGTCGCATTTAAAAAATTCTTTCACTGGAAGATAGATTGATAATCTTTGATTCAGAAAATAAGCACATTGTGAAAAGTTTCGACACTAGTCAGACTGCACAATCCGCGCAGTCTGACGAGGGTCGACATTTTACGCACTTCCCAGACGGTTCCTTTTCGCGTGACGGGTCACATATATATAAATGAATAATGAAAAAATATTGAGAACCAGAAATCGTACGGTTTCTTAAATCCCTGTCCTTGATAACATTTCGATTCAAACGCATAATATATTTTTCTAAAGCCCATCGATTCGGACCCCATTTTTGCAACAATGCTGTTGTCTGGTTATGGATTGTATTTGTTTATGTACCGGTATGGATTCAAAGCTAATAGTGTAGAATTTACCCTATCATATCGAAAGTAGATCCATGATCGCCCTTATTTACGCATGGTTGTATTCATGGTTACATAGGAATCATCTTGGGACTCATTGGACCAATTCTTATGTAAATATGGGGAACTGTGTTATATCAAAGAACAAATTGGAGCAGAAATGTATGAAAATGGCATAGTAATTGTTCGGTTTTTTTTTTTTGTTTTGTCGATAATACAAACATTCCAAGAAGGGTACCTTTTATTATGATTAAGTAAAGGAAAAATATGAGGGTGGAGAAAATGTCTCCAAATTTGATAATCTTTACAGAAGAAATTATTGCAAATTAAAGGATTTTGACTTTTTTCCCAATAAGTATGAAATAAAAGCAATCAAACAATCAATAAGTTTATCATTCAGTATGAATATGAAGTATTAATTTTTATTACTTTGTTTCATTTTTTTAATGATACCGAGCGAAAAATGCAAACATCTTACAAATTTTGAAACATTTCACGTGGAAAAAAGAAAAAAAATGTGCATAATCATAAAAGAATAGTTGCGTTTCATTCCTTCGACCAAGCATAACGCTCGAATATTTCAGACAAAACTAAAGATTTAAAAAAAGGGGACCATCTGGGACTTCCGTAAAAAATATATATAAAAAAGAATGGTCCCAGTACATGTCCAAAGATCATTCAAGAATTCTTTCACAGGAAGGTATATTGATCATTTGAGATTCAGAAAATAGGCAAAGTCCGAAGAGTTTCGACCCTAGTCAGCCTGCGCAGTCCGCGAAGCCTGACAAGGGTCGACACTTTAGGCACACAGTGAAATCGACAATCATTTGAATTAAAACCGTTCTAATTTGCTCACTCAGTGCTCCATTCATTCCAAACACTCACCCAATACAGTCAAAAACGCTCCAAAATCACTAGAAAAAAGATAAAACAACAGCTTCATTCAAAATTGATATAGCTAGGAAAAAATGTTATCTCTGATATCATTGAAACTTTAAGCGTCTGGTTCGTTCTTGGAGAAATAAAAAAGCTATTTATAGAACTAGAATGCATATTTTTTAAAGGGAGATAACAAATATCGCTAATTTTGTTCACCCTGAACAAAATTGGCGGTATTGGATTATCTTCATTTAATTTCACTCGAAATTCGCTCCACACACTCATTCTATTTTATTCAAAACTCATTTCACTACATGTACCATGCAGTTTGTTAATATCACGATGTTGTTAACTGTAACTCAGACGGTCCTTTTTTGCCTGACGTTTCAAAAATTCTACAAACGAACTTATCTAACCGCAAATCAATTAATTTTTGAATCTTATTTTGCCGAAAACCACAAGAATCGTGCTAATGTGACAATTCTAATGGGCTGAACACCATTAGATTCAGTAACAATGTTTGATTGTTTGTTTGAACGGAGTTTAATGCCACTTTCAACAATTTTTCAGTTATATCTTACACCAGTACTACCATTGCATCCTTTCCTAGCTTCCAGCTGCTATCTCACATAGGTCTACGATTATCGACCCATTGGTGAGAGAAAGATTCAATAAGAATTACGCCACAATTTATATATGCTCTCAAGATGACCTGTTTTATTCATCATGTATTATTATATACTTTGATATTGTCTCTATGTATTTGAACGGGAGGAAAGTGTGCAATATTTTTTGATATTGCATACTTTGATATTGCACTAAGATTATTTTCACGTGCACAAATGGACTGGACTACTTTTTGGTTGCTACCTCACCATAAATCAACATAAAATAACATGATCAACGCTTTCTTTTTGCGTTCAATATTCGAGAAATAGATTTGTCAGAGTAAAGAAATACGTTTCAAGTTCTTTGAATGCCCAAAGGGCATTACGCCAGTGTTTGTTTTCATCTATTTGAAACATTTTCCGAGAAATAAACCACTTCATCCCCTCCCCATCTCCGTCGACTCAGATGCCCCCCCCCCCTTCAAATTTCTTCCAAATCACTGTTTTTGTTTCTCTTTTCTTTTGTTCTTTTTATAACATAACTCTTTCGAAACTATTTCATGCCCATCCCTTTGTGTCTATCATAATTCTAGTATCTATCTCTCTTCCGCCCAATCTTTCTCTTCATTTCGTCTTTCACTCCGTCCCGTCCTTCATGACTATCGCTAGTCTGCTCCGGAACCAAGTACGCCAATTTAGTCAGTTCTTGAACGTGTGACTGGTAAGAATAACAAATGAACAAGTTTTAATAAATATCTTTATTTCATTTTTATTCAAAGAAAGTCGAAATCAACGCGTATTTAAAGATCGAAAATGCGAATACACACAAAAAATATCCGCCGTCTTTTTTGATTACACTGTCACTTCATAGCAACGGATGTATTCATCCGAACGTAAAAATATAACGGAAAGGATTTTGCGGGAAAAAGGTCTATTGCGTAACTGTTATTTAAAAGCGGTTTAAATTTAACTACAAAATCGTTCTTGAAGTATAGGTGATGTAAAAAAATAATAAGTAAGCAGTGAATATCGTCCAACAATATCAAAGTATACAATAAAAAGGTTATTGAATTTATATGGGAATATATTGTGTCGGACTCGTTCTTTTGGCGTAGCTGCCCTCGCAAGCTCGGGCACACTGCCAAAAGAACTCGTCCGACACAATATATTCCCATATAAATTCAATAACCTATATTATTAATTTCTTAAAGCAGCCATTCCAATAAACAACCGCTTTTTGTTGTTACCCTTAGCGGTCGCTTAGGCTAACACAAATTTTACTATTATCGGAATGTTTCATGTTCCTGTTTTCTCTGACTGATTTCTAGTAAGAAAAAGCCATAAAAGATGCACATGTGTTCCGCCTAATCAATACGTGCATCATAAACTAGGATCACAATTAACGGATATAGTCTACAGTTGGAACAATAAGGATACTTGAGATGGCTGATTCCGTGACACTTAGCAAGGAAAATCATTGGAATCAGACAGATCGAAGATTCTTGTTGGTTTTTTTAAAGATGCGAGGAAATGAAGGGTTTCAGAAAATGATTTAGAAAAAAAAAAACTTTGCAAATTTTGGACAAAAGATTTCCCTTTCTTCAATTAACTCTTTTTCACTTTCAATGTTTCACGAAAGAAAGATGATGACAAAAATATAGCAAGTTTGGGTAAAAAGCTTCATGCCTTGTGTGTTCAAATTGCTAACGAAGACCACTGAATTATGGGGTATCGTTACTTTATAGCCTTTTATTTATTTATTAGTAAAGTAAGACTATGATATTTATTATATATTCATTTATTTATTATATAGAACTGTGGTCGCAGTCTAAACCGTTCATTGTTCATAAAATGCAAAATGATTATAAATGTTCTTATTATACACTTTGATATTGTCTCTATGTATTTGAACGGGAGGAAAGTGTGCAATATTTTTTGATATTGCATACTTTGATATTGCACTAAGATTATTTTCACGTGCACAAATGGACTGGACTACTTTCTGGTTGCTACCTCGCCACAAGTCAACATAAAATCACATTATCAACGCTTTCTGTTTACGTTCAATATTCCAGAAATAGTTTTGTCAGAGTAAAGAAATACATTCTAGTTCTTTGAATGCCTAAAGGGTAATACGCCAGTGTTTGTTTTCACCTATTTGCAACATTTTCCGAGAAATAAACAACTTCATCCCCTCCCCCTCTCCGTCGACTCAGATGCCCCCCCCCTCCCCCTTCCGTCTCAAATTTCTTCCAAATCAATGTATTTGTTTCTCCTTAATTCCTTTATCTATGTTATTTTATAACTCTTTCAAAACTAATTCATGCCCATCCCTTAATGTCTATCATGATATCATAGTTCTAGTATCTATCTCTCTTCCACCCCATTCTATCTCTTTATCTCGTCTTTCACTCCGCCCCGTCCTTTATGACTATCGCTAGTCTGCTCCGGTATCAATTACGCCGATTTAGTCAGTTCTGGAACATGTAACTGGTAAGAATAACAAATGAACAAGTTTTCATAAATATATTTATTTCATTTTTATTCAAAGTAAGTCGAAATCAACGCGTATTGAAAGATCTAAAGTGCGATTCAACACAAAAATGTCCGCCGTCTTTTTTGTTTACACTGTCACTTCGTAGCAACGGATGTATTCATCCGAACGTAGAAATATAACGAAAAGGATTTTGCGGGAAAAGGTCTATTGCGTAACTGTTATTAAAAAGCGGTTTAAATTTAAACAAAAACTCGTTCTTGAAGTATAGGGGATGTAAAAAATCGATAAATAAGAAGTGAATATCGTCCAACAATATCAAAGTATACAATAAAAAGGTTATTGAATTTATATGGGAATATATTGTGTCGGACTCGTTCTTTTGGCGTAGTTGCCCTCGCAAGCTCGGGCATTCTGCCAAAAGAACTCGTCCGACACATTATATTCCCATAAAAATTCAATAACCTATATTATAAAATGAAAATTATAAACTCTGCAAAAAATGCGGAAAATTGAAATAACAAATTTTTAATGAAAATTAAGTGTAAACGAGTCGATCATCCAGAAATGCTTAAAGCTTTAAAAAACAAACAAACGCGATCTCTGACCGTCTGGTTTAAAAGTGACAGGTATTTGCGATACCGTTGTGAAATTGAATAATATAAAGAGGATAAGTTAGTGTCTTAAAATGTCATTGTTTTAAGGTGGAGGCAGAGAGTATTGATCATGACGAGACTTTGTCGAGTCATGATAATTTCTCACAGCCGAGACCAGATAACATTGATGTTTTAAGACACTTACTTGTTATTCTATTTATTATGCAATAACTTTTCAGTGCTTGATTATAACATACCCTTTAAAATAAAAGAAATCCAGGCGAAAGTGTATGCAAATTGATTCTAAAAACAGACTGTCCGATATCATTTTATGTTATCAGACAGGTGATATCGGGTCAATACAGGTTTCGATGCATGATAATCTTAGATTTATAGCTCGCTCCTCTCAAAACTTATGTCATCTAAGGTTGCCACGAGAAAACTTTAAAAGGATTGTGAAAATCAAATTGAATCGGGCTTCCCCGCAAATCTCAGAAGTATGGCAGCTGGACACACTAAATCTAAATGTATTATCTTAAATTTACATCTTTTAGGCTTAACAATCGTTAGAAGCATACTTAATTTTAATTTAATGTCCGACACATGTCTTCATAATGAAAAGTAACGCATAGAATCATTGAGATATAAAAGAATTTTGAACTTGAAGTTCAGAGTTACAGCTTTTTTTTCATATTCATTGTCGTCAATTGTTATATAATTATGTTGTGTTGGAAGTAAAATTTCATTTAGAAGATGAAAACTAATTAAAAAAGAAAGTTGGAAATATTCCGTAAAAAATAGAAGCCTTTTTTACAAGTGAACTTGAGTTCGTCCCTTCCTTGGCCAAGTCGAATTTCGGGTCACAAATAAGTTGCAATGTAAAAGTACAATCTTTTTAAGAACCAATGTATATAACAAAACTCTCATATCGTTTCCGAAAACTATATGATCTATTTTTTATTCGTATGAATATATCGGTAATAAAACCCAGTGATCTCCGCCAATGAGAACGTGTCCCTCTAGGGACGGGTTAACCTCGCTTGACATGAAATTGTGATACATTTTAGGAGAGTTTTGTTACATAAATGTTCAGACCACTGGCTCTACTTTGCTGAATTGTTACTCGTTATCGTTTTGTACTCGGACTGTTTAAGAATTCTAATGGATTTTTGTCACAAAACCTCCGCCTGTCATGCGTTCAGGATTACAGAATATTCGTATTACATTCAAAAATGGTACGCCGCTTAACACCCATGTGCGCTACAGTTAAAGGCATCGTGAATAGACACCCATTCCGATCAAAATCATTCTAAATCATTCTCTCAGGGCTCCATTCATTCATTCTAAACACTCACTCACATTGATCAAAATGCTCCGAATTTATAAGAAAGCAGAATGAAATCGTCCAAGACAAATAACATTTGATTCAAATTGCTCAAATTATTCTATTACTTAATTGGGTGGATGTGGTTTAAAAGTATCTGGTTAGTCTACGTAGACACATACACTGAAAGGTACGTATATTATACTAAAGAGATGGACAGTTAACAACATCGTGAAATTGACAAGGTGAATGATTTTTGAATGATTTAGGAATGAAATGAATGAGTGTGTGGAGCGTGTTTTCATTGAATTTAATAGGACCGGGCACTTCAATATCGCAAATTTTGTTCAGTTTGAGTATTTCAACAAAAATATTACACATTTTACTGTATACGGACTTTTTATGCCTAATTAAACGAAAGTCTGGTCAGAATGGTATTTCCCACCAATTCTATATTAACTCATTGTTTTGAAAGGGTCAAAGTTACAATTTATATGATCAATATCTTTTTTCTGTATGTAACCAAATCGGATGTATTTATTCACGGATATTGTCTACTGCCCCCACTGGAGACAGAATAATTTTAGCCTCGGGGATGTTCAACTATCTATTTTCCTTGGGAAAATGTTTTCTTTTCTAATTTGTTGATTGTAAACCTTAATGCGGTTGAATTTAAGGTCGTCCGCTAAGAGAGCTACAATAATTTCTAACACTTCTTTGAAATTGACTCAAATCTCACTGACAATCATTCAAAAATTATTCGCTCTGGTCTCAATTATTTGATAACAAATTCTCACTAAAACCATACAAAAACTCTCTGAAAAAATTCAAAACACTCTAACTTTCATCCAAAACTCTCTTCATATAGAATATTGACCTTATTTTATCAAAGAAAGGTAGTAGGCTATTATACCGCTGATTTCTTTCGATTTGAACGAAATTAGCTTGATCTATTTTCCCTGGGAAAATGTTTTCTTTTCTATTTTGTTGATTGTAAACCTTAATATTGATGAATTTAATGTCATCCGCTCAGGGTACTACAATAATTATCAACATTTTTGTTTTTAAAATCAACTCCAATCTCGCTGACAAGCATTCAAAATCACTCGCTCTGCTCTTAATTCTTGGATGATAAAATATCACTTTGACCATTCTAAACGTTGTGAAATAATCCAAAACGCTCCAAACTTCATTCAAATAGCTTCAAACGTTTTGTAATTTAATAATGCTTGCGCGAATTTGAAGCGTTTAATTGGACACAGAAAATAATTTTCTTTAAATAGAATACTACGCTTTTGAGTGAGAGAAAGATATATATAATACGTACTTAGTGTTTTGTATGGAAAAAAATATCTAACGAGGTTGGGAGAATTGATCATTGTCGAGGCTCTGCCGAGACAATTACCAATTCTCACAACCGAGTTAGATATTTTTTCATACAATACACTTAGTACGTATTATATTTATCTTATAACCTCTTTTTGTCTTGTTTTAGTCGATGTTTCTAACTTAAATGCTAGTTTCTAAAAATAACTGTATGATATTATTGTTCTAAAAATAACTATGTGATATCATAAAAAATATCATACGGGTTGTTATCATACGGATACTTGTATAGTTATAAGATAAAATATAACAACGTTAATTTCGTTCGCATAGAACGAAATTATAGTTATAATATTAACTTCTTTATAGCACTCAAAACGCATTCATCGCACAGATCCGACTTCATCATTTAAGACATTCATGTGTTTGGTCAATGTCAAGCTGTTCTCAATAGAACCTTGATGTCGTGTTACAAAATTTGTTACTATTCAAAAAATAGAAATGTATCTACACTACAACATAATACATGCTATATTACTCATTGCTTTGAAAGGGTCAAAGATACAATTTATATGATCAATATCTTTTTTCTGTATGTAACCAAATCGGATGTATTTATTCACGGATATTGTCTACTGCCCCCACTTGAGACAGAATAATTCTAGTCTCGGGGATGTTCTAGTATCTATTTTCCTTGGGAAAATGTTTTCTTTTCTATTTTGTTGATTGTAAACCTTAATGCGGTTGAATTTAACGTCGTCCGCTAAGAGAGCTACAATAATTTCTAACACTTTCTTGAAATTGACTCAAATCTCGATGACAACCATTCAAAATCACTCGCTCTGCTCTTAATTCTTTGATGATAGATTATCACTTTAACCATTCTAAACGCTGTGAAATAATCCAAAACGCTCCAAACTTCATTCAAATAGCTTCAAACATTTCGTAATTTAACAATGCTTGCACGAATTTGAAGCGTTTAATTGGACACAGAAAATAATTTTCTTTAAATAGAATACTACGCTTTTGAATGAGAGAAAGATATATATAATACGTACTTAGTGTTTTGTATGGAAAAAAATATCTAACGAGGTTGGGAGAATTGATCATTGTCGAGGCTCTGCCGAGACAATTACCAATTCTCACAACCGAGTTAGATATTTTTTCATACAATACACTTAGTACGTATTATATTTATCTTATAACCTCTTTTTGTCTTGTTTTAGTCGATGTTTCTAACTTAAATGCTAGTTTCTAAAAATAACTGTATGATATTATTGTTCTAAAAATAACTATGTGATATCATAAAAAATATCATACGGGTTGTTATCATACGGATACTTGTATAGTTATAAGATAAAATATAATAACGTTAATTTCGTTCGCATAGAACGAAATTATAGTTATAATATTAACTTCTTTTATAGCACTCAAAACGCATTCATCGCACAAATTCGACTTCATCATTTAAGAGATTCATGTGTTTGGTCAATGTCAAGCTGTTCTCAAAAGAACCTTGATGTCGTGTTACAAAGTTTGTTACTATTAAAAAAATAGAAATGTATCTACACCACAACAGAATAAATGCTTTATTACCCATTGCTTTGAAAAGGTCAAAGAAACAATTTATATGATCAATATCTTTTTTCTGTATGTAACCAAATCGGATGTATTTATTCACGGATATTGTCTACTGTCCCCACTTGAGACAGAATAATTCTAGTCTCGGGGATGTTCAACTATCTATTTTCCTTGGGAAAATGTTTTCTTTTCTATTTTGTTGATTGTAAACCTTAATGTGGTTGAATTTAACGTCGTCCGCTAAGAGAGCTACAATAATTTCTAACACTTTCTTGAAATTGACTCAAATCTCGATGACAACCATTCACAATCACTCGCTATGCTCTCAATTATTTGATAGCAAATTCTCACTAAAACCCTACAAAAACTCTCTGAAATAAATTCAAAACACTCTAAATTTCATTCAAATCTCTCTTCATATGGAATATTGACCTTATTTTATCAAAAAAGATAATATTATACCGCTGATTTCGTTCGATTTGAACGAAATCAGCGTTATCTATTTCCTTGGGAAAATGTTTTCTTTCCTTTTTTTGGTGATTGTTAACCTTAATGCGGTTGAACTTTATGTTGTCTGTAAAAAAATAGAGACAAAAATGTCAAACAACATTGCCCAAAACCTGTCTGTTGAGTCTTAATTTCTTTATGGTTTCCTCTTTTATATCCACTGAACCTTTTAAAACATATTTGCCCCATGCATTTTCATGGTCAAAGGATCAATGACTCTTAAATTGCCCTCTTAATTAGAAAATCAGTTATAAACCCCTGATACTCGACACTGCCTCAGCAATACAAGTACATGTATATCAAATCTCAATTTCATTTCAGTTCAATGTCCCAAAGTTTCTTGATATTTCCGAAAATTCCATATAAGGCAGTTTTCAAGAATTTATATAAAATACAACAAACAAGCCAGGAAGACGGCCATCAAAAATATCGGATGATTAATTCAGTTTTATATCGTAAGATCATTTATCTTGTCATGCGGTAAACAACTCAGTGCAACCGGCATGTAAATCTAGAAAGATTGAGTGCATTTAAGGTGTCCCGATATACTATCAATGTATTTGACAATAAAATTATATTTAATGTTATATCAATCTCAAATATTGCCTTAACAAGATCAATTAATTTGTCAATCTTGAAGATTGACAATTTCTTTTATCATGTATGGGCATTTTTTTAGGAATTAATCATGTACAAAAAATCTTTATTATAATATCTTTATTTTATGAAGGTGAAACATTAAGACAAATCTTTCAAAATTAACAAATTGAAATTTCTCTTTTTTACAATGTTGCCTTCAGTGAAAGAAAAATTAATGAAAAATGATAATCTGTTTAAATAATGATTTCATGATAAAAAAATATGATGAAAGTCGCCTAAAAAGATGATGACAAATGATGACATATGAAAATAACAATGGACACAATATACAAGAAAATTCATGTATTAATAAATCTTCGGACAGATACACCATTTACTTAAATAAATTAGATGCTTTCTGCATCGACCGTTGATTAGTTAAGAGCAAATACTGTTTAAATTTGTTTTTGAAGCTAGATAAAGAAGATGCATTTCTAATGGAAATTGGGATTTCATTCCACACATGTATACTACTGTATGAGAAAGAACGTTTTTTGTGCAACGTATTATATTTTGAGTGTGTGATGTCATTATGTGCAGACGACCTTAAATTATAGTTACTGTTTTTACAAAATGAAATAACCTCATTTATGTATTCTGGTAAAAGGTTATTATAGCATTTGAAAATTAAAACACCAGTATAATAATTACAGCGGTTGTCAAATGTCATCCAGTTTAGTTTAGTGAAAAGTTCAATCGATGGTGTTCTTGAAGAAGCGCCCAAAATAACACGAGCTGCTCTTTTTTGAAGTATAGATAATTTAGCAGTCCTATATTTAGCACTTTTCCATCAAACTGTACAGCAATAATCAAAGAGAGGAAGTATAAACGAATTGTAAAACAGTTGCTTCATTTCTAAGGTGAGATAATTCGATATTCGTTTGAGTAATGTAATTTTACTGTTGATTTTAGAACTTGTTTTTTCAATGTGTGTATTCCAAGATAGATGGTTGTCGACATGTACACCCAAAATCTTATGAGATTCAACGACTTCAACGCAAACACCGTTTAGTTGTAAGCAAAGGTTAATATTCTTTAATCTATGTTTAGGTCCAATAAGCATACATTTTGTTTTAATTGGGTTTACAAGCATATTATTATTTGAACACCAAGAGAGTATAGATTTTAAACTACTTTGTAAGTTGGTTTGTATTTCGTTAATGTTTACTCCAGACTTATATAATGTTGAATCATCTGCATAGAGATCTAAACTCGAGATATTTCCATACAAACTCATGTCATTAATATAAATCAGAAATAGAAGCGGTCCTAATATAGAGCCTTGTGGGACACCGCTTGATATGATTTGTGGGGTGGAAAAATTATCACTACTCTTAATATACTGTTTTCTGTCGGACAAATAAGATCCAAACAATTCTAAGGCTTTGATAGAAAATCTATGCAACCTTAATTTATACAACAAAATTTTATGATCCACAAGATCAAAGGCTTTCTGCAGATCAACGAAAACTGAACCAACGATTTTTCCCGAATCAATATCCTTTGACCATTCATCGATCATTCGGATAAGGGCCGTCTGACAAGAATGCTTTTCTCTAAAACCTGATTGGTGCTTATTAAGGATATTATTTTTGTTCAAAAAGGATAACAACTGATTCGATAAATGACGTTCAAAGATCATTGAAATAGTTGGCAAAATAGATATTGGTCTATAGTTATTTGGATCCTTCCTATCGGAGCCCTTATGTAATGGAAGAACATACGCTTTCTTTAAGGCATTTGGAAATATACCTTTTGCAATACTGTTGTTGATAATAGATGTTAATGGTAAAATTATCTGATCGCCACAAGATTTCAAAATAGTGGCACTAATACCATCAATTCCGGTTGTTTTATTTTTGTCGAGATTATTTATCATTTTCTTTACTTCTAAGGGTGTTATGAAGTCAATATCAAAAACTTGACCTTTCAATACTGTTTCCAAATATTTCTGCAGATAGTAAAATTGGGGTTCATTGAATTGTGACTTTTTCACAATGTTTGCTATATTGATGACGTGTTTATTGAATGATTCTATAATATCATGGGCCCCCCGGATACATTCTCCGTTAAAAACCATTTCCGAAGGTAATTGAACAGGTTCAGCTAATAAATTATCATTATTTTGTACTCGGTGTAAGTTTTTCCATAGATCTTTACTACTTGTACCCCTTTTGATTGCATTATTGTAGAACTCCTTCTTATTTTTACGAATGAGATGCACCACTTTATACACATTTATTCGTTAAGAATCTTCACCAAAATAACATTTAACAGACACGATATATACATGTATGTTGTTTTAGTAAATTTAATATTATTGTTAATAGTATTACATATTTTTATCCATGAAAAAGGACCAACATAATTACAAAACATACCTCAAGCAACACGCAAATACATAATAATATCATAAAAGTCAATGGTACAATATTCAGATCGGTTAAATGGCTAATATTTCATTACAGAAAAGGTACAATTCATTATTAAACACATTTCAAAATAACTCAGGCCAATCTAGAATGCAACTTTCAACTTTCTACAAAACTCTTAAAGAATTAATATTGCGAGTCCTTTAGTAACATTATAGTTTCTGGTCTTGAGTAATTCTAAAACAAATACCATACAGACAAATTTGTCTTAGTGCCCACCTGTTTTTAGCAAGCAAGCACCAACTGAGGATTTCCTAATTACGGACTATGGGATAAAGCAGAAATCTTTTACATACATCCACCTGAATAATAAGAGCCACCCAAGTCTGGGTTCATACTTTTTTTTCATACGTGGGCTTTCCATCTTCGGTGGAAGTTTTGTGATAAAGATTTCATATATTAGATGAGGACGACGTGATTTAAGATAATCATTCGATAGATTAAAAAAAAACTTAGCAAATTGCAAAAAGCTTCGACCCTAGTCAGCCTGCGCATTTTGCGCAGTCTGACTATGGTAGAAACTCTGCGCACTACCCAGATGGTTTCTTTTCCCGTAACGGGTGACAAACAACACGGATTTTTTTCAATTTAAGGTATATTCGATTATGACACGAATCTTTACCATACGACCATTTGAATAAAATAACCAATGAAGTCATAGCTTCGACATTTTTGTTGCGTGTTCGACTGATAATAAAAGTGCTGAAATTACCAGACCCCCTTCCTCCGCCACCCCTATAAAAAAAGAAAATGGAAAATAAATTAAAAGGAAAATAAAATAAAATAAAAACAAAACAACAAAAGTTTCTATAAATGGTACTTGGTTTTGCTTTTTATGACTCAACATGGAAAGTGACTTTCAAGGTCAAGGCTTGACAACGTTACATGTACAAGGTAATATTTTCTGGAATCATATTTCTAGGAAAATTGCCGGTAATTGGGACAGCTTCTTACAATTATCGATACAAGTCAAACGGGAGTATACAGGCTATAATGACATTTCCTTCCTAATATGGTAATTTTGCTGTATTGCAGCCAAAGTACAACAGTCGAGGCCATTAAGACGTTTATTACAGACAATAAACGATTAATCTTAAGTCCTACCGCCAGAATATTTATCATTGCTTACGGAATAGTAGACTGTGAAATGACTTACGTATAACATGCCAGAGGAACTTGACAGATTTAACGCGTATTTCCTTGTATAAGACATTTCTTAATATGGCCAACAATAGTTAGCCACCATTTTCATCGAAAGATTCTTAGTGTATTTCTGTCTATTCCATTCATCATCCCTTATTTGAACGTCCAACGATAGTGACCGCTCATATTCTATGACAAATTTTTATGCGTATGTCCATTCTCACCCTTTCTTTCAATGGTCAACGATGGTAAGCAACCATTTCCATTGACTGATTTTCATGCGTATTTCCAATCACCACCCTTCTTTATACGGCCAACGATGGTTATTTTCACAAAATAATTTACATTTTCGATAATTATATTACACACACATTTATTGAATGTAATATTTTTTGTCGGTGGGCAATTAAAAAAACAAAAAAACTAAACAAAACAAAATAAAAAACGCAACCTTGACCGATGACCTATTTCTTAAATGTTTTTTCCATTGAAGTCTTTGGTCAAATTTACTTAGTTAAGAAAAAAGTACCAATCTCCTTTTTTACTACACGTTTTTAAAGCCAGCAGGATACTGTTTTGGGATTGCGTCTCTTGTACATACATAAATGAGCTTGTATGTGGCCGTAAATGCTATCGAAGAAGAATCGTCGGGTTTCTAAGACCTAAATTTACGCAGGGGAATACGCATATTTAATAAATAGTCATGCACCATATAACAAATTTAGAAACTTTTCATACATGACAACTTGTTGATTTGAACCGTATGCCTTCATCGCGCGTCAAGCAGGCGAGAGAGCAGTTTATCACAGACACAAAATGTTAAATTCAAATCCATATCAGCGTATCGTTAATCATATTGGACAGAAACATAGTCGGACGCGTTTCCACGGAGTGTCGAATTGTGTAAATATTTTAGTAATTGAAATGATAAGGTAAAACAAGATAACCGCAATCATGCAATTATCATATGGTGCAGCAATTGCATGAATTACACATCGTCGGAAGACTACTAAATTATCGTAATTAAACCTTCGACAAAGTAGATATTACGATGATTTGGTTGGCATCCGACGGTTTAAGGTTTTCCGGAATTTTCACGATATGATCGGTCAATGGTTCGACTCCGCTAAATATTTTAGGTGTTCAAGAAAGAAGCGGTATTTTGTTTGAAACAAATAAGACAAAATAAATGAATGAATGAATAAATAAATAAATATATTATACACTGTTTGTTGTAAGTCATCCACCGGTTACCTTTTGCGGGACTATAGGTTTGCCGTCACACTTTAGTGCAGCGTATCTCCTAAACCGCAAGTTCTATACACTTACAAATCACTATGTGGATAAGTGTCATTTAAAAGAAACGTAACTCTAGCTTGTCGATTTTTTGAGTTTTTGCCTTTTGTTGTTTTTACCTTCAAATTTTTGTTCGGAGCATATTTCCTAAACAGTAAGTGCTAGCAACTTGAAATTTAATACACATACATATGACAATACGGGGAATTGTCATGTACAAGAACCGCAACTGCAGCTCTAGCTTGAATATTTTTTGAATTATTGCCCTATGTTATTTTTACATTTAAATTTTTGTCAGGGGCACATCTCCTAAATCCTAAGTACTAGCAACTTGAAACTTTATACACTTATAGATCACAATGGAGAAGCGCCATGTACAAGAACTATAACTCTTACCTGTCCATTTATGAGTTATTTCCCTTTGTTGTTTTTACCTTTAAGTTTGTGTCCGGAGCATATCTCTAAAAGTGTAAGAGCCAGGAACTTTAAACTTTATACTCTTATAGATCACTATGTGGAGTAGTTTCATGTTCAAGAACTGTTACTCTGCTTTGTTTGGTTATTTCCATTTGTTGAATGATTATTGGTTATCTTTATAATAATCTTTTTTTATTTATTGTCTTCTCAATTCAATCCCTTCTGCCCATATTTGTCCGAATTTAGTTAACTCTGTCCACAATATCAAAAGTTTACACTATACCAAAACTACAGCAAAAACGCTTACTATGAAAAAGACTTTTTTTTCAATCCGGAGGGGACTCCTGAATTGCATCGCAATACGTCTTGCACTTGTTTCACTTGGATTCGTAAGCATGTACTTAAAATTATACATATTTTCTTTAGTAGGCAAATAGTTATGACAGAGTAGGAGACCGAAATGAAACAAGCCCATTTAAAAGATGGTCCCGAAACATAAGCTCATATCAAGCCTTCAATAAGACTTTTTTCCCCCAAATTGAGAATAGATCGAACATAGCAAGGATATCAAAATTGATCGCAGCAACTGCCCTCTGCAATCAAAAGAGCGCTCAAACTGTCAGGAAACCGGCATGATGCACTGGCGGGGGATGTTTTAGTAATTATACTGCTAAAACAAAAAGAAATTAATTTTCAACACATTAACCGACGGAATACGCTTAATTATATACGTATCGACTAGCCCTTTCCTGTTAAAAAGTGACATATAGGTCCAAGGGGCCAGATGTTATTCATTTATGTATTATGTTATTGTATTCTATTTGATTGTTACATATGTCACTATATAAAAACTTCACTTTCTTACTTACTTACTTACTTACTTACTTACTTACTTACTTACTTACTTACTTAATGTATGTATGTATGTATGTATGTATGTATGTATGTATGTATGTATGTATGTATGTATGTATGTATGTATGTATGTATGTATGTATGTATGTATGTATGTATGTATGTATGTATGTATGTATGTATGTATGTATGTATTTCATTAGTTTTGTGTTTCCTTATACAGCGCTTTTCAGATATACTTACGTATACTACTTTACTTTTGCCACGGATTAAAACTGAAAGTACATCTTTTGTTTTCCTATAATTTTATTCGTTCAATTCAAAACAATTGATTTCAATTTTCTATCAGATTATTAACCGGGCAGTTTTTGAGTTATCTTTTCCCCTTGACAATGTCTATGTTTTAAATGAAGGCGTCTCAATGAAACTATGCGTGCGAGTGCAAAATCACAAGATCTATCCAGAGATATAAGGGAGATAACTCAGGAAGCATTTTGTAGGAACTATGTCCCCCATTACTTAGATTTAGTTGTCACTCTCGTTGGGGGGTTCGTTGGCACGTACAGGTGGTGATCTTGATGAATTGATGATATACTGTAGATGAAAACATAATCGATTGTACTTGTTTTTGTTAGAGTGAAATTGCTCATGGAAAATACCTTTTAAATTTGATTCCCATCATAATTAAATAGTACATATCATAACTTCGAACCCCCTTTCCTATAAAGTCGTATTAGCGTTTTAGTTTGTTTTGTCTTAATATATTAATACGCATTTCATTCAAATAGACGATCAAACGATCGATCACTTTGAGAATGAATAAATTGTCAGTTATCAGCCACACGTTTTATCCTAGATTTTATCATACTTTCATTTTCAAAATTGAGTACGGGTTGAACACGAGCATTTTTAAAGTTTTCTAATTCTAAGTATTGCGCAATTCTGAAAATTTGTACACTTGTATGCTACACAAGTAGAACTTTGTAACATTAAACAACCATAATAAAACGGCTTCATCTATATTTACACCAGAAAAATATTATGTCATACAAAATGCAATGTTTTCCATTGTACCTACACATTTTATAAAGATCTTATAAGAAAAGGTATTCTTCTTCATTAAAAACATAATTAAGTAAGAATGCTTGAAGTCGGTGTCTCAAAGAAAACTTTATGTCTTTTGACGTCAATTGTGCACCGCAAATTGCAAGAAAATGCAGTTGTTTATTTGTACTTTGGCTTTGAGTTTGTTTTTTTAATGATAAGATCTAAGTCTATTTCACTGGTGAGAGCTTTTTGTTAACTTGACTGCAAATAAAATATACTGAAGCATACATGTACCAAGATCTGCAGAGAGATGGGGTGTTTTGAAATTTAGAATAAAGTATTTCATCAACTATTGCAAAAACCCTTAGTTGTTGGTACTCATTGTATTTGTCTCGTTTAGACGATTCAAATGAGTACCAACAACATAGGATTTCATTGAGAATTAAAGTCTAAGTTGGCTATATTCCCTCTTATCTGTCACTCTGAAACTTATTAATTTCCTTTCTTATACCTTGTTATATAACATGTACATTGTTCAGATTATCGAAACACAACTGAGCGCTCCCAGGAATAGCATTATAAGGGGTCAGTGCAACACTATAGTTAGTGCCTATATGTATGTATGTGTAGGCACTTACGAAAGTGTTGCCCTGACCCCCCTCGAAATTTACCCTGCAATACACAGTGAAGCGTTTAAATTAGCGGGGCGCTCGATTTTGCTTTGTAAACCTGAACGGCTGTTGAATATCCTTTTTTTTTAAAGTCACGAATGAAATTACACAACTGCATTATTTTATGCAAATAAGCGGCATGTAATTTATAGTTACGACGTTTCTTTTTTCGGGAAGACGCTGACGTGATTTTATAAACTTTGTTGATCAACAAAAGATAAAGTATAACTTTATATCGCACTGACTTTGTTTTTCATGGCCGCCCAACAAGTAAGCTACACCATAGATCAATTGATTAGATTTAGTCACGAGTTCCTCAAGTACATTTTTATGTTCCTGTTCTTCATTATTTGACACTAAAAGCCTCCCTATATACAATTTGTCTTGGTATATTATAGCACGCAACCATTACCTCTATTGAATACAAAATTTCAGTAGGATACGGCATGGGCTCTGATCGAATCAAAGGCAAAACAAAGTGTCTGTACAAGAGAAGTTAACGCAATCACCACTCTCAACGTAAAAGCTAAGATCTACATACATTTACAAACACGTGTAAAATCAGTAATACCATTTATTATTAAACGATCGAAGGAACATTCCAATGTCAATATTTCAGAATGTTAACGTTAAATCCCACACAAAAACATTTTCTTTACGACCGGAATCATTCGTTTTGATATTACTGCTCTCATGTGTTATACCATTTAAATAATCTAAAACATTCGTAGGTCTTACAGTTAACAATATCGTGGAATTGACAAGGTGAATGATTTCGGAAAGAAATTAAATGAGTGGGAGGTGCGACAGTTGAATGAATTTGAAGGGAGATAAGCTAATGAATACATGTAGGATTTTTACAAAAAGAAAACTATGAAATGTAATTTTTTGTAGATGGATCTAGTGCATATTTTGTATATGTACGAGAGATGATCATTCGTTTCGTTCAAGATAAGAAATGAAATAACTTATGCTTTTTTTTTTGGTCATAACATTATGATTTTTAAATGTCTTACAAGAACATGAGTCAATGACCCACACTGACACCAAAGCTGGATCAATTGGGGTTAATCTAAAGGCTATATATTTTATTACCTGTCATGAAATAAGCACCGAGGATCATCCCACCAAGGTCATGCACTGCCAAGTAACGTCAAAAAGCGTCAGGACGAATTGATTCCATGGCACGAGAGTAATTAGATAAGTGCCTGAAGAATTGATTCCTTGTGTTTGAAAGGGGAATAGTTAGAAATATTAGGTCATAAAGTTAAAAACATCGCGAAATTGACAACGTGAATAAGTTTGGATTTTTTTTGCGGTCAATTGAATGAGTATGTGGAGCGAGTTTTGAGTGAAATTAAAGGGAGGTAATCCAATATTGCTAATTTTGTTCAAGATGAACAAAATTAGCGATATTAATTACCTCCCTTTTATAAAGTATACGTACTTTTCTGTTTGTTCGTCTTCGTGGACAAATCAGACACTGTAAGGATCACACCAGGTAATAAAATCGTAGAATAAATAGATCGATTTGAATTTATTGTTGAAAGTCTTGAACGATTTTTAAATGTTTTCTGATGATTTCGGAGCGTGTTTGATCGATTTGAGTGAGCGTTTTGAATGAATGAATGGAGCGCCGAGTGAATGATTAAGAATGATTTTGACAGGAATGAGTGTCAATTTTATGATGATTTTAACTGTATTATCGTAAAGAATGATATTTCGGATTGCTTGTGTATCAATTGTTTCCATTGTGCAGAGACTGACAGCATCATAGCTGCACACAGTATCGACATTTGTGTCAGACTTAAGAATTTAATATGATGCCCGGCATCAAAAGTTTTGAAAAACATCTGAATGTATGTGAAGTTTTTTTTCAAGTTTATGAGCCCATGTCGAATGACCAATCGATTACTATTCGTTCGCCCGTCTCCAGAACAGTGAATTACATCATCATTATTCATTTCAATCAAAACCATTCCTAATGGCTCACTCAGCGCTCAATTCATTCACTCCAAACACTCACTCAAAACATTCCAAAACGCTCCAAAATCACGAATAAAGATAAAAGCAACAACTACATTCAAAATAAATATAGTTAGAAAAAAATCGCGATTTCATAGGCATAATTGAAATTATAAGCGTCTGATTGGTCCTTGAAGAGATGGGAAACTATTCATAGATTTTGGATGCATATTTTATTAAAGGGGGGTAAAAAATATTGCTTATTTTGTCCACCCAGAACAAAATTAGCGATATCGGATAATATCCCTCGAATTTCATTCAAAACTCACTCATCGCACTCATGCGATTTCATTCCATTATCATTCCAAAATCATTTACCTTGTCAATTTCACGATGACGTTAGTCGATGTACCTGCATTTTTGATATTTGTGACCCGTCAGGTGAAAAGGGACGGCATCTGGGTAGTGCCTAAAGTGTCGACCCCAGTAAGACTGTTGCGATTGGCTAATTTTCTTAATCTATAGATACCGTTCTATCTTTCGGATAAAATTACTTTGAAAGTCGACCCCAGTTGACCACTACTGGAAATAATCTCTTTTTGAATATTTACTCGATAAATCAGTGAATTATATAACATTTATAACCCCAAACCAATCGGTGCAAAAGCTATACAGAGAATGATTTTATTTTGAAAAATGAGCAATGCCATTAATTGTTCACCAAATCATATGTTATTGATGCTCAATAAAATCGTCTCGATTCCAGAAAGGTCAGGGCCGAACTTCTTTTCAATCTTTCATGCCACGGAATTCCTTGATGATCCTTTTCTATCCGAGGACCCACTCAATTACCTTATAAGATCTGCATACAAAACTTGACCCGTCAAGCGAAAAGAGACCATCATTATTCTTAATAGTAATAATAATAATGATAATAATCAAGAAAATAAATAAATAATAATAAGATAAATAAATGAATACATGAATGAAAATTGAAAATATGATAATATAATAATATAATGATTATGATAAAAATATTAACAAAGATTATAATAATCATAACCATTATTATAAGTATCTATTTTAAAAAAAAAAGATTTGGTTAAGAATAGGTCAACCAGAGGTTATTTTTTTTTCAAAATTTCTTACACTTCAATTTACATTGTAGATTTTTCATTCTAGATTCAGAGTCAAGTACGAACTCTAGTCAGCCTGAGCAGTCCGCGCAGTATAACTTGGATCGACAATTTAAGTACTACCCAGATGGTCCCTTTTCGCGCGAGTGGTAACAAAAATCAGAATAACAAAAAACAAACAAATCATCGTCCGCCTATGTTGACGTGAGACGGGCGATTATTCATGGGAATGTGACAAAGGTTAATTGGCATTTCTCTGGCCATTTCTTATTTCCATTGATCTGCTATGATGGGCTTGTCAGGAAAGACGTGCTAAAGGCTTTTGGAAACCGATCACCAACTCTTTAATGTCCGCTTGACGTACTGGGATATCATTAGTGAAAACAATACAGTTGAAAATATCGTGAAATTGACATTCTTCTCAATCAAAACCACTCTTAATCGCTCACTCAGCGCTCCATTCATTTATTCATTCATTCGTTCTAAACACTCACCCAAACTATTCAAGAACGCCCAAACCCCATTGAAAAACATAGAATCAAAAACGTCATTCAAATAAATTTGGATAAAGAAAATCGCGATAGCACTTAAATAACTCAAATTGTAAGCGTCTTATAGGTTCTTGAAGAAATAGGAAGCTATCTATAGAACTTGTATGCATATTTTATTAAAGGGAGGTAATCAATATAGCAAATTTTGTTCATATTGAACAAAATTTGAGTTATTGGATTGCCTGCAATTAAATTCGCTGAAAACTCGCTCCACACACTCAATCAATTTCATTCCTAAATCATTCCAAAATCATTCACCTTGTCAAACTCACGATGTTCTTACCTGTAATTTATATAAATTTGTGGACATGTCCATAGTTAAACACCCCTGCTCCCCATCCCCCCTAACCCCCCCCCCCCCCCCCAAATCACGATGCTGTTCATGGCATATTCATGTAGTTCACTTTCCTTAGGCAGACTTTATAGGCTAAAATCAGTCTGCACAGACGTGCAGGCTGATCTTAGCCTATACTGATGTCTGTTATCTGCCTAATCGAAACAAACTATTTCAAATGTCCAAAAATGAACAGTAAGTAACATCGTGAAAATTGACATTCACTTCGACCAAAACCATTCTGAACCGCTCTCTCAGTGATCCATTCATTTAAAACATTCACTCAACCATTCATAAACGCTCCAAAATCGTTCCAAAACACTTCAAAAATATATTTCAAATCGATATAATTATTCTGCGAACTGAATGGGCTTGTGTGGGTTTTAAAGGTTCTGATGGACGTTGAAGACACCCCAAAAATGACACAGATTTTAATCATTTGAAAGAAACGTAATAAAACATCGCTTAGTTCGTTCAATTTGATATTGGATTATCCCCCTTTAGTTTCATTGAAAACTCGCTCCTCCCAACCATTCTATTTCTTTCGTAAATTATTCAAAATCATTCACGTTTAATTTCACAACGTTTTTGACTGTATCTTGACATTGCCCACTTGACATTGTACCTCAACCAAAATTTATTAAATTAATGTAAGAAATGCCCCTTACGCTTCAAGAACGAAAAAAAATAATACCACCACCACTGAAAGGGTGTATATTGGTTTCACAATGTCTGTCTGTCCTTCCGCCAATCCTTCCAATCTAGGAATATTTCGTTTCCTACCCATGACTTAAGGAAGCGCCCTGTTGTTTTGGGGTCACAAAGGTCAGAGGTCCCAATGATCTGTTTGTTCGGAAAGCATTTCCAGTCAAAATCGTTTTTTGAAAATATCCATTGTCCTCGTTTTGCAAAGGACATCACTATGTTTTTCGTCAAATTTTGACAGCCACTGTTTTCGTAGATAAGCTGATAAGTATCTGTACCTAAAACGATAATCTGGCTTGGGTTCACGTGGTGAAACAATTACCCCTCATTATCACAAATCTAGCTTTCTAGTAAATACAATCATTATAAAAGCATAGTCAGACACGATATGTGGAATTATGAATTATGTGAATTTGTAACGATTTCATGTGCCAAAGGACGTATTCACCTTTTTCGTAGGCGTTGGGCGTTATATGGAGGATAATCGGTTGTTTTAGTGTAAGATCGATTCATATTTCATTTCAGTGAACACTTATTGAAATATCAATTGATTTTACTCGAAAAAAAAAAAAAAATAAAAAAATAAAAAAAAAATAAAAACAAAAAAAACAAAAAAAAACCCCAACAACAATGATTCTACTTCTAAAATGCATAGATAAGACAAAAAATAAAATGTTTAGGATATTTTTTTTTCTTTAAGCGGGTCATTTTGATCGTAATTTAGCTATTCAACATGCATTACGACGTCACTTATTGGGGTCCGCTTATATAACGTCAGATATGGTGAAATGAACGAAAGCGGTGTTTGAGTGTTATGATAATTTCACTTGTTTGGCGGAGAGTTGATCAGCTGATTATCTACCGTTCATTCTCGATAATCCACCGAAACGTATCAAAGAAAGTATATGTAAAAAGCCAGGGGACACCTTTTACGGCCAGGATATATCCCTTTACCATATATGTGACCCGTGTTTCAAAAGGGGAAATGAAGGAAATTCATCTGAAAAAAGAGATTGGTTCTAGCATTCGAAGGACGGGTTTCATATTTGAAAGTAGAGATCAGCCTTGATTCAGAAAACCAGCGTTCGATTACGGACCGTGGCACTCATCCTTTTCGACTATATGTCTCTTACCAATGGGTTGAAAATCGTAGACCTATGTGGAATTGCAGCTGGAGGCTAGGAAAGGACGTAATGGTAGTACTGGTGTGAGAAATACCAGGAATCTGTGCTCAACCGCCGCGATATAATTGAAAGATTGTTGAAAGCGGCGTAAAACCCCATTCAAACAAACATATCAGAAAATCAGCAAAATCCGAAAAGTATCGACCCTTCGTTGTCCGCGCCAGTGGCGACCTATTACGCAATACTCGGATGGTCATTTTATCTTATATATGGACACTATCTAAAATATATCGCCTATATACATAATACGTACTTAGTGTTTTGTATGAGAAAAAATATGTAACGAGGTTGGGAGAATTGATCATTGTCGAGGCTCTGCCGAGTTAGATATTTTTTTCATACAATACACTAAGAACGTATTAAATTTATCTTATAACCTCTATTTGTCCTGTTTTCGTCGATTTTTCAAACAGAAATTCAAGTTTCTAAAAATTACCATATTATATCATTGTTCTAAAAATAACTATGTGATATCATGAAAGATATCATACGGAATGTTATCACACGGATATTTGTATTATAAGATACAATCTTAAACCACATTTACAGTTGCTTATGCACTCATCGTATCTTAGGGCCAGTAGCCTTCGTACAAAGTAATGTTTTCAAATCGGTATATATATAATACGTACTTAGTGTTTTGTATGAGAAAAAATATCTAACGAGGTTGGGAGAATTGATCATTGTCGAGGCTCTGCCGAGACAATAATCAATTCTTACAACCGAGTTAGATATTTTTTTCACACAATACACTAAGAACGTATTAAATTTATCTTAGAACCTCTACTTGTCTCGTTTTCGTCGATTTTTCAAACAGAAATTCAAGTTTCTAAAAATAACCATATAATGTCATTGTTCTAAAAATAACTATGTGATTTCATGAAAAATATCATACGGGATGTTATCACACGGATATTTGTAAAGTTATAAGATAAAATCTGAAACCACATTTACAGTTGCTTATGAACTCATCGTATCTTAGCGCCAGTAGCCTTCGTACAATGTAATGTTTTCAAATCGGTATAATTGAATATGTTTTTTTTCCAAAACATCCTTAGACTTGCACAACGGTCAACTTTTATATATGTCTTTCTTAAAGTCGATGCCGGTACTCAGTCTAAGACATTCTACGTCTGATATCTCAGTAAAAACATAATATCTATCTATCACCTACCCGGTATATGTTTAATATCCCCCCCCCCCCCCCCCCCCCCAGTTCATTTTTCTATTGATGTCAGACGCTACAAAGACAATAAGAGGGATTTTGTAGAGTGTTTTATAACATAAAGAGGAACTATTCTGTTCTTAAATAAATCCATAATTGCGATTTACGATGAAAACATCCTTTCATCTTATGTCTTACGAAAGCGATGAAATGCAATCGGATTGTAAACTGTCTGGGTTGATGAAAGATGGGAGTTAAGAACACAACTTTGTCCCAAAATTTGAACTGTATATCAAGTCATAAGTTACAATGAATCTAGATCTAAAGAATGGTCATTGCGCACGCTGACAGATTATAGTCAAAATGCCTAATTTTTAGCGTTATTGTTTCAACAGTAAAGAAATGAGGTCTTTAAAGTTGGCAGCCTAGCAGCCTAGCAGAGTGAAATTGGCAGCCTAGCAGCCTTTCCGACCAAAATGTCCCAAAAATTGCCCTTAACATATCGATCTGGTCCTTACAAATATAAGAACTTTATTCTTTGGAAAAAAAAGGTAGTGGTCATTTTAGGTTGCTAAGCTGGTAGACTGCTGGAAATGTGAAGTTGGCAGTCTGGCAGCCTAGCAGCCTAGCAGAGTGAAGTTGGCAGCCTGGCAGCCTAGCAGCCTAGCAGACTAAAATATTTTTTAACCAAATTTTTGATATCTGACACTAGCAATATACACGAGTAGTCATTTCAAACCGTAAAAACTGAATTTCGTTTTATTCAACTTTTCGGACAAAAAATGTCCCGAAAATATATATACAAATATAAGAACTTTAATATTTGAAAAAAAAGGTAGTGGTCATTTTAGGATGCTACGCTGCTATACTGCTTAAAATGTGTAGTTGGCAGTCTGGCAGATATCAATAATTTGGTTAATTTTTTTTAGTCTTCTAGGCTGCTAGGCAGCCAACTTCACTCTGCTAGGCTGCTAGGTTGCCAGACTTCCAACTGCCAGATAGCTTTTCTCGACGGACACGCCCTGATACAACATCTATCTCTGTTTTTGTTTTCAGTCTGTATGAAATCTTAATTTAAAAAAACCCAAACATTTTTCGACATAAATAATATCAAAAATGGGCTTGCGAATATCAGATGACACTTGCAATGAACAGAAGAGTTTATAACTGTCTTTTTGAATCTTCACGAGCCAAGGGATATCGAACCTGTATCGATAGCTTCTTGTCGATAAGTATCTAAGATGAGTAAAACGTCCGCATCCCTTGGTTCGACAAGACGGTCTTTTTGCAGAACTCGTGAAATTAAAATGAAATTCATGTTTATTTTTCGATGACCTCTTTCCTCGCGTATAAAAAAATCAACAAGTACGCCAATCATCCCAAAGTATATATGACCCGTCACGTAAAAAGGGACCATCCGGGAATACTGTAAACCGAATTATTGAAAAAAAAATTTGATCCAGTATAGGTCAACCAGAAGTCGCATTTCGAAAATTCTTTCACTGGAAGGTAGATTGATCATTCAAGATTCAGAAAATAAGCATGGTGCAAAAAGTTTCAACCTTAGTTAGTCTGCGCAAACCGCGCAGTTTGACTAGGATCGACATATGACGCGCCACCGAGATGGTTCCTTTTCGCGTGACGGGTCACACTTTTACAAAGCAGTTTCCCTTTCATTGCGCCGGAGTTACTTTTAGAGATTTTCGAGCAGAAATTGAGTCGGCGTATGATTGTGGATCTACAAATGTCAGAGGGCTATTATATTAATTACACTGACATTTTTGCTAGACATTATGATATTTGATTTCATACCACACATCCTTCAAATATGTCATTTTGTGATATCGTCATACAAGCTGAGATTTGATTGAATCGGGACATAATTTATAACCTAGAAAGCACTTTCGTGTCAATGACATATTCTATTGAAAGGTGAATAAGCCGTCAAAGAGTATGCACGAACATGATATAAACAAAGTTTAGCTTTGGTTCTTTGGATTTCTTATACGTTTAGTTACATCGTGATATTGACATTAAACTCGACAAAAACCATTCTCAACCGCCCCATCAGCCCTTCATTCAATGCATTCAAGCCTTCCTTTAAAGCTTTTCGGTGGATTATCGAGGAATAGTTTTAATACTTTTGATAAACTTACCACAATCTTTACGTAATCCTTGGTTCGACAAGAAAGTCTTTTTGCAGAACTAATGAAATTGTAAGGAAATTCATGTTTATTGTTTGATGGCGTATAAAAAAATCCAACAAGTACGCCAATCATCCCAAAGTATAACTTAAAAATTGTGACCCGTCACGCAAAAAGGGACCATCTGGGAACTCTGTAAAATAAATATTTGAAAAAGAGATTTGATCCAGTATAGGTGAACCTGAAGTCGCATTTCAAACATTCTTTCACTGGAAGGTAGATTGATCATTCTAGATTCAGAAAATAAGCATGGTGCAAAAAGTTTCAGCCCTGGTCAGTCTGCGCAAACCGCGCAGTCTGAGTAGGGTCGACACTTTACGCACTGCCTGGGTGGTCCCTTTTCGCGTGACGAGTCACAATTTTACAAAGTAGTTTCCCTTTCATTGCGCCGGGCTCATAGAGATTTTCGAGCAGAAATTGAGTCGGCGTATGATTGTGGATCTACAAATGTCAGAGGGCTATTATATTAATTACATTGACATTTTTGCTAGACATTATGATATTTGATTTCATACCACACATCCTTCAAATATGTCATTTTGTGATATCGTCATACAAGCTGAGATTTGATTGAATCGGGACATAATTTATAACATAGAAAACACTTTTGTGTCAGTGAAATATTCTATTGAAAGGTGAATAAGCCGTCAAAGAGTATGCACAAACATGATGTATAAACAAAGTTTAGCATTGGTTCTTTGGATATCTTATACGTTTAGTTACATCTTGAGATTGACATTAAACTCGACCAAAACCATTCTCCGCCGCTCCATCAGCATTTTATTCAATGCATTCAAGCCATCCTTTAAAGCTTTTCGATGGATAATCGAGAAATGACAGTAGATCAACTTTTGATTATGTCATTGCATCAAAAATTAAATCATCAACAAATTATCATACCCAACCTTCTTTCAATTCACCCTATCTGCCGTTATTTAAGCGGAGCCCAAAACATTCGGAACACCACTCGGCCAATCTCACGATCAACCTCGGATGTACATAGACGGACTATTTGAAAAAAAAAAAAAAAAAAAAAATACGAAAACCTTGGATAACTCGATGACGTCAGTTAAAATGGCGTTAGCCCTCGAAACTTTGAGTGAAAACATTCGACGTCGTCAACGCTACTCGTTTAAAAGACTGACGTAAAACCAGCGTATCCTTATATAAATATCAAAGATTCTTAAATAACGGCTGAAAAAAAAAATCTTAATTTTTGAGAATGATTCGTCATTCTCAAAAATTAAGTTTTTTTCAGCCGTTATTTACTGTAAAAAATAGAAATCTAAAGAAAGCACCAATTATTTCCGCGCTGGTTTTTCTTAAACTGTTTCCACCTATCAAAATGCACGATTTTGTTACATACCCACCCGCCTTATATACATACGAGGTCTGTTGCAGTTTACGGAAATAGCCGAGTGATGTTCCGAATGAGCCCAATAAGTAACGTCGTCATAAACGCTGCATACGAATCATTTAAAAAATGACGCGCTGACCGGAAAGTTTGTCTTAAAATTATCATATTTTTTCTCATTTTTGCTTAAGAGAAATATGAAAAGTGTTGTTTTTCGAGTTAGATCGTATGATATTTCATTTCGTGACCAACAAAGGCTCCGGCACTCATGCAAATATAGCATGTGTTGTTTACTAAATGAAGTGTAAATCAGAAATTGATTGATGGATAGTAAATCTATATTACACCAAAACAACGATTAGCCTGCATATAATATTAGTTTAAAGATACATGCGTAGTTCAAATTAAAACATCCTGAAATTGACATTCATCTCGATCAAAATCATTCCAAATAACTCACTCAGCGCGCCATTCACTCATTCCAAAGACTCACTCAAACCATTCAAATACGCTCCAAACTCACTGAAAAAGACCAAATTAACAATGTCACTCAAAATAAATTTAGCTAAGAAGAAAAATCGCGCAATGTCACTGACATTATTCAAAATTGTTAGCGTCTGATAGGTTCATGAGGACATAGGAAGCCATTTTGAGAGCTTGTATGCATATTTTAAAAAAGGGAGGTAAAATATCGCTAATTTCGAATTTTGAACAAAATTTTCGATATTGAATTACCTCCCGTTAAAATCACTCAAAACTCGCTCCACATTCTCATTCAATTTCATTCTAAAATCATTCCAAAATCATTCATCTTGTCAATTTCACATGTTGTTTACTGTAGTGCGGGATAGTGTTTGCTGGTAAGTTTGACTCTCTGTAGCAGGCAGAGCGCATAAAGCATGTCAAATAACCATACTGAATGTTGCGCGCAAAGGAGATGTCACATTCATTAGGCATTCCTTAAAGTTTTAATCTAAGTTTAACCCTTGTCATGCTGAACCCGGAATATTCCTGATTTGGAAGGAGTTATAGACAAAGATCAGCCTGCATATTCATGCAGTCTGATCTTTGTCTATACCTTCTGTTTTTACATTTTATTCATGAATAGTTTGGGCATGACATTTTCAAAAGAAATACTCGCTCTAAATTATTGCATTCAAAACTTTTAACAGTTTGATTTTTACACATTTTTGTTAAGAATTTTATTCAGCATGACAAGGTTTAAGATTATTGCCCTTTTTTCAACATGTATTTAAAGTAGCCATTGTAGTGAAGTGCTTGTTTACTATGGAATTTGTGAAAAGCAAATAATTTCCCAAAAGTACCGATCCACCTTAAACATTAATACGCCGTGATAGATCATTCAATATTTTTCTCTCTTTCTTCAAGTTGAAGACCATCTATCAAGTTTTTAAGTGCCCATGTCATTGAAGCACCGAAGTTAACTTGTTAAGGCTATTAGACCAATTACCAACGTCTTTCATATTTTATCCTGGCTGATAAATTACGGTCTTCGTATATTATGTTTTTATTTTGGGAACTGCTTTCATTGCAATGTCAATCTTTCTTGTCGTAGGAGTCGTTTCAATCATATTACAGTTAGGAACACCGTGAAATTGACAAGTTGAATGATTTTTGAATTAAATTGAATGAGTGTGACGAGCGAGTTTTGAATGATTTTCAAGGGTGGTAAAACATAAGCGATACTGGTCGATAATAGGGATAGTTTTTTACCCCCACTTTTAAAATTGATTGAAATGTTGATTTTTTAACAATTTCGAAACGCTTTCGAACAATTTCGGAGCGTTTTTGAGTGATTGGAGTGAGCGTTTGATATAATGATTGGAGCGCTGAGCGAGTGATTTTGAATTGGATTGATCGAAATGAGCCCTCATTTCACGATGTGGTTAGCTGTATCATTTGAAAAACACGACACTATAAGAGTATTACGAGAGATTAATAAACTAAGTCTTGTTTATGCAACAAGATTTAGTTTACTTTAACCCAGCGTCTTTCAATTTGGAGTTCCGAAGACAACAAACTTATCTGTAAGAAAGAGTAAAAGAAGTATCATCCAACTTGAAGTTTTAGCTCACCTGAGCACAACGTGCCCAATTGGGAGCTTTTAGGATCACCCTAAGTCCGTCCTGTGTCGGCACATTTCTTAAAACTTCTTCTCCTCCTGAATCTCGGTCCAATTTAATGAGACTTTCCCAGAAATTTCCTTTAATGACCCTTTGCAAAAAATGATCGCGAAATTCTGATTGGTCCATAAATATGGGCGTGGCAGAGAGTAGCCTTTTAACTTTGAGTTCTCTGAATAACATCTCCTCTTGAACCGCTAGATCAATTTAATGAAACTTTGCCAGAATGTTCCTTGGGAGACCCTTTAAGGAATTGTTCGTGAAATTCTGGTTGGCCCATAAATATGGGCGTGGCCCTTTTTCACTTTGAAATCCTTAAGAGACTAGACCAATTTAAATGAAACTTTACAAGAATTTTCCTTTGAAAACCTTTTCGAAAATTGTTAGCGAAATTTTGATTGAGCCAACATATGGCTGTGGTAGGGCGGGGCTTTATTTCACTGTGATTTCTTTGGACGACATCTTTTTTCTAATCCACTCGGTAAATTGCAATGAAACTTTGCAACTATGTTCCTTGGTCGACCCTTTTCCATCAATTGTTGGCAAAATTGATAAGGCGATAAATAAGGGGTTTGCAGAGCGTGGCCTTTTCTTACTTTGATATTTTTGAACAATATTTCCCCTAACCAATTTCAATGAAACTCTGCCAGAATGTTACTTAGGTGACATAAACTCTACCACTCAAATTCAATCGAGCGGTTTAGGTCCATTCTGGGCCTTTTGTTTACATAGGTAATAGTTTTGCTAGGTTCTATTCATGTATGTAATGCCTGACACAAAATTTTACCCTGTGTTTGTATAAACATCAGATCAACTCACCCGTAAATGGTTCTACGCAGAAAAAAAACGACTCATTTTTTAAAATGTTTTTTATATACCCGTTATCAAATATTGGATTCTGTTGAAACCGTTGAAAGTCTCCAATTTCTTATATCATTTTCGTGCTAGGTGTATAAAGATAGATGTTTCAATCGATCAAGAAAACGTCATATATATGTACATGTAGCCAGCAAAGTGCCCCAATACATCACATGTCTCTTGTTCTAAATACTGATCCAGTTTGAAGCATTCATGACAAAAGTTCAAGATAATTATTCCGACGGAGGTCAAAGACCCGTTATTTTGTCTGCAAAAGGCTTAAGATGCATACTTTAAAATCACGTCGAGCAAATAACTATGCAAATGAATTCTTAACTGATCACTAAAAAAAACTTAAGAGCAGAAACATTTTTCTCTTAAAACGTTTTTGTAGCATATATATGATGACATATTTCCGACACGAAATACCACTCTCATACATACAGTTATGTACATCGTGAAATTGACAAGGTAATTGATTTTGGAATGATTTGGAGTGAAATTTAATGAGTGTGTGGAGCGAGTTAGGTGAATTTAATAGGAGGTAATCCTATATCGCAAATTTCGTTCAGGATGAACAAAATAAGCGATATTGATTACATCCCTTTAATAAAAAATACATTCAATTTATACATAGCGTCTCATTTCTTCAAGAACCTTTGAAACGCTTACAATTTGAATTATGTCAGTGAAATCGCCATTTTTCTCAATCAAAATTTATTTTCATTGATAATGGTTATTCTGTATTTTCCAATGGGTTTGGTCGTTTTTGAATGGTTTGAGTGAGTGCTTAGAATGAATAAATGGAGCGCTGATTGAGTGATTTAGAATGGTTTTTATTGAGATGAATGTCAATTTCACGATGTAATTAACTGTAGTTTGGAAACAAACGCGATAAAATGAAAGTGTCAAAGAAATTTTGGACGTCGGTGACCTTGTATCACATTTCAAACCTGAAAAACCACACTCACCATTCGGAATACTTATGACGCCGTCATAGAGCGTTTTTTTGTGCGTCGGGCTATCATTTTATAGGTCCCGGGTGAGAACCCCAACGGCGGAACTTTTCTATTTCGACTTTATGTCTTCCACCAATGGCTTTAGAATCGTAGACCTATGTTGGGTAGCAGCTGTATGCTAGGAAACGATGTAATGGTAGTGCTGATTTGAAAAATAAAAGAAATCCATTGTCAGGTGCTCCAGCCGCCGCCATATAACTGAAAGATTGTTGAAAGCGGCGTAAAACCCTATTCAATCGGAATACTTATATTCAGCATTGAGGAGCTGAAACAACCACACAATGCAATTGAAGAATGTGTATTTCCGTTTATTTATCGTCGCTACTGTAGCACATGCCCATATGAGCGACGCCCCCAGAAGACGGTTAGTTGTTACGGGGGATAGTGCAAGGATACATGACGAAACTACTGCTGAGATCCGCCATGGTCCTTTAACGTGCTCGGTGTAAAGCACCGTCTCACGGGGCCTCGGTTTAACGTCTCATCCGAAAGACAATTAGTTTTTGTTATTGTACCATCCCGGGAATCGAACCCACGCGGTCGAACTTCATTGGTTTTGAAGTCCGGTGCTCTACCAACTGAGCTAATCGGGCTGATACGCAATTGAAGAATGATCACTGACTACTGATAAGGGTTGAAGAACTTGACGATTTATAAAGGGCATTGTAAAGACTGTAATCAAACAGTGCGGAAGCTCATGCTTTTATCCAAACGTTGTAGAAATGTTTCTTTTGTAACTTTTCTCAAAAATTATTCGTGAAATTTGGTGGTCTCAGAATTTTCAATTTAGTGTCTTTAGCGAACAGAAAACGACAAGAACACTCCAATAAAAAGTCACAAAAGTAGTATTTCTAGAGGAAGTCCAAAATTTCTGTCTCAGACATTATAGAAAGTTCCTCTTTAACTGACAATTTTCGATGTTTTTTTTATTAAAGATACTAGTATCCAAATGATAATTGAAAAGGTGTCACGACTTTATATAATTGTGACCCGTCAAACTTCGTAAAATAAATATTGAAAAAGAGATTGGTTCTAGAACAGGCAAACCAGAGGTCGCATTTCAAAAATTATTTCACAGGAAGGCAGATTCAGAAAATAAGTAAATTTCCAGATGGTCCCTTTTCGAGTGACGAGTCACATGTATATGATGATGGAATTTCCCAACGCCCAAATTTAGGGGTATACATGTAGCACGCAATTTCCGTTCAATACCTCGTTTTCTAGAAAACTGTCTGGTCATAACTCATTTCTGTTTCCTTAAATGTATTCAATCAGAATCATAAACATTCTTACAAAAACAAAACGAAAATGCAACAACAACGACAAAAAAACAAACAAACCATATTTCTTAATCTTATAGAAAACAACTGGGTGTTTAGAAGATTGTTTCTTTTTACATACTTGATATATTCATCTTTGAAAACGAAAAGTGGTACGGGTAAACTGCATTACCTTGTAAACACAAATTAGGCTTAGCAAATTGAGGAATGGTCATTTGAGAAATTTGGTCTTCGTATTTTTAAAACAAAATAAGAAAAAAAAATGATATTCCTGATATAAGTTACTTTATATTCTGCCTATTGTCGATTCGGGTTCAAATTCTAGTCACTTCAACTCTCTCTCTCTCTTTTTCTTTAAGCAGATTTGTGGTGAAAATCCATATTCGATGATAATATAAAAACTTGAATCATTTTTGATCTGATGTCTGTAGATGTACTATCAGTTTGTACAATAACAGAGATCAATCTTGTGTATATTGTATATTGTTGAATATAGCTAGACACAGTGTCTAGACAATAGTTTTGTTCATTCAAGTTAGATTGTTTCTATGTGTTTGAATAAAGACAGAACGCGACTATATAAACATTTCAGTTTAATTTGGAGTTTTCATTTCACAATAAATACGTAGTTAAGAGGCTACTTATACGCATGCATTTGAGATTTTCGAGCAAAGGTTTGAGTCGGCGGTTTGATTACTATTCTTATAATGTCATATAATGTATTAATTGCGTTGACATTTTTAGTAGACATTATATTTGATTTCATGCCACATATCTCTCAAATATGTCATTTCGTGATATTGACATACAAATAGAGGTTTGATTAATAATGGGACACATTTACTAGCATTTCTTGTTTCAGTCAAGAAAAATGGCAAACATGCCGTTAAACAAATGACAAAAAAGCTAAAACGTCTCAAACATAATCCAAGTTCTTATCGATTGAATCTATGAAACGACCAAACGAAAATAATTTGGGACGTGCGAAAATTGTAGGCTTTGATCAGACTGTATGGACTGTGTTGGTCAATGGCGATCAAGGATTTCCACAAAGGGGGTTCCAACATACAGTTAATTACATCATGAAATTGACATTCATTCCGATCAAGACCGTTCTCCATTCATTCATTCATTCATTCATTCATTCACTCATTCATTCATTCATTCATTCATTCATTCATTCATTCATTCATTCAGTCTTTCAGTCAGTCATTCGTTCTAAACACTCACTCAAACCACTCAAAAACGCTCCAAACTCACTAAAAGTGCTAAGATCAAAAACTACTTTCAAAATAATAATCGCTTAAAAGACCCGACGCGATTTCACTGACTTAATTGAAGAATAGACGCGTAATATAAGTAAATGAAGATCTAAAACCTATCTATAGGACCTGTGTACTCGTTTCATTAAAGTGTTGTCATAAAAATCGTTAATTTTGTTCATCTTGAAAAAAATTAGCGATATTTGATTACCTCCCTTTAATTTCACTCAAAACTCACTCCACACACTCATTCATTTTTGTTCCATAATCATTCCAATATCATTCAGCTTGTCAATTTCACAATATCGTTAACTGTACATATCCTGACAGGGTTAAAAGGGACACAGAGTGAGACTCTCGGATAGCCAAGTCTTAAAACTATCTGATTGAAAGTTCGTAGGACCCTTTAAGACTGTTTGAAACAGTATTCAATTTTTTCCGATGTGAATCCCCAAAGTTGCATATTTTCCCTACACTTTGTGTAGCTAATGCAAAGAATAGTTCAATATTTGCACAAAAACATGAGGACAGCAAAAAATAGTCCGAAAGTCTCCATTAAGGCGGGGACTCCGAAACCTTAACAGAGGAGTCTTAAAAAGCTTTACTATCGAGTCCTTGGAACCCTTTTATCTTGACGAAGTACAAATCCTGAGGGTTCGTTTATCTACTATCACTCAATTTTGATATAATTTCCTCATGAAACTGAAATAAATAGAACTCAAGGGGGTTCGTTTAAATCCCCAACCCTCTGGACCGGCAACTGTAGACATTTTCATGTTCCAATATTTTCCACCAATGAAGATTTTGTTTCAGATTATAAAAAATTTAATAGTTTTGTAAGCTATCAAAAAGGTATTATAGAATCAAATGATCAGAATCAAACGATCCTTATCGGGATCTTTACTTTCCACGTATGTTAAATTGTTGGAAATATTAATCAAAAACTCATTTTGTATTTTTTATCGTAAAATGTTAACTACAACTTTCAGTCCTATTGTTTTATTCGATAATACGTTAGCCACCGTCATGATATATGTCGACAGTCTGTCTGCTTCTTATATTCTTTTCTCTCATATATTCCCATTTCCCTGTCTTTATACAACTTTGACAAGCCATTCATTATACTGGAAGTATTTAACAATGTCGAGGGTACTTAAGAAGCGATTTGAGAATTACTGACGATGGAATTAGCAGAGCTGAATAGACTTGGATAGTTGAATCAAAGTAAGCTTAAAGAAATTTCTCTTTGTCTATTTTGTATATTTTTGTCATTGATTCTTTTTGATTAACATATAATTCAAAGAATTTAAATGGCACTTTTTATGAAAAATTGATTCCGATATCAAATAATTTTCAGTAACTCACAGCGTAAAGTAGGCAATTGTTTCGTATTGCATTGCTTAATGATTAACATTGGCCAATACCGTCTCGTCTCCGCGTACATACAAAACCCAATCTATTATCTTTTATGAGTGTGAATAAAACTTGATATGGAAATTGTCTGTCTGCAGAAAACTCGTTAGATATGAAAACCGATATAAAATAACTAGCGAATACCAATAGTGATATGAAATAGCTATCTTCTAAAAGTACCTATGTAAAAAGTCCCAGGGGTTTGTTGGTCTATTCTTGGTGAATCTGGTCAGTTCTTGTATAGTACAAAATTGATTATAAATGCAGCTTTTTTTCTATTCTGACATAAGAACATGACTTAGTGATTTGTAAAAAAATAGATTTATTGCTATAATTTTCTTTTTTACATTATAACGTAATATTCATTGTAATATAATACAGTTACATATATTTAGCAAAAGGGTCTGGTCACAAGTCCTCGCAACATAGATTTGACCATTCCCTTTACTTAAACACATAGTGTTCAGTCTTCATCTTTAAATTAGATTAGATAATTACTTATTAATTACATTTGAAGAAAAAAAGTAATTCAAATGGAAACAAGTCATGTTTTATTTCCATTGAAATCAAGATCACATTAAGTCATAGAGAACATAATCACAGTGTAGTCACGCAGTCCCCGTCTAGAAACAGTGGTGTGTGTGTCTATCCAGTTAACAAAATCGTAAAATTGACAAGGCGAATGATTTTGAAAAGATTTTGGAATAAAATTGAATGAGTGCCATGAGTGCGTTTTGAGGGAAATTAAAAGGATGTAATCCAATATTGCTAATTTTGTTCATCCTGAACAAAATTAGCAAAATTGATTACACCCCCCTTAATAAAATTTGCATACAAGTTCTATAAAAAGCTTCCTATTTCTTCAAGAAACAATCAGACGCTTACAATTTCAGGAGTGTCAGTGAAATCGCGATTTTTTTCTAGCTATAGTTTATATTGAATGCAGTTAATTAACTTTTATTTTTTAGTGATTTTTTGAATGGTATGAGTGAGTGTTTGGAATGAATGAATTGAGCGCCGAGTGAGCGACTTAGAATTGTTTTGAGTGAAATGAATGTCAATTAAATGATGAAACTAATTACAAGTACGTGCAAGACTTGAAATCTTTCGAATGATTTTCGCAGTTGGCCAGTCGGTAGATTTGCTTGATTTGATCAGGATTTAGATTTAGAAATTTAGATCGCACCTTGCTGTAACTGGATTATGACCCAACGATGCAATTACATACGGCGTTTTTGTTGCCATATTAGGATCCTTCAATATTTTCAATTTTAAATTCTAAACTATCCCACCTTTGAATCCATTTTCTCATATTTTAAGAAAAGTTTGTCTGCATTTATGGCGAAAATACCGAATGAATAGTAAAACATAAACTTGCTACATGCTAAATCTGATGTCTGTAGATTTACTCTCAGTTTGTAAAATTTAAGAGGTCAATCTTGTGTATATTACATGTATTGTTGAATATCACTAAACAGAGTTTCCAGACAATAGTTTGATTAATACTAGTGAGTTTTTTTCTTTGCGTTTGAATATATGTAAGCCAGGACGTCTTTGCTCGCTACATGGGTTTACCAATGACCAAACATGATTTGAATTTTCATGGACAAAGGGGCCTGTTTCATTGATAAATGTCCTAGGATATGTCATCAACTTATAAAATGCTAAAATGAAAAAAACAAAACAACAACAAAAAAAGAAAAAAAAAAGAAAGTGTTTGAGGAATTGTTTTTTCTTTGAGTGTATTTGACCACTTGTAGCTGAATTACCTAAAAAGGTGACCCGAAATTACCACGATTACGTCCGAGGTACTATCCAGTTTGCGCAAAAGCTACCTTCCGAAAAGGGATGTCATGGACTCGATCTCAGGCGGCGGCACTTAGCCTACTCCTTTTGTCATTTATCTCCGAGCAATTGGTTATTATCATAAACAAATGTGAGATAGCAGCTGGAGGCTAGGGGAGCATTTAAAAGTAGTACTGTTGTGAGGAATACAAGGAATCCATTGTTAAGGTAGTGGAACCGTCATTGTTCCGCAACATTTCGGTCCACGTGTTCTTTCACATTGTTAATCAAAGTTTCCTAATGAAAATCATTAGGAAAACTCGGTTAACACTGTTAAAGTTCATTACTCCCAAAACGTTGCAGAGCTATTACGGGTCCACTACCTTAAATTCTTTAGACGCGGCGATATGACTCAAAGATTTTAATAAGGGTGTTAAACTATATTCAAACAAACAGATCATACATTTCGCAAAAGGTTATGCTTCCTGAACGCTTGGCTCGATTCGTAAAAAACAATTTTACTACACTCATTTAACACCGTTTAAGGGAACTAAATCTCAGGAAGCTGAAGACAACGGACTTACTTCCCTTCCATTATAATTCCATGGTATGACGAATAACCATATTTGGTAGGTGGAAAAAAAACTATTCACTTTTGCATTCTTGAAAATAGGAGAAAATGAACGTTTGAATTAGGAGGGGTGTTAGAATATATAAAAAAAATAACAAAAGGAAAAGATATGATAAATTTGATAAATGAATTAAATAAACTTGACAATGACCGATATGGGAAAACATATTAAGGAATACTATGAAGCTAAAAACCGAACCACGTACATGTATCTATGTATTTAAGTAAAGTTTTGAAGTTTTACCATGAATTTAAGAAAAAAAACTCTATTCGTCTCCCTTATGAATAAATACTTTTAGCATCGTTTTTGGTAGCAATGTTTTTGGTCATAATCTTCATAAATGAAGAATTAACCTGGTATGGTTGTTTGTTTCCTTATCAATCCTTTTATTACATGTTATGAATAGACCGTTTTATGAAACACTTTTCTTATAGGTAAAGGCAACATATAAGATTAGACTGGTGACAGTCTCTTAAATAGAGGTATATATGAAAAAAAGAAAGATAGAAATAATGTTTCATGCCTATAAGCCTGATTTAAGAGACTGGGGAAATGCGATGAAGCCTGGAATTTCACGAATTCTGGACAGTTACTGTTTACATAATCAAACTATTAACATCTTGTTATCAGATCAATTTGGTCAGTTATTCCCAGCGTGGGGCCATAAATTACCCATACTGACCCCGTGTTACAATGGCCTGATAAAAATCTTTCTTGCTAAGAGTTTCTGATGTTTGAGATTTTCAAGTGAAATTATTTGTACATTAGCCATAGAGGGCAAGGAATAAAATTAACTACTAGTATTAGATTCGCATTTGAGAATCTAAGTTCTTATATTCATTTGGTTACATTTAGCCCTATCTATTTACAATTCTTGATCTATATGAAGTCAACTCACCCTGGTTGTATTAAGATAGTTGAACCGTATTAGATCCCCAACATTTCGGCACTCATGAACTTTCACAATGTTGACCAAGGTTTCCTAATGAAAATCATTAGGAAACCTCGGTTAACACTGCTAAAGTTAATTACTTCCGAAATGTTGCGGAACTATTACAGATCCACTACCTTCATATTTGTTGGTCAGCCGGTTCTAGAACTTGGGATTCAAAGTGAAATAGTTAACAGAGTTAACAAGAAAATGTTCATAAAACACTTATAAATGCCCCCAAGACGAGGTTTTAGAGGTTTGACCTTGACCTTGATAGATGACCTTGACCTGGAATGTATTTCGGTGAAAGGAAACCTCGTACAAAATATGAGCATTGTCTCATTGTCTCTCAAATAGTGTTGGAGATACAGCAAAACATTAAGGTTCATGTTAAGAGTTTATGAACCAAATTTAATGCTGCTTCTATTTACAATAAAGATAGTTTGCCCAGCTTAACAATATATCAAATTATAGCTTTAGATGAGCACAAACAGTTGCTGTAGATGAGCACAAACAGTTGCACAACATTAGAGGCCCCATCTCATAAGAGAATAGCCAAACCATTATGGAAAAGGGATATTTTGTTCAGAACCAACAACTTCATTAAGGCTGGATAAAATTCACCTAAATTTGACCAGAATGTAGACAAATGTTTATACTAGGTACTACTACAATCTTAGATGTAACACTCAGTCTCAAAAGGCCCTTTTAAAACAATCAATTTCCATTTATTTTGTCAACAAACATGTCAAACGGGTTTGGTCTGTTTTTGAAATAGATGTTAGGTATGATGCAACATCACACCATAATTTTGTGAAATAATTTCTGTGATTTATTTCAAAATATAGTTTTTTCTTAATTCAATGATCTATAATAATTTACTATACATTATCATTTTGTGAAAAAGAACTTGATATATACATGTATAGCTAAATAACCTTACAGTTATATTAACTATTAATGTCCATTTATGTTGTGATAACACACCATACCTTTCATTTATCTACACGTCTACAAATTTAGAATGACATATATGACATATGTGTTTATAAAATAAGTCAAAATAAATTTCTTGCATATATAACTACGTTTTTGGTCCGAGTTTTAGACCAATGTTTGTAGTAGTACGTGGGTAGTACTTTACACTGTACTTTGTTAAAATATGAGCCAATTTTATCAAACAGTCACGCAGTTGCTTGTTCTGTACAAAATGACCCTTTTCCACAATGTTTTGGCTATAACCCTATAGCTTTGACAATCTTACGTTGATAACTGTTAGTGCTCATTAATATCTTCAATTTCATATATTAAATACCTGGACTCACATACTGCTTTTTCTTGGCAAATGAAGTGCCCTTAGAATTGGGTCTCAAACACTTTAAATGAAACTTAACTTAACAGGTCAAGTATTCATAGATGGACTTACAAAGACATTTCACCCTTCTTTTTCATCTAAATCAAAATCAATCTGTTTGATAAAAGTACACTAATTTACATATTTGTCATTGTGAAAAGTTTGTGCTGGTGTCATAGGCATTTGGTAGTGTGTCTTTAAATAACAAGGTCTGTGGTTCAATTCCGGACGGCGTCTTCCATTCTTTAAGGTATTAATCTCTGACCAACAGATTGATAGCCGTGTATCTATGTGGGATAGCAAATATGAGCTAGGAAAGGATAAACGGTTGTACTGGTGCAACAAATAATAGGAATCCATTGTCAGGTGCTACAGCCGGCAAAGTATGATCGGAAAAATGTGTCAAGCGGCGTTAAACCAAAAATGGAGGTTGGTCCATTCAGGATTATTGTCAATTATATATTAATCATTGATGGCCCTTCAATTATAATAATTGACAACCCAAAGGAAGTGTTAACATTTATGGCTTGAAAATTTTTTATGCCCCCGCATCGATAGATCGGGGGCATATTGTTTTACTCGTGTCCGTCTGTCTGTCTGTCCGTCTGTCTGTCCGTCTGTCCGAAAACTTAACCTTGCCAATATCTTCAAGCCTATTCAAGATACAAAGCTAATATTTGGCATGATGATAGATCTCAATGATCCGCATCCGCTGGTACCAAAGTCAAGGTCATGTGACAAGGTCAAGGTCATCTGTCAAGGTCATCCGTCAAGGTCAAGTTAACCCAAAAACTTAACCTTGCAAATATCTTCAAGCCTATTCAAGATACAAAGCTAATATTTGGCATGATGATAGATCTCAATGATCCGCATCCGCTTGTACCAAAGTCAAGGTCATGTGACAAGGTCAAGGTCATATGTCAAGGTCAAACTTTGAAAAAAATGCCGTTACGGGGGCATTCGTGTTTCACAAAAACATCTTGTTTTCACTTTTAATGCACATGCCTATCATAAGCTACAGTTACTGAGCTACAACCTTAATGAACATGTATAAATGTATGATTGATTTGCAATATTTTCATCATCAATCATAGTTAAAGGCATTTGTGTATTTCATAAATTCTTGGAATAATTTCATGTAGTTGTTGTTACATCTACGAGTGTTGTGTACATATCTTGAAAAAAGAATAAAAAAAATCCTAGAGCAATAAATAATCATTATTGAGCAATCAAGGGTCGATATGTTATGCTGTGAACTTTTCATGGGGTCAGACAATCTGTCCAAAAAATCTTAGGAATTTGACACCTATTTGACCTAAAATTTGGGAACCAATATAGTGGTTCCCTCTGAATGGATTTCACCAGTCCCAGAGTTTCAGATAAAGGAAAATTAACTCAATATATGTGTGTGGTTGGTTTGTGGTTTAAAGTGGTTATGCACCTTGTTTACTTATAAATCTAAACTCTGGGACTGAATGCCAGTCTACATATAAGATATGATATGAACATTGATCAGAGAGAAACGTTTCTTAAATAATATAATCAGAATGCCATCGGTTGATGCAAATATATTTCGTAACTCAAAGGTTTTAAACTCTAAGTTCCCTTTTCATTGTAGTTAACCGATTATTTATCGGTTCAGCAATAATCTGTCTATAGATTTAGCGTCGAAGAAACGTTATTTCAGATTTCACGAGTGAAAGAACAATTAAATAAACCGTGAAATTTGTAATCATCCTTGCTAATAAACATGATCGTCATTTAGAATTTTATCCTCGGTCGTTTTATATTTCAAAAGCTCCTCGAGTAATGTAAAAGTATATCCATAGGCAAAATGTCGTGCCGAAAAAAGGTATTCTTGGAATTAAGTTTGATTTGAACTAGAATAGGGATAAAGCTACCTTTACAGTATTTCAGTCATATGGCGGCAGCTCGACTACATAAATATAGTTAGTAACATCGTGAAATCGACATTCAGCTCGATCAAAATCATTCTAAATCGCTCACTCAGCGCTCAATTCATTCATATCAGACACTCACTCAAACCATTCAAAAACGCTCCAATATCGCTCAAAACACTTCAAAAGCGTTCAAAATGATGGGAATTTCATTCAAATCGATAAATATTGTTTCAAGATTTTGTTGGCTGGTGTGGGTTTTAACCGTCAAAACACACAAATACAAAAGGGCGTATATTTTAATAAGGGATGTAATAAAATATCAAATTGTACGAAGTTAGCGATATTTAATTACCTTTCTTTAATTTCATTAAAAACGTACTCATTCTATTTCATTCGGAAATTATTCCAAAATCATTCATCCGGTCAATTATACAACGTTGTTAACTGAAACCATTCCCTGCATTCGTTATGCAAAAACGCAAGCGAATTTTTGAAAATGGTTCACGCTTTGCACTTGGGTACACGTACAAAGCGTGGTACTATTTCCAAAACGTTTCACAAACGTCTTCATCGACGGATTCCTGAAATTTCGAGTCCAAGCGAATCATCTAACCTAGCTTTACGAGTATCTACCCGTTAGTAAAAACGAGCAAAAAACGACAAATGTGAAACTTGTTTCAACCGGGGATCGAACTCGTTCGTCCTGATTGTAGTATAATTTTATATTCAACAGTCTTGCAGCTTTATCTTATTTTTTTTTTTAAAAAAAAAAAACTGTCGTTTTGTTTGTTTTTCGTGTGAGGTTTAACGCAACTTTCATAAATTCCGAAGTTAAATCGCGGCGGACTGGGTACGTTCCCATTGATTCCTGTCAGTTCTAACTCCAGTGCAGCCACAAAACATTTTCGGCACTAGTGCCACCAGCTGCTCATCCCACTTAGAAGTAAGTTACTTATCATACACTAATGTGGGATATCGGTTTGTTATCTCCCTTGAAATGCTCCCAAAGGAGGAAGGGTCCAAATCAGTGGTTACCTTGGGGTTTTAGGTAAAAGTAGATCTTAAAGAAAAAAGTTCGGCTTGAAAATGGCATTTTGAAGTGGAGAATAGTGATCCACGTGCATATTTACGCATTTGATTTTTTTGCTAGTTTGCATTTCTTCTTTAATAGAAAACTTGGATCGATTTCCTTTGTGCACGATTTCCGTTCCGGAGGTGGGATAAGGGACGGGGTCGGGGGGCGTACCCGAATTAACTGTCCTCTTCATAGGTGGGAAAAACTATACCTTTTACTCTCGCTTAAATAACAAAAAAAAAACAAAAAATTATAATAATAATAAAAATAAATAAATACCCTAATTGATCCAGTTCTTTTAGTCTCAAAAGATAGATCTATGAATGTAGTTGACGCGATAATGGCGTAATATAAAAGAGAAGTGTTGTGGAATGCGCTGCAGCACCTGAAAGTTGAGCAATTTCATATGGAACAAAGAAGGACAAAAATCGGATGGGGTCTGACCACATCTGATTCAATCCACAGAAAAACAAGGGAGATAACACACAAAAGTCTCCATCTGATGGAAAACAAATAATTCGTACCACATTGAATCTTGTCAAATATCGGATGAAAGATGACCCAGCAGAGGTTCGAACTCACGACCCCAGACACCCCAGACAGCCAAAAAAATTTCCTAAGTATTAAGAATAATTGAATCAATTATTCCAAATTAAAATTGGGGACATTTTCAGTCGGTACGAAAAAATGGTATAATTTTTTACCCGAATGTCTTAAAAGTAGGCGTTTTCGCTCTACGAAGAGCTATCGTAGCTGATTATTTTAGAATTAACTATGTCGAGGAAGGAAATAATTTGTTTTTATTATATGCTTGACTCCATCATTTAATTTATAGATTGACTGAAATTTTCGGTATTTCTTTCACGGAACCTTATTGGAACATTATCTTCTTTTACTTATCACTTTTTTTGGATCATACCGAAAAACAGGTGTTTTGTTCGATAAAAGTTATTTCATGCTAAGACTGCGATCTATCGGAAAGTTACCAATAAGTGATTTATCTGATTAAAAAGATTAACTAATCTTCGTTAAAGGGATATCATCCGCGGGTGGTGTTGCTATTTTCCTGATATTCTTGTTAAATCGAACAAAATACGTAATCATCATTTACCCCGTGTTAATTTTTATGATTCAAAGCTTTGATAAAGATAATTAGGACCCGTCAGGCGATAAGGGACCATCTGAGAACTCTGTTAAATAAATACTTGAAAAAGAGATTGGGTCCAGCATAGGTCAACCAGTGGTCGCATATCTAGAAATTCTTTCACTGGAAGGTAGATTATGTATTTTAGATCCATTCTAGATTCGATTTGTTTGACATTCCAAGACTAACACACGTGCAGCGGCACGTCCTCTGCAGAGTACCGTTTTGCACTCGATAGATAGCTTCTAACTTCAAAATTCTTCTGGACATACAGCGAGGGGACTTATTTATTCTTATACATACACGCTAGTTGTATAACATTGTACTTAAATCTTATTCATGCTTGGCATGAATAATTTTTATTTATTCAGAAGGCCAAACTTTGATGTACACTCTTTCAATCGGGATAACTTGGCAAAATAGAATTATACAATGATGTACATATACTATTTATTCGTACAATTCTTATATGCTATCTAAATCTAGAAATGAATGTATAATCTGATGAACATATTATATTGACTCGTTTGACAATCTTACGAAAATAATTTTTTACTTCAAATGTAGGTGTCCGGAACTTCTCTTTCCCTACTTAAGATTGACGGACAAATGCGATAACAAGAGTGACATCTGACATTTAACAGCGTATTCAATCTTCTATATTAAACTAATAATATCCCCCTCTAACATTATATGATAGCACGACCATAGAACTAATTTGACCTCGTATCAATGTTCATTATCTGTTATGGATATCTTTTCCCTACTCGAAATTCCTAGTATATATTTGAGATTTTACAGATTTTATGATTTTCTAGAAAAATAAAGTATATCAAAGTTAATTTCATCGTGGAATTGATATTCATTCCGATCAAAACCATTCTAAATCGCTCACTCAGCGCTCCATTCATTCATTCCAAGCACTCACTCGGACCATTAAAAACGCTCCAAGCTTACTAAAAATGCTAAGACCACAAACTACATTCAAAATAATGATCGATAACGACCCCCCCCCCCCCCCCCCCCAAAAAAAAAGCTATTTCACTGACTCATCTGAAAAATGGAAGCGTATTATAAGTAAGTGAAGACATAAAACCTAGTTTTAGGACCTGTGTTCTCATTTTATTGAAGGGAGGTAATAAATATCGCTATTTTTGTTCATATTGAAAAAAAAAAAAAATAGCGATATTGCATTACCTCCCTTTACTATCACTTAAAATTTCCTCGACACACTCATTCAATTTCGTTCCAGAATTATTCCAATATCATTTAGCTTGTCAATTTCACAGATGTTGTATCCATGTTCATTATTTGCTGTGGGTATCATTTCCCTACTAGAAATTCTACTGATTTTATGATTTCCTAGAAAAATGAAGTTAAGTCCACGATCAGCGAAAATATCGCAAATACAGCTTGAATGAATAATTGATTGCGACAATTTGTTTATTCCCCAACCTTTACATGCATTAACGTACCCATTACGTCACAAAAAAGGTTTTTCATTTATCACGCCTCGTGACGCTTAGACGGAAAAAAGCTATGGGAAGAAAAAAATTAAAGAGATGAATGAATTAATTCAAATGACCCACTTTTTTCTCTAAAAATCATATTAACATTATCATGAAAAAATCCGAGTACGTATTAATAATGAACAATATTCACTAATTACGAACATAGTTATGTTCCCGTATTCCATCGAGATTAATTTGGCAAAGAACACGAGTATGTTTTATTCAGTCAAGACCTTACGATTTCTGCACAGTATATATGTGACCCGTCACGCGAAAAGGTACCATCTGGGAACTCCGTGAAATAGATCTTTGAAAAAGAGATTGACCCTAGTACAGGCCAACCAGAGATCGTATTTCAAAAATTCTTTCATAGGAAGGTAGATTGATTATTCTAGATTTAAAAAAATGCAACGTGATAAAAGTTTCGACCCTAGTCAGTCTGCGCCGAACGCGTAGTCTGACTAGGGTCGACACTTTACGCACTATCCAGATGGTCACTTTTCGCTTGACGGGTCCTATATGTTGAATTCTCCCTACTCCTCGGTGGCCAAGTGGTAAAGGCGCTCAACCCTTAACCTGTAGGTCCGTGCCCATCGCCGGGATAATAAACGACAGAGTGAAATTGACAATGTGAATGATTTTGGAATGAAATTGTATGAGTTTGTGGAGCGGGTTTGGAGCGAAATTCAGGGGAGGTAATCCAACATAGCTAATTTTGTTCAAGATGAACAAAATAGCGATATTTATACCCCCCTCCCTAAAAAATATGTATACAGGTTCTATGAATATATTTCTTTGTTTTTACGAACCAATCATACTCTCACAAAAGTCAATTATTTCAGTGAAACCATGGATTTTATCAACCGAAACTTGTTTTGAAGGTAGTTGTTGGTCTTATCATTTTTATGGTGTTTCTTTTTAACATTTTTTATTGGATTGTTTGGAATAAATGAATGGAGCACTGAGTGAGAGTTTTAGAATGGTTTTGATCGGAATGAGTGTCAATTTCATGATGTTACTAACTGTATGATTATGGGCAAACAGCTGGCCCAACTCTACCCAGCTGTATAATTGGGTAACAGTGGGTTTAAACCCCCGCCTCTTTCCCAGTGACGTGAAACTATCTAGATTGTGTGTCCGAGGGCGACTCTGTAAGCTAAAACTTTCGTCGAAATGCAACTTAAATGAATAAGTTTAAATTTATTCTCTGAAACAATTTGACTTTTCTTGTCATTGATACAATCCTGAAAGAGCTAGGAATAATTTCATCAAATTCCAATTTTCGATCAAATTAATAACATATGAACTATTCAACGATAAGTTTCGTGCTTCTAAATAGTTGAGAAGATCTATATCCCCCCCCCCCCCCCCCACACACACACACATCCCCACCCCTGCCAACACACGCACACTTATGGCACTATGAAGCTGCTCAAATGCTCAAAGAAAACATTTCATTAAGACTATAAAATGAATCATGTCGCGGGATTAAAATAATCCCGTTGGATATTTTGATACATTATCACACCTTAAATCCCTGGCTGCGTTTGCCTTGTGATATGATATTTCAAAAAAGCACAACGCAAGAATTATTTAGGTGCTTGTGTGACGATCGCAAGGTAATCATGCGATCCCCGAACGTAGATCGTCCGAATAGTCAACAAGACCTACTATTGACCCTCCGTACGTTGACTTTGCCATGGTTACATGGGGGCATTAGGATGAAGTGTTAAAGATTAACAAGCAAAACATCCTGCGGTTACATTGCGGCGACCTTGCGATGACTTGACGACGTGTCTACGGGCTACGGTACGACGTGTCGATGATCTAATCGACACCTTATGCCTCCGCATGGGTACCGCACTATTTGGGTGCCGTACGGGCTACCTACGCAGTAAACTAGGCTTTATCATAGGATACCAGTTGGTTTCACTCACCTGTCGCCGCGGCGGTTTTTCCCTACATTTGTCTTCCGCTAAATTAAAATAAATGGTTTTGCAATGGTGAACCTAAGACGTGCTAATAGCGTGAGGCTCAAAAAGCATGTCATGGTACAATTGTTGTGAGAAAGTCTCTAGGCATGCATATGTCATATATCGTACAATCGATTTTGAAGGGAGTACATATAGAGAATATTGTGTTAGTGTCAAAAAATAACAATGTTATCTGGTCAAGGTTGGGTGAATTTATCATGACGAGGCTTTGCCGAGTCATGATAATTTCTCACAGCCGAGACCTAATAACATTGATATTCTAAGACACTAACATGTTATTCTTTTTATCATGCAATCATTTTTCAGTGCTTAAGTATGATCCACCTTTGAAAATCAAAGAAATTCAATTGAAAGTGTATGCAAATTGTTTCTAAAAATAGATTGCCTGATATCATGTTATGTTATCAGACAGGTGATATCAGGTCAATACAGGCTTGCATGATAAAATGAGATATTTGTTAAGAGCCGGGATAAAAGTGGAACAAGGAATCTATAGTAAGGTTCTCTAGAAGCCAACATATGTCAGAAAAACTGCAAAAGGGACACTGACCCGGTATCGATCAAACGAGTAAACAAACTCATCCCAATATATCGCGTTATTCTTAACCTCTTGGGAAGGAAGGGCAAACGTTGAAGCTGCCATATTTAGTTTGGTTCATATCAGATTCATTTAACGATCGTCTCGAATAAAATCACGTATACCCATCGCAATTGTCGCTTATCCGGAACTTATCTATCACGATTTGATATTTTGTGAAAAATAGCGAAAACATATCAAATTTCTTAGGTAAATCGAATGAAGGGCGCAACACAGTCTTGTGCTCAGCTTCCGATTTAGAAACAATATATATTAAGTGTAATACAGTAAATAATATCGTGAAATTGACAATCATTCCGATCTAAATCATTCTTAATCGTTCACTCAGCGCTCCATTCATTCCAAACACTCAAACAACTTCATTTAAAATAAATATAGCTAGGGATATATTCTAATTTCACTGATATGATAGAAATTATAAGCTTCTTATTGGTCCTTGAAGAAAAAAAGCTATTTAAAGAACTTGTTTGTATATTTTATTAAAGGGAGGTAACAAATATCGCAAATTTTGTTCGCCAGCGCCCCGAACTTCATTTAAATCGCTCCACACATTTTATAGTTTTATTGGCTGACGTCAGTTTGAAAACGTCTGATTGGTCCAAGAAGGCGCATTAATCGGTTTATAGTCCTCGTACTTTTATTCAAAAGGAAAAATAGAACATATGGAGGTTTTTGTATTATCTTCCTTTGTTATCATTACAAACTTGGCATTACCACTCATTCAATCTAAAACCGAAAAGATCACATTTTAATATCATTAGAAATGATAGAATCAGAACTGCTTGAATCTATTTGGATAGAAGTTTTTCAAAAGAATGCAAAATCCTTTTTTATTAGTTTTATTTATCGTCCCCCAAATTCTACACAAGATTGGGTCACAAATTTTGGAGCACAGCTGAAAAGATTTGATTCTTTACACGCAGAAATTCATATTCTGGGTGATTTCAATTTTAAATTTATTACTGAGAAAAACACGTTTGAATGTAAAGCATGGTCCAAGTTTATTACGACGACAGATTTTCGACAATTAGTTTGTCAGCCTACTAGGTTATCACAATTATAGATCATATATACTCAAATAGGGACGATAGGATTTGTGAAATATCAGTTCCGACTCTATCTCTGAGTGACCATTTTCCTGTGTGTATGACTAGGAAAGTTAACTATAGGCATACTCGAAAAAATTCACACTCAGTTTTGAAATATAGGAGCTTTAAGAAATTTAAATTGACTGAATTTCACAGAGATTTAAGTTTATCACCACTCCACCTTGTTGAAACAGAAGTAGATCCAGATAAGGCATTGGACTGCTTTTATAACATCCTGAATGATATTTTATCGCGACATGCACCCATAAAGCATAAAAGAATTAAAAGTGACCATCTTCCAGAATGGTTCAATGACGAAATTAAACATGCTATGATTAAACGTGATCATTTTCACAAGTTAAAGGACTGGAAAAATTATAAGCTAATGCGAAATAAAACTATACATCTTATACGCAAAAGTAAGAAAAACTATTACAATAATGCTATTAAAAACAGCACAGACTCAAAAAAGTTATGGCAAAATTTTCGCAAAATAAAAAATAATGATAATGACAACGTTGAACAACCCCACATTCCCTCTAAACTAAGTTATCACGGATCGGAAGTTGAGGATACTCAAACTATATTAAACTGCTTCAATGATCATTTTATAAACGTAGCGAAAATCGTAAATAAAGTTAATTTCAGCGAAGGTTCGTTTTCCTTTTTAAAAACATGCTTACGAAATAAACTTGCAAATAATACTTTTGATGTTAGATTCATAACACCCTTCGAGGTAAGCAAAATTATAAAGGCATTAGACACATGTAAAGCTACTGGAATAGATGATATAAGTGCAAATATTTTGAAACAATGTGGAGAGCATATAGTTCTTCCAATTACGTCAATAATAAATAATAGTATCGCCAAAGGTATATTCCCTAGAGCGCTAAAACACGCCTTTGTGCTTCCGCTACATAAAGGATCATCAAAACAAGACCCAAACAACTATCGACCAATTTCCGTATTACCAACATTATTAAAAATCTTCGAACGACATTTGGCAAACCAGTTAAACTCTTTTTTAAGCAAATTTAACATCTTAGAAACTTTACAGTCTGGGTTTAGGGAAAAACATTCATGTCAAACTGCGCTCATTCGATTAATTGATAAATGGCTAAACGACATTGATTCAGGAAAAATAATTGGTTCTATCACGAAATTCTATTGCATAAATTAAAATTACATAACTTTTCTGAAACGTCATTGGCCCTTTTTAAATCTTACCTTAATGAAAGAACACAGTGTATACGACATAAAACTATGTTTTCATCTCCCAAAACATTAGTAAGCGGTGTCCCTCAAGGGTCTATTTTAGGCCCAATATTATTCTTAATTTATATCAATGATCTAAGCTTAGTCATCAAAAACTCTAATCTTGATCTTTATGCTGATGATTCAACGCTTCACACTTCCGGAAATGAATTGTCAGAGGTTCAAACTAATCTTCAGAACAGTTTGAATTGTATTCTCGATTGGTGCATAAACAATAACATGCTCGTTAATCCAAATAAAACAAAATGCATGCTTATAGGACCTAGAAGAATTTGTTCATCTTCTAAGCTTGATTTACGTATCAATAATGTCCCTATAGAGAACGTTGAGTCGCATAAGATTTTAGGTGTAAGTGTAGACAAGCACTTATCATGGACGGATCATATTAATAAAACATATATAAAAGTAAACAGCAAAATTGCTTTGCTAAAACGAATTTCTATATATCTTACATTTGAAATGAAACAACTCTTTTATTCCTCCTATATACTCCCGTGTTTAGATTACTGTTGCCCTGTTTGGGGAATGAACAGAAAACGAAATTTGTCAAAAATTAACATGCTCCAGAAAAGGACTGCTCGCATTATTCTCGGGGCTTCACTAAGAACGCCATCTAAAACCCTCTTTACCAAATTGAAATGGTTGAGTTTTGAGAACAGGTGCAATTATCACACCGCGTTACTAATATTCAAATCTCTAAATAATCTAACGCCTAAATACATCACAGACATAATATCTTTCTCCAGTAATTCTACCTATAACTTAAGGTCTGCAACCCGTCATGATATTACAAACACAAGGTATAAGACATCCTTTAAGAAAAAAGCGTTCTCTTATGCCAGTATGGAAGTATGGAATAAAATTCCTATTTTCATTAGAGAAGCGAAGACAATTTACAGTTTCAAAAAGAGAATAAAGAGTTATTTACTTGACCAACAAAATATATAATTATATCGTTATTGAGCCGTCCAGCAATAGGTGCATCCAAATTTTATGTGTGTCTGTCCGTACGAGATTGTATCAATAGTATATCATACTCTATTTACTGTTTGAAAAATTCCATGTTTATTGTTTTATTATAATGATAGTGATTAAGTGAGTAAGCGAGTGAGTGAATGAGTGAGCGATTAAGTGATCGAGAATGTGAGAAGGGGTCGATGGGTGTGCTTGAGTAAAGGAAAGGGTGGGAGTTTGGGATTGAAAGAAGGCAACATTGTAAAAAAGACACTTTTCTATCTCATTGTTGGTTGAATTTGATGTCTTTATGTTTTACCTTCTCAAAATAAAGATATTATTATTATTATTAGTATTATTATTATAGTCTCTCCAATTTCATAAGGTTTTTAAACATAACACACAGTGCTGCATTTACACTAAATTAAAAAGTTAAAATTCCTTTAACCCTGGTGAATGATTTTATTTTATTTTACTTTTGGAAAATAATTTTTGTGGACTCGATTGTAAATCGATTGTACATGTAACAAGCAATTTCTTCATTTCCTGCAATGTTTTCTAAAACATTTTCTTTTTCCTTTAGGGGCGTCATACAACTCTATCATAAAAGCCTTCTTTTATATATGTTTTCAAATACAAAGCCTGTCTTAAAAACATGCTTGAGGCCTTACTATACTACGTAAGTTTTGCTAAGGATCAAAATAAAACATAATGTTTTTTTTTCCCAAGATAAATGAGCCTGTGTGTAACATTTCCAATAATTTCAAATGAGTGCAAAGCAATGACTATGGTCAGCCTGTGCATCCACCCGGACTGACCAGAGTCTTTACCTAATGCATAGTAGATAAATAGGAGTTCAAAGACATTTGGGTGATCTTCAAACTGCACTGTGTTACTGTCTAGCCTGCTAAGTGTTTGCGCCTTATGCACACGTAAAATTGTTGTAAATGTCACACACAGGCTCAAGTTTTATTCGAACACAATCAAGATCAACTTATTCTTTTCACATGTACAGAATATCATCATGAATTCAACAGGAGCACTGCCTGATCATGTCAAGTCTCGGTCAAAGATATTTGAGCCTGTGCGTACCATTTCTAACAACTTGAAACATACATGAGGCGCAAACTATTAGCAGCCTATACAGTATCAAAGTGTAATTAGGAGATTCCTGTTTGTCTCAAGGCACTTTGAGATCTTATCTTTATGAAAAGCGAAAAGTGAAGACTCTGGTCAGACTGTGCACAGGCTGGCTAGAGTCTTTGCTTTGAGCACTTCTGAAATTGTTGGAAATGTCACGAAATGGCTCATTTGATAATACATAAAATATCAGTATAAAAGGGGCTTAATCTTTACTAAAAGAGGGCAATAGTGGCCCTTCAACGCTAACCTTAGCGAACTTTCAAAAACTTGTTTAAAGTAGGTTTGAAAAAGGATTTTGACAAAGCTTAACACTGCTGTTGATTCTGTCCTACAAGACTATCCTTTTGGTCAATTTTAAAGCTGGTTGGGCAAAAAATGTTGACCCTAGAGTGCATTCAAACCTTTTCTATGATTTGACCCCCTTGACCTTGTTTTTGATCCCAGGTGACCCAATTTCTAACGTGTCTGAAATAACATAAAGACTATCCTTCTGACCAAAATTTAGGCTAATTGGGCAAAAATGATGCCTCTAGAATGCATACACTTGTTTTTCTTGTTTTTTTTTCTTCTAGAATTTGACCCCTTTACAAAGCTTTGAACCCACTTGAGCCAACTTCAATCTCTTCTGGTATTTCTACAAAGTAAGCTTTTTGACCAAAGTTCAGTTCACTGGTCAAAATGTGGCCTCTCCAGTGCATACAAGGTTTTTTCTAAAGGTTGGCTCCGTAACCAAGTTTTTGACCCTGCGTTACCCAATTTCAAAATCGTCAAATATCTTATCAAGACAATCATACTGACCAAATTTCAGATTGATCGAGCATGAAAAAGTGGTCTCTAAGATTTGAGCATGTGACAAAGTATTTGGACCCAATTGACTTAATTTCAAGCAACTTCTTCATCCTCGACTTTTCTAAAGCTTTTTCTTTTTGGGCGATCATTTGTTGAATATCTTTGTGAATCAACCTACTTTATGTTCTCCCATTTCAAGCCCGCGCTATAAACGAGAGAAAATAACAATTTTGAATGAGGGAATTTGGACATTTTTGTCTTTTATGCAAGAAAACCTTGTAGACAATGAAAAAAATGCTTGTTACAAACATTTTCTTCATTCTCAACAATGCTTTGTTAAGACAATAATATTCTTAAGAGACGCCCAATTGTTGAATTTCCCTGTACCCCAGCCTATTTTACGATCTCCCATTCCCAGCCCGCGCTATAAATGAGAGATAATGTCTAACTAGTTTAGAGGCATCATTGACATTTTCTCTTGTCCTTCAAAAGAATGGCCTCAACAGTTTACCATCGAGTAATTTAGACTAGTCCAAATTCAAAGAGATGCAGACGACAATTTTAGATAAGTAATTTTTTAAAAATCTTTGTTTTTCATGCAATATAAACTTGTAGACTATGACGAAATTGCTTGTGGCAAGCAATTTCTTCATTCTCCACAATGTTTTGTTAAGAATATAATATTCTTCAGAGGCGCACAATTGTTGAATTTCTCTGTGACCCAGCCTATTTTACGATCTCTCATTCCCAGCTCGCGCTATAAATGAGAGATAATGTCTAACTAGTTTAGAGGCATCATTGACATTTTCTCTTGTCCTTCAAAAGAATGGCCTCAACAGTTTACAATAAAACAATTTAGACTAGTCAAAATTCAAAGAGATGCAGACGACATTCTTAAATAAGGAACATTTGAAAATCTTTTCCCCTTATGCAATAAAAACTTGTAGACAATGACGAAATTGCTTGTAAAAAGCAATTTCTTCATTCTCTTCAATGTTTTGTTAAGACTATAATATTCTTCAGAGGCGCCCAATTGTTGAATTTCTCTGTGACCCAGCCTATTCTACGATCTCCCATTCCCAGCCCGCGCTATAAATGAGAGATAATGTCTAACTAGTTTAGAGGCATCATTGACATTTTTTTGTCCTTAAAAGAATGGCCTCAACAGTTTACCATTAAATAATTTAGACTAGTCCAAATTCAAAGAGATGCAGACGACAATTTTAGATAAGGAATTTTATAAAAATCTTTGTCTTTCATGCAATATAAACTTGTAGACAATGAAAAAAAATACTTGTTACAAACATTTTCTTCATTCTCCACAATGTTTTAAGAATATAATATTCTTAAGAGACGCCCAAATTGTTGAATTTCTTTGTGACCCAGCCTATTTTACGATCTCCCATTCCCAGCCCGCGCTATAAATGAGAGATAATGTCTAACTAGTTTAGAGGCATCATTGACATTTTTTTGTCCTTCAAAAGAATGGCTTTAATTAGACAGGCTTAGATGTAATATACCATCTTGTCACATTACATGTACAGTTGTCAAATCTATGAAAGAGTCGATGTTTCTATGGTCATCAACAGTTTTTTTCTTCACTTTTTATTATTGACGTTATTAGGCTAGTTCAAAGAATTCAATAACAGAGGATGCATTTATACAAAATACAATTTCATTATCTACTTAAGAAAAAAACATTACATTTAATCCGACAATATTTCAACGCACTTTTTGGCTGCATCTTAAATGGTTACTTCTAAATATTTCGACGAAGAAAATTTTGAATAGCGGCATCAAAAAAGTAATATCTTTAACATAAGATATAACATTTGTTCAGTGTAATTTATGGTCGATTGGGAAAATTTTCAATTATGCGCCGACAAATAGACATTGTCAGACAAATGATTGCAAATGCCCACCTTCTAAGGCAAGTGTCTCTCAACATATAATGGTAAATGATAATAGCAACTCAGCCATATATTCACACTTCGATCAAAAGAAAATCAGTAAAATAAGTTTGAGCGAAATTTGAGTAATTTGGAACCATCAGTAATTCCCACATGATTTCTTCGGTCGGTACAGTGAAAAACACCGTGAAATTGACACTTGTTCCGATCAAGATCATTCTTAATCATTCACTTCGCGCTCCATTCATTCATTCCAAACACTCACTCAAATCGATAAAACACGCTTCGAAATCATTAGAAAAAAATTAAAAATCGTACAAGACTTTCAACAAAAAATTCAAATCGATTAATTTATTATACGGTTTCATTAGCTGGTGTGGACTTTCAAGTGTCTGACTGGTCCACGAAGAAGTACAAACAGAATAGTACGTATATTTTATAAAAGGGGGATAATTGATATCGCTTATTTTGTTCATCTTGAACAAAATTTGCAATATTTGAATACCTCCCTTTTAATTTCACTCAACCTCACTCCACAAACCCATTCAATTTCATTCCAAGAAAATTCCAAGATCATTCACCTTGTCAATTTCACGATGCTCTTAACTGTAACATGGGTCTTATTTCAAGAAAATCGAGAAAATGAGAGTTGCCTTCCCTAAAGTATCAACTTCGGGCTCCCAAGTTCAACTATGTTTCCACTTTCGGTGGAGTCCAAATTAACGAGAAGACTTGCAATTAAAGATAAACAGGGGATAATCGTTTGTTTCTGTGTAAGAGCGATTTTTATCTCATTGAGTGAACGACAAAAGCTTTATTTTCACGCGTGATGGAGCCACGAGAGAAAAGAAAGCTTTTGATATTCACGATATGAAACATCGAACAATTTCACTCGTAAACAAATGATAATTTTACTTGTTTAATGCAAAAATGAGATAAATTGAGAACATTTTGGGACGAATTTCTCAAAGTGCATCATTGTGCACGTGATTGCTATGCAATGTGCATGATGACATTACATATAGGGATCCGCTCACACTACGCTCGATAAGTTGAAATGAACGAAAGCCCGGGTATTCGTTTTTTATCATTTCACTGGTAAGGCGGTGGATTTTATCAAATGATAAACTTTCGTTATTTCTCGATAGTCTACCGAAAAGCATTAACGAAAAACTTACGAAAAAACTTACGAAATCTCGCTATTACAGAGGGCATGGTTCGTTCTGTCACATTATTTAGTCTCCTAATTGTACATGTTGTTTTGAAGCCCTAACGATAATCATTCTACCAATGATGGTTTGTGGTGACAACACTCGCTACAAGATGAAATTCACCTTGAGGACATTTTCTTTGCTCAAACGCTAATTGTCTAGGTTGTTCTAAGAACTAATGTGAAGATTCTTGTCGTTAATCTAACAAAGGTGCTCCGAACGGACTTCAAAATGGTCAATCGGCTTTGGCTCCATTGTCTTAAGGTATATGTTTTACTTTATTCTTTTCTTTAGTTCTCACACTGTTGTCTCAATGTATATATTTTTTTCTTTCGTTTATTTTCAAACGGCAAAATCACAAAGTATTCTGAGTTTTGATAGGTTTTAAAAGGTTCCCCATTTTGAGTCCAATGTGAAAATGAATATCCTTGATATGGAATAGAAAGCCTTGTGAGAAATGAGAAAATGTTCAGTGCATCACTATGGCTTATCGGCTTTCGTGCTAATCTAGTACAAGACATTTTCTATTTGTTCTTTGCATTTCAAACTGCAGAGAAAGAAACCGGTTCGAATCCTTACGGGTAGCTGACGGTTATTCATTACAAAGAAATAAAAACCTTAAAGGTTTAAACATGTCACCAAAATTAATCTGAGAAAAATAGAATCTGCTATGACACAAATTTTCTTCTTTTTCTACATATCTTTCGAAGCTTTTTACCTTTAAAGCATTAGTAATTTATGCTTTAGGATTGAAATTTGCATATAAATTGAAAATATGTTTTCGATGTGATTGTTCTAGTTTTTTTTTTAAAGTTTCGTTTCTTTCTGGTTCATCGGTCAGTTGTAAATTATAAACATTAGTTATAGATACAATCGATTGCCCAGTGCGAAACAGTTGTAACTCCCTATATGTTTATAGGGAGTTGCAACTGTTCCTTGCCGAGCCATCGGAATGTAATTTAATTTTAGTTATGATCTGCATCCTGATTGTCCGAAACATTTGTCTCTCAACAATATGAAAGATATTCTTCTCAACTATTTTTATCATTAGAACCAAAATAAGTTCAGTAAGTAACCTGTCTAAAAATGGTGATAAATTGTAAATATTTTCCTTGATAACTTAAGCGTTTTATACTGTTCAATTACTCGTAACCTAACTTAGTTTAAATAAGAATTGTATTAGTACTCCAATGAAAACAAAACAAGTTTGATGACATTGACATGTAGTATTGTGAAACATTGTTGACCTGTCACTCATTATTTTTCGTCAACTTTCGTTAATATCCGTGAGGTTATTAAAAGAATTTTATTTTAAGATCAAATAAAATACTGCAATCATTATAATTGGGTCCACAGTGCAGTGGTCTAAACCGTTTACTTTTCAGAGTTATAGAATCAACAGACTCGGTTCGAATACGCATGCAGTCGGCTACAGTGTTGGGTTTTTTTGATCGTCACTTAAACCTTTTTATTTCTCTCTAACGCAGCACCTAAGCGACGGAATTGAATTCTTTCGTTCATGCCATTTAATGCTAATAATATAAATTCTATTTTCTTATCGTACGATACTTTTCATTGCTTGCCGTTACTTCTGTTAATTCTGTGAACGGAATTCTTTACCCATTTTTTTATTTTATTTTGAGGAGTTTGATAAATTGATCCTGTATTTTTTTTCCAAAAATAAGACCTAGAAAACCCCCACACATTTTCTGTTATGCGTAGGCTACTGATCAATAGGAAATCACTTTATGCAGAATATCAAACGGAGCACCCACACAGAACGATGAACAAAATTAAGTAACCTGTGACGTGTTGTTTTTATATACAAATATTTGAATTACAGCCATTCAAAATTACATCGTATCAACATGCTACAAAGAAAAAAAATAAGACGAGAAAGAGATTCGATCTTTGGACCTCTACTTTGCAAGTTTCTGGCCTTACACCTATAGCTGTGTCTGGTCATTTATCACAACTGGGTATATTTTGTTATTTTAATGTACTGTTCGCGTATTTTTAATCTGTATAAGGAAATGGGTTCCGAATATCAATGAAGGTTGACAGGAATATTAAATGAGCGACAGGTCAACAATGTTTCACAATACATAACCATCGGTACCAAAGCTGCGTTAGGGATGCCAAAACAGTTCAAGCTGTTTGCAAATTATACCAAGCTTTGCACGAAAAAGTACGTGTAAAGCGGGGTATAATTTAAAAACGATGTTAACCGTTTTTGTAATCATGAACGCAGGGCAGGTTATGCAGTTATAAAACGCATGCACGCCCTGTAGGCTGTCTATATTAATTAACAATAAATGTCTCCACAGTTTTAGTAACTATAGGAATTTCGAGAATATAAGATGGGTGGTTGCGATAAGGTATCTACGTATGTATCAAGGTTTCCGACAAATAGAGATACTCATCTCAATGATTATACAAGTGTCGTTGGTTTTTTCCGGAACGTAGAGCAAAACTGTCGTAAGAGCATATATTTATATAGGCTCTTACGACAGAAATGCCTAAAACCATGATTTAGTCTTCGTGATCGACCCGTCTCTCATCCCTATGATTTGTAATATTCATATACATGTATGGCTTGTCTAAATGGTATCTTTATTGTACTGAGATATTGTATATATTTATGTTCAGCCTATTGAAGGCAATGAAACATTAGTTTTTTGCCGAATAAAATGTGTGACTTGACTTGACATATCGTATAGACGAGCCATGTACAATTGTTAACCTTTTAAGCTCAGCTGAGCACAAAGTGCTCAAGGTGAGCTATTGTGATCGTACAATGTCCGTCGTACGTCGTCAGTCGTGCGTCGTGCGGCGTCCGTCGTCCGTCGTCCACAATTTCTTTAAACATCTTCTCCTCCTAAACCAGTGGACCAATCGGGATGAAACTTGGCAGGGATGTTCCTTGGGTCAAGCTCTACCAAAGTTGTTCAAATAAATGAAATCCACCCTTAACTTTCACTTTACCCTTAACAAAAAAGGGTGAAAATGTGAACATTTTTAAAAATCTTCTTCTCTAAAACCAGAAGTCAGACAGCTTTAATATTTGGTATGTAGCATGATCTTGTCGACCTCTACCAAGTCTATTCATATCAAGACCCTTGGGTCATATTTGGGCTTTGCCCGGGCGCAACCCTTTTTACAAAGAATCAAAGAGCGAAACTCATTAAAAGTCTTCTTCTCTGAAACTAGAAGGCAGACAGCTTTCATATTGGATATGTAGCATCATCTAGTGGGCCTCTACCAAGTTTGTTCATATCAAGACTCTGGGGTCACATTTGGGCTTTGCCCAGGCGCATCCCTTTTAGCTCTTCTGAGCACAAAGGGTAAAAAAGGAAAATCTTTAAAAATCTTCTTCTCTCAAACCAGAAGGCAGACAGCTTTTATATTTTGTATGTAGCATCATCTAGTAGACTTCTACCAAGTTCATATCAAGACCCTGGGGTCATATTTGGGCTCCACCCGGGTGCAACCATTTTTACATAGAATGAAAGAGTGAAAACCTTTTAAATCTGAAACCAGAGGGCACACAGCTTTCATATTTGGTATGTAGCATTATCTAGTGGGCCCTTACCAAGTCTGTTCATATCAAGACCCTGGGGTCATATTTGGGCTCCAAACGGGTGCATCCCTTTTAGCTCATCTGAGCATGATGGGCGTATCCTTTTTAACATAGAATTAAAGAGTAAAAAGGCACATCCTTCTTGCTCTTGGCTGAACATATTCCATTGTATTGATCCTTTGTAGAAATGATCTCCTTTTTGACATCTGCCTATTTAATTAATGTGATGTCCCAGGGGTCAAAGAGACTCAAATGAGCGATCTAGGACCATCATGGTCCTCTTGTTATATAAATATATTACCATAAAGACTAGCTTTTATTTTTAAGTTTTACCATATAAAATAATCGCCTGTGATAAATATCCGTATTGGATATACAGAACAATTGAGCTATAGCTGTTTTACATTTTGTTGTTTATGTTGATATCATAGGCTTATTGGAGAACCTTTGATGAGTTGTTAAGATAGATTATCTGTGTGTGTATCGAAAGTTCTCACAAATGCAAAGTCTGCTGGCTTGGATTATTTGTTGCTACACTACTGACACTATGAAAGACAACTTTCGATTTCATCTTTTGGAATCTGTAGCGATTATTCCAATTTTTCAGCGAATGAAAGAGCACTATTGGTTTGAAATAAAAAAAAGAAGACAAAAACAACAAAACATATATATCCCATATTGTAATGAGCTGCTTTCGGATAATACTTGACTTTGATTCATATAGTGAAATTACAGTCAAATCGTAAAATTGACACTCATTCCAATCAAAATATTTCTTAAGCATTCACTCAACACTAAATTCGTTCATTCAAAACACTCAATCAAACCATTCAAAAACTCTCTAACATAAATGATAATAATATCAATAATTATAAAAAAAACTCATAGAAACTGTGTGTATACATTTCAAAAGGAGATGATAAATATTTCTAATTGATCCTCCCACTAATTTTATCTTATTCTGAAATGCTTCAAAATTCATTCAATTCCCGGTGTTTTAACTCTATAGAACCATGAGGACGCGAACTTAGAAATCCAGTGGCGTCATTATTTTTACTGATGAAATGCTCGCGAGGTGTATATTTGAAACGCGATGGCAATGGGGTGGTGTTTTTTTTTCAAAAGTTTGACCTTTATAGAATACCCTGACCTTGAAAGATGATATAAACCTTGGTTTCATCAAATGTTCATTGATTAAAACAATCATCATAATAAATGTCATCAATGTATTTAAATATCTTCGTCTCATTAGACATTTGACTTTATTTGATCATCTTGGTCATATCTAATGTATCACGTATTTCTTTTCGCGAACAACAAAAGCTATATTTTCACTCGTGGCCCAAGCACTCGTGAAAATATAGTTTTTGTTGTTCACTCAATGAATATAAATCGATCTTTCACTGAAACAAACGATTATTCTCTATATAAATTTTGGTAATTTCAATGGCTGGGCACTGAGATTATCAAGTATGATATCTACTGTTATTGCTCGATTACCCAACAAACATGCTTAAGGTGAGAATGGACAGCGCTCTCCCGACTCTATAAACCGGAAAGCGGTTTTCGTTTATTTTACGGCTCTTTTTGCGCGTTGTTTAAAAAGACCGGTTTTCGTAAGTTTCTGCTTATGGGAATAACGTAGAATAATGATGGTTACATTTCATAACTGAGCTTCTTTTCAATATTTGATATCAAATGGATGACAAGATTATTAAATTAAACAATAAAAATGCGTTTTTTATCAAATGAAGGAAAAATATTGGTTTGAAACATATCCGAAAATAAGGAAAATTCATTGGGAAATTTCTTCAATAAGTAGGTTTTTGTGGCATTTTTACCCAGTAAATTTACAAAAATTAGTGCAGTTAGATAACTTTTGAAGGCAACTTGTGCAAATGCAATTGATCAAAGATAAATTTTCTTGGCAACAACCACTGTGTACATGTATATGATCTATCAAAATGTATGTGTTTTAAATCTATAAGCTAGTACTAAGTTTATACTGGACCTAAAACGAATATAACCATTTTACTGAAAAATGGCCAATACCACCCAAGGGCAGATAACTATAGCATGAAAACGAGAATTGAAAGGTACCTTCAAATTTTGATATAATGACAACACAATGTTAATCTACAACATATGTGACGAAGAAAAAAATCATTGAGCGTAAAAAAATGACGCCATGTGTCCATTGCAACCTTAAGGAAAAAATCATATACCTTATCAATTTGACGATGTTTCCTCACTGAATGTAAGACAGCACTGTAGCTCACAAATAATTGCTAACAAGATACAATGCCAACATACCTTTTTGTTCGTTATGATATATGTCTGGTCATTGTTAACGTTAATACGAGACTTTTCACTGTTGTTCATTGACTGGTTGCTTGTAGGATTTCGTAAAAAGAAGGATTACAATGATGTAGGATTATTTTAAGGTCAGTCCGTATTAAATTCTACCAACCTTACTAATTTTTATACACGTACAAGTAAACCGGAATCCTACTTTGACTCTATGTTCCTCTAATGATAATTCTAATCAAAACAAATATGAAAGAAATGATCAAACGAAAAATTTTACCGTAATTAATTATTGGACTGATTAAAATTATATGTGCCTCTGCGTGACATTTCCAACAATTTGAAATGTTCGTGATGGTTGTACATTGAATAAGATAGACAGCCATGTACTGTATATATTAAGTTACCTGATGGTCTACAGGTACTTTGAGACCTTATCTATGTACTTCAAACGCATAGTTAAGACTCTGGCCAGACTTTTCGGATGATATCCTAAAATACTGATTTAATGTCAATCAAATTTAACAAAAAATACTGTGACTTTGATGGTGTCCTTTCATCGAGATATATTTGTTTGTTGAAGTCCGTGGTCCCTGTAGGTTTTATTATAAATTCATTTTTCTGTCGATTATCGGAAATATTCTAGAGTAAGCTAAAAAAGAGCCCCTTCAAAATTCCACGGAAATATTTCACAAAATTGCTTGACTCTCGATTTCTTGGCCAAATGATTGTCAAGCAATGCATATATATCAAATTGTTCAAATATATATCACGATGAAAAATATTAAACTGTAGATTGAATTCTTATGTAAAGTTCCACGGAGACGATATATAATATCTATTTTTGATGTTTGCAACCACGTATTCACCGAATTCAATATCAACTTGTAATTTAACTACGTTATGTATAGTTATGTGAAAACAGAAAGCTATAATTTATTTGATTTTTCTCTTACATAAAAAATATCACAGAACCGGGACATCTTCAAAGGAAATTTCTATTTCATGTACAACCAACCACAACAACGTTGAATGCAAAAAACGTTTAGGACTCTATTTTTGATTTAGTGATAGAATGCAAAAAAAGAACGTTCATAATTATGTTTGAACCCATTTAATGAAAACGGGAAAAGTCTTTCGTTTCATAACCCAATGAAAGAAACTGTTTGTCTCTTGACGTTAAACTTTATTATTTTGGGGGCAATACTCATTTAAATCTCCGGTTTCTGATTGTTTGCTATGGTTATATCTAAATGTTGAGATTCCTCGGCGATTCAATGGGATAAACTTCGGGAATAATGAGCGGCAAACATGAAAAAGTAGCATTTCGCACGTTAGTTTCATGACGTCAACCCCATCGGCGTTGATGCGAAAGAAGATGACGTTGAGTAAAAAAAAAATAAACAACAATAAAAACAAAACAACGAAACTTAATTAAAACTAAATAAAGAGCAACTACGATAGCCCATTGGGGCCATTTTGTCTTAGTTCTTAAAATTTACCTGGTTTTGATTGTTTCACTGAGTTTTGTTATCAATCTGCCAAACGATCTCCATGGTCTTTTGAAGTTCATTTATTTAAAAATGGCTTACTCCAAACGTAATGACTGGATCCGTGTATTTCACCGCAAACCATTTCGCCCAAAACCATATCGTCGTCCAAAGTTCTACTAAAAGCCGAATTACCTTAAACTGGCCAAAGGTTTCTACACTTACATGTTATTTTGAGACAAATTCAAGTTAACGTAAATATCCGAGTGATGTTCCGAAAGGTATATAACTACCACTTTTCTTACAGTCGGTAACCATCCACGATACTAGTAGTTACGGAATATACCTTGAGATTAATACAGACGCAGCCGTGAAAACGCGCCATTTCGCACATGGGTTTAAATGACGTCACAAACATTAAGGATGACGTTGCATAAAACAAAATAAATGAATGCATAAAAGTGGGCATATAACAAATAACAAAGATCTCCACAGACAAACGGAAATGTTTAACAAAATGTAAATTTCTTCAAGCGTATTAAATAACCTAAGTGCCACCGGAAGTCGAATCATGTAATAAATATCTCAAAAATATTACACTTACGTCCGAGGTTCTTTCCAAATTACGGAAAAGTCCGAGCGATGTTCCGAATGCTAGTCTGATTGTCAACGTGTGCGAAAGGGTGGTATAGCCTGGTTAAATTGACCCGAATGTGACCTCTGTGGAAAAAATGCTTAAATTACAATTACCGACATATTTTATCAATAAACAACATGTATAATACATTCAATATCGTTTGTTATTCACTCCTATGAAAGCACGTGTAAAGCCAAGTAGGAATGATCAGATTTTTATTCATCTAAATAGCAAGGGTCAGATTCAAGTCAATAAAATCGCACTATATACATGTAATGTACACAATTTCTCTTGTATTATGATATATACTACTGAAGACATTCATTTAGAACTTGGAAAATATATTTTTCATAAAAAGAGCAATTTAAATTACAAGTGGAAAAGAATGCATATATTTGTTTGAATAAAGCCCCCTTTTCAACGTAGATACTTATCCGATATGCAGCAAAATAAAGTCAAGCGTTGTTGCCCACTTGCAGTGTTTTTCATTGATAAACTTTGTTCTTTTCACAAAGATTGAAAGTACATCTAAAATACATCTATTCCAATTTACTTTTTAGGGAGATAACCGGGATATAACATTTTTTGAATATTTGCAAGAATTATGCCCCCTTTTTCAACTTAATCTTTTATGCATATTCCATAACCACGCAACCACGCGTTGTTGCCCGCTTGAGGTGCTTTTATTTGTTCTTTTAAGAATTTTGAAATTACATTTATTACAATTAAATTTGCGAAAATATGTTAAAGAATATAACTGTATGTGCATATTTTTATGAATTATTTCCCTTTTACGACTCAGACTTATTTTTTTTTTATTCTAGAACCACAAAGTCAAAGTTGATCGTTATTGCGAAGATTGAAAGTACATTTATTAGGCTAAGCTCTACTGTAATCGAATATTAAATAGGGATATTGCGTGGCCAACTCAATTACAGCATACCAGCAGAAGCACCCATTTGTCATACTTAGAGTTGATAATCGAGTCGATAGTAATTCTGTATGAAATAGAAACGTGACCCGTAAAAAAGGAAATTTATAGAACTGCCAAAACAATCTACCGTGGTCAGACTGCGCGACCGCGCAGGCTGTCCAGTGTCTATTGTTTTGCGAATTTCTTAATGGTTCTTAAAAAATCGACCTTTTATCTCAGAAACGACTCTCATACATATAGCGCAGTTGCCGTAGACTCGGAAAGCATTTTATCTCCTTTTGGAAGCGACACACACCCTTTCCGACATTTGTGTTCCCCCAATTGCTTGATAATTATAAACATATCTTGGATGAGCAAATAGAGGCTCAGATTTATAAGGTGGATTGGTAGTACTGTTCAGAATACCAGGACTTCATGGCTAGGTGCTCCGATCCGCGCGATTTGAATGAACAGTTTTTCAAAGCGGCGTTAAACCCAAATCAATAAAAACAAAACAAAACGAAATGGTCTCAAGGTAGTACTGGTGAGCGAAATACCAGGCTTCTATGGTCAGGTGCTCCAGTGGCCTCGATATGCAAAAGCTGAAAAAATGTTAGAAGTTGAGTTAAACAAATTTTAAAAAAAATTGAGCTGGTAAACATTATCATAACTTCTCAAGTCATCGACCTTAGCGGCCATATTTTTATGGAAAGGCATCGTCGTGGGTGATCAAAGTGGTACTAAATGCCTGTAAAAATGAGTCTAAACAACTCCAACTGTTTCTAGCATTACAGAATCGGAAATTGAATACTCAAAATAAGTTGTCGTATTAAACGTAAAGATCCTCTCTTGACTATGGAATCCACTTGATGTTCTGTTGACATTTTGATTTCGCCATGTGAAACCTAATTGACTGTTTTGATTCAAATATCGCGGACAAAAGTTGGACGTCGTCTCAGAGGAAATAAACAACATTATTTTTGTCCTAAAAGTGAAATCTGTGGAGACACAGTTCAACTGATAGGGGCTTATTCATTTTATTTTTTCTTGATTGAATGGCTTTGATATTTGGAAAATTGACGGTCATTAAGTACTTGTAAGTCCGATTTGCAATGTCTGTTTGTCCGTTACTCTGTTTGTCCGAGAAAAGTCTTTAACATTGACCATAACTTCTGAATTGTTAGTCATGGAGTCTTCATATTTTACATGTTGATTGCTAGGCTCAAGACCTTTGTGTTGGTACCGAGTTGAAGGTCATCGGTCAAGGTCATGGTCAAATTTACAATGTCAAATATGTGAAATTAAGTATTGTCTCGGATAACAGAATAGAATTAAGGTTTGCGCATTGAATTAAGTATTATCACGGATTACAGAATTGAATTAAGGTTTGCTGTATGTTAAAATATCGTATCAAACCACTGTATTAAAGTTGCAGGGTTTTAGTGTTTCATTAACACATCGTGTTAATATTCTTTTAGATATAAGAAGAATCTCAGTATATTTCGTAGATTTTAACAATGACTTTAAAAAGTTTCTTCAGTGACTCTATGACGTAAACTTGCGTCTCTAGAAATACTGCTCACATAACCAACGCCGCAATAAAATAACTCAGAAGACGCAAATATGTTCTTCTGGTATTCAACTAGCTCGGTTTATGGCCATAAAGCTGCCAATATGGGGCCGTTTATAATCATGTTTACAGGCCATATCCTGGCGAACACGATTGCTTTGCAAACACCATATTCGTGCTACTAGAGAAATCGGGCCTTGAGAGATAAATTGACTATATCATGTTATATCACTCATGTCACTTATACTTGAAATTTTTTGCGTGTATAACTCGCATATTTCTAACCCTAGTCCATTGTACATTCATCTGACCCGGTATTAAAGCGCAGGACCACCAATCCTTAAGTACTTAATTCGGATCTCAAAAGCAGCAGGACTTAAATTGACATTAATTATCTCTCGCGAAATTGAATGGTGCAGTTAGTTACACCATGAAATTGACATTCATCTCAATCTAGACCATTCTAAATCGCTTACTCGTCGCTCCTTTCATTCATTCCAAACACACACTCAAACCATCCAAAACGCTCCAAAATCACTTAAAAAATGAGATCAACATCTAAATTAGAAATGAATATATCTAGAAAAAAATCGCGAATTCACTGATGTAATTTAAGTTATAAGCGTCTGATGAGTTCGTGAAGAAATAGGAAGCTATTTATAGAACTTGTATGCATATTTTTAAAAGGGGGAATAGATATCACTTATTTGTTCTTCCTGAACAAAACTGGCGATATTGAATTACCTCTCATTAATTGCACTCAAAACGCACTCATTCAATTTCATTCAAAACTGATTCCCAAATCATTCACCTTGTCAATATAACGATGTTGTTAACTGTAATTTTAAGTTACTCAAACGGAGCTTCTCGCCAAATAGTGTTTAAAATTTTAAAAAACAAAGAACTATTATGCTCGTATGAACCCAGAAATTGTTTTATCCACTTATTCATTTACCTTGTTCTCTTCCTTGTTTAATATAGTTTTTATTCGAGATTAAAGAATATAATTCTTAATACTCAACCAACAAAAGCTCTTATTTTAGATTTTTGATTTTCCACCACTAAGTTAATGCCAACGTTATAGATTAATTTCTCTATAAGTTATGCGCTTGGAGTTACATGTATAAATTTTACAAGTTTAAAAAAAACATTTGTAAATCTATAAGAATTGTACTTATTATGACGCTGCACATGGTCATCAAATTCAAGGGAATTTCAGTTCATCGTGACCCTGCCATCTCATGTCTCGTGGTAGAAAATTGCTTCCATTGACATATAAAAATACCAGCATAGGTTTGAGTAAATAGAGCTTCGTGTCATATTAAAATGCCACCATAGATTTGAGTTAAAAAGAGTTTCGTGTCAAACATAAGTGCCAACATTGGTTTGAGTAAAAATGGTTTCGTGTCATGTACCAATGTCATCATAGGTTTGGTTAAAAAGAGTTGGATAATGATGATTTTTTGTCATATGGAAAGTGTCCACCATAGTTTTGAGTATAAAAACGTTTCGTGCCATATAAAAAAAGTCAACATTGGTTTGAATAAAAAGAGCTTCGTGACAAGTAACAATGTCACCATAGATTTGAGTAAAAAGAGATTCGTGTCATATGAAAATGTCACCATAGATTTAAGTAAAAGAACTTTGTGTTATAAAAATGCCACCGTAGGTTTGAGTAAAAAGAATTACGTGCCATGTAAGAAGTCACCATAAGTTTGGTTAAAACCAGTTTTATTTTACCACAATAAAAACACCACCATTGGTTGACTAAGGATATTTCGTGTCACATGGAAAGTGTCCACCATAGTATTGAGTAAAGAAGGTTTGGAGCCATATAAAAATGTCACCTTAGGTTTGGGTAAAACGGTACCCATGTAATAAAACCTTAAAAATACCAATACTAAAAATCGCCATTTAAGATGCATTAAGATATAAATGTAAGCTTTGGAAACAGCCACAATACCTTTCTTGAAAATTAATATGAGCCTGTGCGTGACATTTCCAACAATTTGAAATGTGCGTGAGGTGCAAACATTGAGTAGCGTAGACAGCCACCTGATGTAAATGTAAGGTTACCTGATGTAGTACTTTAAGACCTTATCTATCTACTAAATACATACTGGAGACTCTGGTCAGACTGTGCGGATGCACAGGCTGGTCAGAGTCTTTGCTATGTTCATAAATGAAATTGTTGGAAATCTCACGCATAGGCTCATATCATTTAGAAAATTAAACAAGAATTCGATGCGTGAGGGCACCTTTTACACTTTTATTCAATTGAGAACAATATTGTTTTTAAGAAATGAAAACAAGATGCTTGTATGTGGCTCTTTGCATAATTATACAAGAAATCAAAAGAAATAAGTACTTGTAAGCCTTATGTGCAATATTGACGCATTGCGGATACACAGTGATATAATACTTGCATAAAGTACATATGTTATCTAACATCGTTTTGGCAACTGATAAACAGGGGGAACCTCTTTAATTTGGAAAACACGCATAACTAAGCATGTTTGATGCATTTACATCTTTTACCCCGTATGATATACATTCCGAAGTCAATTATTTGTGATCTAGGATTACTCTTTTGTTGGTAATGAACTTAAAGTATTACGTACGAGGTTAGTCGGTAAGTTAACAAATGACATAGAGGATAACCTACATTTGGCATAGAGGATAAACGTTTATTTCAGTGTATCGATCCCTATTTCAATGAATAAACAACAAAAGCTATATTTCGCGAGAGGCGGAACAACGAGTGATAATATAGCTTTCGTTGTTCAGGAAATTAAATATCAATCGATCATACTCGCAAAACAAACGATTTTTCTATTTCCTTTGTTTTAAAATGAGACAAAATGTGAGAATTTAAGGAAATATTTTCTATAAAAATGTCATTTTGCACTCGATTGCCATACAACCTTCATGATGAACGTTCACTTATTTGACCCAACTTAGATAACGTGCGATAGAGTAAATTGAACGAATGCGGGGTATAAATTTGTGATAATTTCACTCGTTACACAATGAGTTTATCAATTGATAGTCAATCGTTAATTCTCGATTTTCCACCGTTACGGGGTAAAAATGCCACAAAAACCTATTTTTGAAGAAATTACCCAATGATTTTTTCTTATTTTCCGATATGTTTATAATCCATATTTTTCCTTTATTTGGTAAAAAATTCAGCATTTATTCTCCATGCAATTAAGAAGGTTTTTCGTTATTTTTCAGTGTTCCCCCTAATCGAATGACGGTTTTAACGCAATTTTATTGTTAAATTAAATGATCCAGTCATTCAATTAATATCAAATGTTGAAAAGAAGCTGAATTATTAAGTTTTACCATCATTATTCTACGTTATTTCCATAAGTAGAATCTTACCAAAACCGGTCTTTTTAAACAACGCGCAAAAAGAGCCGTAAAATAAACGAAAACCCACTTCCGGTTTATAGAGTCGGGAGACCGCTGTCCATTGCCACCTTAATAGGCTCTACGTAGATAACATGATGAAGTGTGAAATGAACGAAAGTAGGATTTCTTTAATGCTTTTTGGTCGTTTATCGGGAAATAACGGTAGATTATCACTTGATAGTCTCACCGCAAAATCAGTGAAATCATCACAAACTTATGTCCTGCTTTTGTGCATTTCACCCTGTCCGACCTCATCTATGCGGGCGAAATAATTGACGTCACAATGAACGTTGCATAGCAATCACGAGCAAAATGACGCGCTTTACGAAAATATGTCCTAAAAATTTCACATTTTGTCTCATTTTTGCAATAAAGAAATAGAATAATCGTTTGTTTTTCGAGTAAGATCAATTAATATTTCTTTTCGTGAACAACAAAAGCTATATGTTCACTGTCGTGAAAATATAGCTTTTGTTGTTCACTCAAGGCATATAAATCGATCTTTCACTGAAACAAACGATTATCCTCTGTATATTTTTTGGTAATTTAATGGCTGTGAACTGAGATTATCAAGTATTTTATCTACTGTCATTGCTCGATTATCCACCAAACATCATTAAAGAAAAAAATCATATTCCTTATCGTTTTGACGAGTTTTCCTCACTGAATGCATGGCAGCACTGTAGCTCACAAATAATTGCTAACAAGATACAATGCCAACATACCTTTTTGTTCGTTATGATATATGTCTGGTCATTGTTAACGTATATACGAGACATTTTACTGTTGTTCATTGACTGGTTGCTTGTGGGATTTCGTAAAAAGAAGGATTACAATGATGTAGGATTATTTAAAGGTCAGTTTGTATTTAATTATATCTATCTTCTTTATCTTATTTATACATGTAAAAGTTAACCGGAATCTTACTTTGACTCTATGTTCCCCTAATGATAATTCTAATCAAAGCAAATATGAAAGACATGATTTTATAAAAAAAAATGTTACGTAATTAATTATTGGACTGATTAAAATTATATGTGCCTCTGTGTGGCATTTCCAACAATTTGAAATGTCAGTGATGGGTGTACATTGAATAACATAGACAACCACATACTGTATATATAAAGTTACCTGATGGTCTACAGGTACTTTGAGACCTTAACTATATACTAAACGCATAGTAAAGACTCTGGCTAGACTGTGCGGATGCACAGGCTGGCCAGAGTCTTTGCTTTGCGTTTTTTTTTGAAATTGTTGGAAATCTCACGCACAGGCCCATATTATTTTAACCAGGGGGTGTATCCCTCTAGTCACACGTGGTATCGTCCATTAGAGTGAATGATGCAGAAATGAAAATGCCTCGATTAAGCAATTCTAAATATAGATATATGGGGCAGAACTTCTTTGAAACTTCTGATAGGATTTCAACAAAGAAAGGATTGAGATCTTTGCACAACTCTTCATCACCTTAATTTCAAAACTCTTGGATTTACTGAAACATAAACTTTGATTGCAACCTTTTTCAATTTTTTATTTTTTCATTAAGCTGAAATCATCTCAAAATACTGATTTAATATCAATCAAATTTTATAAAAATAACTTTTACTGTGATGGTTTTCTTTCATCGAAATATATTTTTTGTGGTGAAGTTTTTGGTTTCTGTAGGTTATACTGTAAATTCATTTTTCCTTCGATTCTCGGAAAAATCGAGAGTGCATTTAACAACATCGTGATATAGACAAACTGAATGGTGTTGAAATGAGTTTGGAATGAAATTGCTTTAGCGTTGGAGCGAATTTTGAGTGAAAGTAAAGGAAGGTAATCCAATACCGCTAAATTTGTTCAGAATGAACGAAATTAGCGGTATTTGTTACCTCTCTTCAATAAAATATGCATACAAGTTCTGTAAATAGCTACTTAATTCTTCAAGAACAAATCAGACGCTTATAATTTCAGTTATATCAGTTTAAACACTTTTTTTTCCTAGCAGTTGTTGTTCTCATCTTTTAAGTGATTTTGGAGCGTTTTTAAATGTTTTGATTGAGTGTTTGGAATGAACGAATAAATGGAGCGCTGAGTGATCGATTTAGAACGGTTTTGAAAGGATTGATTGTAAATTTTACGATGTAATTAACTGTAACCTAAAACCAAATGACCCCTTCAAAATTCCACGGAAATATTTCACCTTAAGACAAAATTGCTTAACTCTCCATTTCTTGGCCCAATGATTGTCAAGCAATGCATATATATCAAATTGTTCGAATATAAATCACGATGAAAATTTATTCAACTGTAGATTGAATTCTTATGTAAAGTTACGCGGAGACGTTATATAGCATCTTTTTTTGATAAACGCAACCACGTATTCAACGAATTCAATATCAACTTGTAATTTTACTACGTTATATATAGTTCTGTGAAAATAGAAAGCTATAATTTGTTTGATTTTTCTCTTACATGCAAAATATCACAGAATCGGGACATCTTCTAAGGAAATTTCTATTTAGTGTACAACCAACCACAACAACGTTGAATGCAAAAAACGTTTATGACGCTATTTTTGATTTAGTGATAGAAAAAAAACATTCACACTTTTGTTTGATCCCTCTTAATGAAAAAAAGATAAGTTTTTCGTTTCATAACTCAATGAAAAAATCTGTTCGTCTCTTGAATGATACCAAAGTCAAACGGGAAACAGACTTCATTATTTTTGAGGCAAAAATCATTAAAATCTCCGGTTCCTGGTTGTTTGCTATGGTTATATCTAAATGCTGAGATTCCTCGGCGATTCAATGGGATAGACTTCGGGAATAATGAGGGGCAAACATAAAAAAGTAGCATTTCGCACGTTAGCTTCATTACGTTAAACCCATCGGCGTCGATGCGAAAGATGACGTTTAGTGAAAAAACAAATCAACGAAAACTTAATTAAAACTAAATACGGAAGCCAATTTGGGCCTTTTAGTCTAAAAACTCTAGTTTTAATTGTTTCACTGAGTTTTGTTATCAATCTGCCAAACGATCTCCATGGTCTTTTGAAATTCATTTATTTAAGAATGGCTTACTCCAAACGTATTGACTAGATCCGTGATATTTCACCGCAAACCATTTCGCAAAAAACTATATCGTCGTCCAAAGTTCTACTAAAAGCCGAATTCCCTTTTCTACACTTACAAGTAATTTTGAGACAAACTCAAGTTAACGTAAATGTCCAAGTGATGTTCCGAAAGATATATAACTACTACTTGTCTTGCAGTCGGGAAGCCTCTGCGATTCTACGGAATAGACCTCAGGATTAATACGGGCGCAGCCATGAAAGCGCGCCATTTCGCACAAAAGATCTCAAAAGACAAACGATGTTCTGGATGCAAGTCTGATTGTCAAATACGACATATAACACTGACGACATTCATTCAAAACTTGGAAAATATGTTTTTCATAAAAAGAGCAATTTCAATTATAGAGGAAAAATTGCATATATTTGTTGGAATAAAGCACTTTTTTCTACATAGATAAATATCCAAAATGAAGAACTATAAAGTCACGCGTTGTTGCCCGCTTGCAGTGTTTTTGATTGATAATTTTTGTTCTTTTCACAAAGATTGAAAGTACATCTAAAATACATACATTTCAATTTATTTTACCAAGTGTACATTTATGGATATAACAGGATGATAACAGTATTTGAATATTTGCAAGAATTATGTCCCCTTTTCAACTTAATCTTTTATCTAATATCCATAAACACGCAACAACGCGTTGTTTCCCGCTTGTGGTGCTTTTATTTGTTCTTTTAACAAATTTTGAAATAACATTTATTACAGTTAAATTTGCTAATTTTGAATTAGTTAAATATGTTAAAGAATATAACTGTCTTTGCATATATTTGTGAATTATTCCCCTTTTTCGACTTAAACTTATTTGGTTTTTTTTTTCTATTCTAGAACCACATAGTCAAACTTGACCGTTTTGTGAAGATTGAAAGCACATTTATTACGCTAAGCTCTACTTTAATCGAATATTAAATAGGGATATTGCGTGGCCAACTCAATTACAGCATACCATCAGAAGCAACCATTTGTCATACTTAGAGTCGATAATCGAGTCGATAGTAGTTCTTTAATGAAATAGAAACGTGATCCGTAAAAAGGAAATTTCTAGAACTGCCTAAACAATCAACCCTGGTCAGACTGCGCGACCGCGTAAGCTGTCCAGTGTCTATTGTTTTGCGAATTTCTGAATGGTTCTTGAAAAAAATCGCCCTTTTATTTCAGAAACGACTCTCATACACACAACGCAGTTGCGGTAGACTCAGAAACCATTTTATCTCCTTTTGAAAGCTACATACACCCTTTCCGACATTTCTGTTCCCGCATTTGCTTGATAATTATAAACATATGTTGGATGAGCAAATGGAGGCTCAGATAAGGTGTCTTTGCAGTACTGTTGAGAATACCAGGAATCATTGGTTAGGTGCTCCAGCCCGCGCGAAATGCATGCACAATTGTTTAAAGCGGTGGTAGACCCAATTCAATCAAAATAACAAAACCGAAAGGGTTCCATGGTAGTACTTGTTGACAGAAATACCAAGATTCTTTGGCCAGGTGCTCCAGTCGTCTCGACATGCGCAGACTGAAAAAATTGTTAGAAGCTGAGTTTAAAAAAAAATGAACAAATTGAACTTGTAAGCATTATCAAGTCAGGTTCTCAAGTCATCAACCTTAGCGGCCATATTTGTAGGGAAAGGCATCGTCGTGGGTGATCAAAGTGGTACTAAATGCCTGTCAAAATGAGTCTAAACAATTCCAACTGTTTCCAGCATTATAGAATCGGATATTGAATACTCATAATAAGTTGTCGTATTTTACGTAAAGATCCTCTTGACGATGGAATCCACTTGATGTTCTGTTGACATTTTCATTTCGCCATGTGAAACCTAATTGACTGTTTTGATTCAAATATCGCGGACAAAAGTTGGCCATCGTTTCAGAAGAAATAAACAACATCATTTTTGTCCTAAAAGTGAAATCCGTGGAGACACAGTTCAGGCGATAGGGGCATATTCATTTTATTTTTTCTGGATTAAATGGCTTTGATATTTGGAAAATTGACGGCCAAAAAGTACTTATAATTCCGTTTTTGCCATGTACGTTTATCCGTTTGTCTGTTACTCTGTTTGTCAGAGAAAAAAACCCAACAAACATTGGCCATAACTTTTTAATGGTTGGTCAAAGAGTCGCCATATTTCACATGATGAATGAATGGCTCAAGACCTTTGTGTTGGTATCAAGTTCAAGGTCATCGGTCAAGGTCATCGGTCATTCTTTTTTACAAGGTCGAATATGTGAAATTAAATATTGCTTCGGATGACAGAATTGAATTCAGGTTTGCACATTGAATAAAGTATTACCGCGGATTACAGAATTGAATTGAGGTTTGCTGTAAGTAACCGTATTGTTTCAAACCACTGCATGACAGTAACAGGGCATTAGTGTTTCACAGACACATCTTAATATTATCCTTTTAGATGTAAGCAGAATCTCAGTATATTTCGTAGATTTTAACAATAACTTTCAAAAGTTTCTTCAGTGACTCTATGACGTAAACTTGCGTCTCTAGAAATACTGCTCACATAACCAAGGCCGCAATAAAATAACTCAGAAGACGCAAATATGTTCTTCTGGTATTCAACTAGCGTGGTTTACGTCAATAAAGCTGCCAATATGGGGCCGTTTATAATCATGTTTACAGGCCATATCCTGACGAACACGATTGCTTTGCAAACACCATATTCGTGCTACTAAAGATATCGGGTCTTGAGAGATAAATTGATTATATAAGGTTATATCACTTATACTTGAAAATTTGTGTGTGTAATACTCGCCTATTTCCAACCCTAGTGCATTGTACATTCATCTGACCCGGTATTAAAACGCAGGACTACTAATCTTTAACTTCTTAATTCGGATCCCAAAAGCAGCAGGACTTAAATTGACAGTAGTTATCACTCTAGAAATTGAATGGTACTTTGAAGTTACCGAAATGAAGCTTCTCGTCAAATGCAGTTAAGGACCTCGTGAAATTGACAAGATGAATGATATTGGAATTATTTTTGAATGAAATTGAATGAGTTTGTGGAGTGAGTTTTGTGTGAAATTCAGGGGAGGTAACAAATATCGCTATTTTTGTTCATGATCCACTTACCCAACTTTACCTGCTCTCTTCCCTTTTTTAAATGAGTTTTTTTTTCAAGATTAAACGAATATAATTCTTAAAATTCAACGAACAAGAGAGGTTATTTTAGAGATTTTCCATCACTAAGTTAATGCTATCGAAATAGATTAATTACTTTATCGGTAATATGTTTGATTGATTGATTGATTGATTAATTGATTGATTGATTGATTGATTGATTGACTGACTGACTGACTGACTGACTGACTGACTGACTGACTGACTGACTGACTGACTGACTGACTGACTGACTGACTGACTGTCTGACTGACTGACTGACTTACTGACTGACTGTCTGACTGACTGTCTGACTGACTGACTGACTGACTGACTGACTGACTGACTGACTGACTGACTGACTGACTGACTGACTGACTGACTGACTGACTGACTGACTGACTGACTGACTGACTGACTGACTGACTGACTGACTTGGATTGGGTTGGGTGCGGTTGGGTTGGGTTGGGTTTGGGTGGGCTGGGCTGGGCTGGACTGGGTTGGGTTGGGTTGGTTGGTTGGTACGTTGGTTGGTTGGTACGTTGGTTGGTTGGTTGGTTGGTACGTTGGTTGGTTGGTTGGTTGCTAGCTTGCTTGATTGATTGATTCATTGATTGATTCATTGACTGATTCATTGATTGCTAATAACGCCGCTTTCAACGATCTTTCAGTAATATGGCGGCTGGAGCACCAAACAATTGATTCCTGGTATTTATCAACCAGTACTACTATCACATCCTTTCCTAGCCTCCAGCTGCTACCCACATAGGTCTACGAATAGTCGGAAAGGATGAGTGCCGCCGTCGGGGCTCGAAACCGAGACCTCTATATCGACAGTCCGGCGCGCTACCGACGGCGCTACCGAAGGAGGCTATTTATGTGTATGTGTTTGAAATTACATAAAATTTTTTCGCTATATAAGTTTTAAAAACATTTAGATTAATATGCATTGTTCTTATTATAACGCTGAATACGGTCTTTATTAAAATTCAAGGCAATTTCAGTAATTGTGAAAGTTTTCAAATCATCGTGGCCTTGCCATCTCGTGTCTCGTGGTAGAAAATTGCTTCCGTTGACATATCAAAATACCAACCTACGTTTGATAAAAAAGAGCTTTGTGTCATATGAAAACGCCACCATAGGTTTGAGCAAAAAAGAGCTCCGTGTCATATAAAAATGGCACCATAGTTTTGAATATAAAGAGCTTCGTGCCTTATAAGAATGTCACCATAAGTTTGGTTAAAAAGAGATTTATTTGCCGTAATAAAAATACCACCATTTGTAGGCTTCGTGTCATATGGAAAGTGTTTACCATAGTTTTGAGTAAAGAAGGTTTCGTGCCATATAAAAATGTCATCTTAGGTTTGAGTAAAACGAGTTCCGTGTAACATTAAACCTTATAAATACCAATATTTAAAATCGCTATTTAAGATACATTAAGATATAAATATAAGCTTTGGAATAGTCACAATACCTTTCTTGAAAATTAATATCATTTAATAAAATTAAACAAAAATTTGATGCGTTAGGGCACCTTAAACACTTTTATTCAATTGAGAACAAAATTGTTTTTAAGAAATGAAAACAAAATGCTTGTATGTGGCTCTTTGCATAATTATACAAGAAATTAATGGAAATAAGTACTTGTAAGCTTTATGTGCAACATTGACGCATTGCGGATACACAGTGATATAATTATTGCACAATGTACATATGTTATCTAACATCGTTTTGGCAACTGATAAACAGGACGAAGCTCTTTAATTTGGAAAACACGCATAACTAAGCATGTCTTATGCATTTACATCTTTTACCCCGTATGATATACATACCGAAGTCAATTATTTGTGATCTAGGATTACTCTTCTGTTGGTAATGAACTTAAAGTATTACGCACGAGGTTAGTCGGTAAGTTAACAAATGACATAGAGGATAACCTACATTTGGCATGGAGGATAACCATTTATTTCAGTGTAAGATCGATTTCTATTTCAATGAATAAACAACAAAAGATATATTTCGCGAGAGGCGGAGCAACGAGTGAAAGTATAGATTTTGTTGTTCACAAAATAAAATATCAATCAATCATACTCTCTAAACAAGCCATTTTTCTATTTCTTTTGTTTAAAAATGAGACAAAATGTGAGAATTTAAGGAAATATTTTCTAAAAACATGTCATTTTGCACGTAATTGCTATACAACGTTCATGATGAACGTTCACTTATTTGGCCCAACTTAGATAACGTCCGATAGAGTAAATTGAACGAATGCGGGGTAATTTGTGATAATTTCACTGGTTACACGATGAGTTTATCAATTGATAGTCAATCGTTAAATCTCGATTTTTCCACCGATACATTAAAGAAATGTAGGTTATTCAATTGTTTGATTTTTTTTTTATTAAAACACGTTCAAAGTGTTTGAAACTTTTGGTGTCAAAACTGAATTTAGATGGATCAAAACAACAAAACGAATTACTAAGTAGCAAAGTTTAACAATTTAAGTGTCAATTGTTTTCCTTTTCTTTTTTTGTGTAACAATATGAAGAAAACATTTAATCAAAAGAAAAGAAATGGTAAGTATAAATATTACAGTAGAAAGTTTGAAGGATAAATCTCAGTTTTGCCTCAGTTTTCACCCAAATTCAAAAATTAAAATCTAAATTTATAAGTCTAAAGATAAGATAATTTCAGACTTTTTTACCAATACCCTTGTTTACCAGTCAAATACGAGCATTGGTGCATATAAAACAATTGTAATCACATATAATTCTTTTTCAGTTCTTAAGGAAACGATTGCTCATTTTATTAACTATATTCAAACACACTGCATGTACGACTATTTTGGTCGTTCATTAACAAATTGTCCCTTCGTTTGATCTTCGTTTGAAATCAGCAGACGACAGAAAACTGGCGTTCTGCAGACGAAATTGAGACAGTGAATCGAATGATAATGATATCAAATAACATTTGTCAAAGTTAATTGTTTACTCAGACACGAGGGTACAAGATTTGATTTAAGTTCCTGACACTATAAATTCGATTGGTTAAGCTTTTTTTATGTAAAAACACTCTAGAGAATCTAATTTTGTCACTTTTTTGGTCTAGTCCTCTATCTTATAACAATCAAAGTGCTGTCAGCACTGTAAATCGGACATCATTGAGAGGCTGGGATAGTGCAATAGTTCGCCAATCAAAAGGGCTCAAATTTGGACAATAAAAGTTGGTAAAATCTTTGCCCAATTTGTGAGTTTTTTGTCTTAACACTCCATCTTTTCGAGGACATCGCCAGTTCATCCAACCTCGTGGGTCCTATTTGAAAGATTGTTGATTCTATAGCCCTCTGCTAGTCTAAATTATTTCTTAGCAGATTTTGTACGTTGTTATAATGAGCACGCGCCAAGCTAGCTGCAATAATGTACCCCTCTTTCTGATATTCTGCCGGTCGAGGGCTACATTTTCCACCCTTTTTGTTTTTTGTTGCAATCATCAAATTTCTGTTTTTCAAACTGAGAGGTTATCTAAGAGCTAATGTCATACCTACCTTAGTTTTGAAAGCAAATAGTGATAACGGAACCAATACATCACTTGTTTTGTTCTTAAAAAAGTGTTTTATTTTTCAATTGTTCAAATTTTCGAAGCTCGGAGGCCATTACAGTTATGTTGATCATGTGATTTATTGTGACGTCACTTTGTTTACTTATTCCATGCTGTCGAAACATGTGCTGGGTAAAAAGCATAGTAGCTAATTTTACCTACCTTTCAAAACCTTTGCGAATTTGAAGCATCTTAGCAGCCTGTATCTATCTACTTCCTTACCTATTTAAGTGACTTTACAATGTTTTTCATTCAATTTTCATATTTTATTATGATCAAAGCAAGTTTGTTTGCAAAAAAAATACTACGGCTCCCAAATATGGCGACCTGATTTTTCATAAGCTGAATTTTGGCGGGAAACGGGAGAACTCACGAGAATTTCAGTAACATAAACCAAAATGACTGACTTTGAAGGGAAAATGTACGATTTTCAGACAGTGATACTAATTAAAAGTGAAATTCATGGGATATTTAAATTTGTGCTGATTATTTTTTATTGGGACTTATAAATAAACTACCAAGGTAGGTTTAGATTGTAAAAAACGTGTTTTTAGCACTAACACATATTCCAAAAATTGACCTTAAAGTGCCCGGAGTCGCTGCAACATAGAATAAAGAGGGACCGCGTCGTATCCCTCCCACATCAGATTATCAAAGGAGGGATACGTTTTCGTATCTAGCTCCAAGCTAAAAGCTTGTCTGTTAATATTATTCCTCTCTCTATAGAGTTTAAAAGCCTGTTTAGCAACAAACATTTTTCATTAAACTATTTACAATTTTGATTACCAACATGTTTGTATTTCATCTATTGGTTTTTCCCAAATACTGTAAATGCATTTTCCCTCAAGAAACACGTGAAATCGCCAACTATGCTATTTATATCTTTGGTTTCTGACCAATCGATTAAATCTAGCAGCACTCTATGAAAGTAAAACATGAGTTGTTCTAAAAATAGATCGCTCTTACTGCTATCCTATATCAGTTTATCGTATGTTTTTGTCGGTTTATTTGTTGTTGAAAATTTTTTCTTCATACTCAAATTTGAATTTATTGAAAATAGGATTGGAGCGTGATCAGAGTGCTCATTGAAATCAAATATTTCAAAATTACAAAATTATTTCTATTTGTTAACACATAGTCAACAGTACTCATTCCACCATTCGAACAAAAAGTAAACTTCCCACGCTCCCTGTTTGAGTGCAGACGACAATTGACCAATGACAAACAACTTAATTGACACATTTCGAGCAGACGATGTCCATTTGCATCTACAACGTGGTCTGAATTTTCGCGTGGGTTTGGACCGAGTGATAATCATAACAGAATTTGATTGGTTGTCAGCCCTACAACTGGTAAATGACCGTTCTAGAAAAACATCAGAGCAGTAATATTGTAAGTGCTACAAATTTATTATACAGTTAACCTATTGTACGTTTCAACTCCTTTACTCAACCGAAAATCTTGTTATAAAAACTGAAAATACTAACTGGTAATTACTAAAAGCGAAATTTTCATCAAATTTTGTATTAGCCTCTTCTCTATTTGTCGAAAAGTAAATAAGATAAAAACAAAGTTTGTAGATTGTGACTGAAAAGGTTGTTTCTTCGGTGTTTGAAAACACATAATTTGGTTTGAACACATTGCTCAGAAGATAATGGTAAAAATGTAGAGGGTCAAACAGACTGGATTTCTGGAAAACGATATATATAAATCGACTGCTTCGCAGTCCGATTTAAAAAAAACCTAATGGGGTAATAAATATTGTTTTAATTTTTGAAATCCCAAAAGCATGCATAGCATAGTACGGTCCTGCGTTCAGGATTATTTGCGAATTAAAACTGGCGGAAATTTTAGCATAGTTCACTAAATAAATTAAATCATATATTACCCGTCACACGAAAAGGTACCATCTGGGAACTCTATAGAATGAACATTTGAAAAAGAGATTGGGTCCAGCATAGGACAACCAGAGGCCGCAATTCAAAATTTCTTTCACTGGGAGGAAGAATGATCATTCTTGATTCAGAAAATAAGCAAATTGCGAAAAGTTTCGACCATAGTCAGTCTGCGCAATTCGCGCAGTCTGACAAAGGTCGACACTTTACGCACTTCCCAGATGGTCTTTTTTCGCGTGACGGGTCACATATATGTTAATAAAAAGATGCTCTACATGTAACAACCTACATTATATAGAACAGCCCTGTGCTCAGCGTAATATGCGGAACCCTGGCTACAGCCATGTAGAATTTCCAAAAAGCTAATTGATTACAAGGTGTCATCATCCAGATTCATGATATGAAATGTCAGACGGGAACCCTCGGCGATATTTAGAAAAAAAATCGGAAAAAATAAGGGCGTAGCCATGAGCGTGCGCCATTTCGGACGTGGGTTTAGGTAACGTCATAAGCATCAATTTAATTATGCGAAAAACGTAATTTAATGACAGATTAAGATGGGCATAGTGTAATTTGATAACAAACACAGGTTAATAAGTGCAGAGAAATCAAATTATAATATGTCCAAAATATATATATATATATTCTTTATTTCCTCCAAATATGAAGAGCATGACAACAATAGTGATAAACAATATAAACATAGTGAAAACTGAAATTGTGGTTTGAAAATGTAAACATGTAATGAGGGGTCTGAGCCAAGCAGTGATTGTGAAGCAAAGAAAGAGAGGATGGATGAGGGAAAGACAGGCAGAGGCACGGACAGACAAAGAAGAAAACTAGTATACAAGAGTTTGTCTATATATGAATTTTATTTTATGCTATTCGCAAACCTCGCAATTTTAGTTCGACGAGAGCTGTAATTACGAGGCCAGCGAACAACATAGATATTTGACAGGAACACGATGTTATCCTGCAATTAATATTGCCATTAATATGCCGGCGCTTGTCCGAAACGAAATGACAAGCATCCGTCTATGGCCATTTTACTATTAAATCTAAATGTGAGGACATAAGCAAAATTACTATCCAGATTCGCTATCGCGACCAATGGTCACCGTACATTTGTACGCAAACTACAGCTCACAACAGCAATCCCGGATTACAACCACTTTATAAAGCGTTGTTTTTTTTTGTTTTTGTTTTTGATTTTCGCTCAATGATTATCTTCATTCACTGTAAGCATAAACGATATGAAACCCAAACTTTGTGTAAGAAATAAACAACAAGTTTGTAAAAAGAGACACAATTGTCTCTCAATACAGAATGAAACTGCAAATTAATTCCAAACAATAATTGAACGAACTCTGTCGAACTGGCAGATAATACAAAATTAACAATGTCAGAGCAAAAATGCTGCCTAAGTTTTTGAATTAACTCAATGGTGCAATGCCTCACTCGTTCACAGGCTGATAAAATATGTTCCGTAAAGCTCACTTGAATGTCACTCGCGCCGCATCGTGAACAATCAGGTTCATAACGTGCAAGATAGGCAATCAATTGAGCCACAGAAAAACAAGGTTTTAACATATTTGGATAAGTTTTAGCATAATTCCATAAAGCATTACTACTAAATTCATACTGAATTTGCCTGTAAAGTCGAAATTGAGAGGTAGATGTCCTCATATCCCATTCTATCGAGTGGTTACTTGCTATTTGTTCACATATAGATTTTTTCCAGTGACTTTTGCTAGGAAATATAGCGGATGAACTATAATCTAACAATGGTTGAAATAGATTGTACCTATATAATAAAACAACAATGTCTGAAATAAAACCAAGTTTTGACGAGCCATTAAGATATGCAAACAAACGGAATAAAAACATATCCTTAACACTACAGTTCCTTTCTAACCGACACAATTATCCAAGAAAAGTCAATTTTCTCCTATGGATATAAGCTTCCAATGGAAGGGAACTCAAAAGACCGAGAACAACGTCTGTACTCGATCTTATGCTCAACCCTTGCATTTGTTTAAGACACAGACGATGTGACCTTTCTAGGGACAAAATATCTCTGTCAGAAAGCGGCGGTAATAGCTCACAACCAAACAATGCATTCGGAATAACTACAGTTTCATATATTTTGAAGCTGGTCAGAGGATTCAATCCATGTTTATACAAGCCGTGTTTGATTAATCCAAAAAATGTACCCCTTAATTTCCTGTCAACATATTTAACTAGGGAAGAAGGCTTATTGAATTTTTGGTAATAAATTCCTAAATGTGTATATTCATCCTATTCTACAATTTCATCTTGACCAATGTGCCATACTTTTAGACGATTTTCGTAAGATTTCTTTGATTCGTTGAATGTAACAACTGCACACTTGGCAGGATTATACTGAAATCTCCATTTACATGAGTATTGATAACAGATATCTATCATAGATTGTAGGGCAGTAATTGACAATGATAATAGTGTCATATCGTCAGCAAAAGACGGAGCACAAAAGGATTTGCCCTCAATTTGAAAGCCTAGATTACTACATACTAATTGTTCAATAAGTGAGTTTATGTACATGAGATACAAAAAAGGGGAGAGCACCCCACCCTGTCTGGTACCCTGTTTGATTCGGAACCAGACTGACTTAAAACCCGCAAAAAATACACAGCTTTTCATATCTGTGTGGAGGGCAATTATAGTATTTAATAACCTGTTCTTTACTCCAAATTCTTAATATAGTTTGTAAAATAGGCCTTGGTGCCATACCCGGTCGAAAGCCTGACGAGCATCTAGAAAACATGCAAACAGTTTACTATTTGTCTCTTTACATGCGTATATACTTTCACTAAGAATAAATGAAGTCATAGTACTCCCCATTTGTTTTTGAAACCCATCTTGTAATTGATGTAACGGTTTGATAATGGCATTTTGTAAGCGTCTCAATACGACATAACTTTAATATAGACGATGACAAAGTTATTGCTCTATAGCTATTCGAGTCATATTTAGGTTTACCCCCTCCCTTATACAAAGTGAGAATAAGACCTAATTTCAGATCGTTTGGAACGTACGATTCAGTGTACATATAATTAAATAAAACATTCAAAAAATATAACAATGTTTTACCGCCATGGATAATATGCTCCGTATATACTTTATCATAGCCGCACATTTTGCCGGTTTTCATTAAAGCTAGTGAAGCTGATAATTCATCCGGCAAAATGTAATCATCTTCAACGGCGCGTTGTGACGTCATTTTTGTATTACGTAACTGACTAGTAATGTGTATAAAATGGTTATTATCGTAACTATCGAAATCAGTATCAGAATACAGAGATTCAAATTGTCGACCCCATTCTTGGCATATCTGTTCAGGGTCGCGAACAAAAGATCCATGAAACTTAATCCCGTTACTTAGATTGTTAATGGTCGCATCTTTTTTCTTTGAATTAAATAAGCGCCAAAAACAGTGGACCGTCTATGTTACAAGCGTTATCTATATCTTGATTTACTTGCTGCATATAACGACCAGAACACATTCTATGTAATCTACGAAACTCTCTTTTAGCATCTTTATACTCTATGTATGAGAAATGTGGACTATCTGGTCTCCCAAAGCGAATCCAAACCCTACGTTTTTGTCTCATAAAGGCGTGGTGCTGCCGGAGTTCAGCCGACCAATATGGCTTTAAGAATTTTCGAAACTTAGCATGAGGTAAACAATTATCTGAGGCTAAAATAATGTTACTAACAATTTCATTATATAAACTGTCAATGAACATTTGCTTGTTCTCTGTATTTTGCATATTTAAATGCTCAGTAAGAAAGGTAGAATAACTCTCCGTTTCATGCTTGGTTACCTTTTTCCATGATACCATTCCCGATTCATTTATATTGACGCTACCAAAGTTACTCGTACTGATCGGTAGATTCAGATGAAATACTATGGGTCTATGGGAAGAGACATTAAGACAGTGGTCATCCAATATATGACAATACGTAATACATGATTTTAGATCTTCAGGTATGATAACATGATCAATTAACGAACGACAACTCCTATCATAAGAAACATAACTGCTATCAGCTCCGGTACAAATGGAATTCGTTGTAACAACAGTCAGATTTAACAGAGATGTAAACTCGCACAAAACTTTACCTCTCTGATCTATATGTTTTATGAAAGAACTTCCGTTAAGATGAGCATTAAAATCTCCCATCAATATTACTTTGCCCAGATGTGAATACATACTAACTAGGTCATATGAAATTTCAATGAAATTTCGGAACAGCGTAATGCTATGATTAACACTGGGTAAGTATACTTGTAAAATGTATATGAATTCATCCTTTGACTTTTGTAATTGTATTCCAATAATGCGGTCGTTTTCTATACTTAATGGTGTTACTTTACCACTGAGGCTTTTTCTCCACAATAGTGCAACTCCTCCTTTTCCGACTTTTCTCTCGTTACAGATATTTAAATCTGAATCGCAGACGCCTAAGCCTTGAAAGCCAGGGTGTATGCTACTCAAGAAATAAAGATCACATGGGTACAGCCAATGCTCAGAAATACCAACAATATCAATAGCTTCATGCTCAAGCGTTTCACTCAAATAATATGCACTAGACATAAGTCCAGTGGCATTCCATGAACATATTTTAAATAGATTCATAATAATAAAAGATGTATGAACTTAAAAGTGTTGATAAGTACCGGTAATTATAAATTACTACCATAATGTTCTGCATCATCCCATTGGGATGAATACGCATCGTATTCGTAATCGGCAATATCGCCGTGAACCTGATCACGGTTATATTGACGCTGACGATCACGATCGTTTCTACGATCATAACGACCATTCTGATTATGACCTTGATAATTGCGCCTTTTGTCATATCTGCGATTAACATCTGCACTAATATCATATTGATCAGCCTCACCATTCTCAAATTGATTTCCTCGAAATTGCTTTTGATACGCATTTTGCGTTAACCATGGTCTGCAAGTGACACCTTCAGGCCAAAAAACCGGTTCTACAAGGTTGTTTGAATTTGGTGCTTCAACATTTAAGCGAATCACAACAGATCGACCAAATCGGGATCGAAAAATACGGACCATAGTAACTTTAAGTCCTCTATTTTTCACATAACTAGTTAATCTAGGTACAGTAATCGAAGGCTTAAAGCCTCCAACATAGAACCGTTTGGTTCGTTTTACTACGTATTCTGTGAAATCTTCACTGTTGTTATCTTCACACAATGTTTTGTCATTTTCTTTTCTATCACTAGTAACAACGCTTACATTTGGATTTGATACATCGTCTAAGCGATTATGACAAGTTACATTTGGTGGTCTGGAATTTGACACAAGAACTGGAATATTATTTGAGAATACTTGAGTTTGAACGTCTAAATTAATCTGATCGTGAAAGGACACACCAGGTAAAACTCGTGCACTATACATTTGACCTTGATCTCCCCCGTATGTTTTTTCAGGAATACTGTTAATCGCACGGGGAGGCACACTATTTAATTGACTGATCGGGTATGATTGGAATGACGTACAGTTAACATGGCTATTGTCATGTTGCACGGGTGAACTGGAATTTAACCTCACACTTTCCCTTTCGGTCAAAACATCGCGGTAGGATCGATCTTGTGACATATGATTGGGGCCCTGAGCATCAGCACTGACACTGACTGACGAATCACTAACGGCTTTTCCACTGGTTTTCTGTGATAATTGACCTTGACATAGTTTATTAAGATCCCTGACTTTGGCTTCAATTCTACCATATTGACTATCTATCTTTCGGTTGACTGACGAAATTTTATCATACACGACTTTAATCTCGTTTTCAGCACTTATCTGGTTTTGATAAATATCATCTTTTACAAGTTTCATGCTTTTTTTCAAACTTACTACTCCAGATGTTTTATCATCATCAATACGTTGTATATGGGTCTTAATTGTCAGAACTTCTTCTTTGAGCTCAGATTTAATTATATTCATCTCCGTACGCACAGATTTTAGACTGTCATCTAATGATTTCTGAAATGTTACCTTTTCCTGTTTAAGTGTGATGATATCTGCTTGACACTGTGAAAGTTGACTTTTTAGTTGTCTAATTTCATGTAAACATGTATTAATTAGAGAATCACAGCTCGATGCATTTAAATCTCCTTTTCCGTAAGACTTCGGTAAACTTAAAATATTCCTCAGCTCGTCAAATGTACGATTTTCTAAGACTGATGTCAATGTATAAATATCATTTGCCAATTTATCCGTTAAACAGTCACCATTTCTGGTTTTCTTCCGACGTTTAATTTCAACCTCTGGTGAAAAAGGATAACCTGGTAGCTTTAGACAAGCTCTGAATACTGTTGCTCTGATTTCATCTAAATCGTCATCCCTGGCATTTGCATCGATGATAACTCTCGATATGAAAGATGTTTTATTCAACGAGCGGAATAATTCTTGCATTTTGTCCACAAGAGCCCAGTTGAGATCCTCAGGTGGTGATTGGTACCTACTACTACTACTCTCAAAAATAGACTCATCATTATTTGGCGTGTGTGAAACACTATCATAGTTAGTTGAAAATAACTGCTTGATACAAGTCTGGGAATCGTCAATAATTTCTGTCTCATTTTGACTTTGTAGACGCTGCCCTGGCGTTAATTGTGACGATGACCCGGTTTCGGGAGTTTGATTAGACATCGAAATTAGTTGGGTAAATTCTTTACCTGATTGACCGTCCATTTTTACGGTAAAATACCACTACGGCAATATACTATCCGCCATATTGAAAAGTTCTCACTATCAACAAAGGGAAATCCATTTTCCCCCACAAAAACACAAAAAAGTCAAACAATTTAGGTCCATTGTTCACAATAATCGAAGATTGATGAATATTTCACCTACATAATGTTTTTCATTATTCCATCAACTTGGAACATTAAAATTTTAAGAATTTTCAGAGAGCCCAAAAAACCTGACCTCTCTCCTCTATTTTCCCGCCGTACATCTCCCTCCCACATCAGATTATCAAAGGAGGGATACGTTTTCGTATCTAGCTCCAAGCTAAAAGCTTGTCTGTTAATATTATTCCTCTCTCTATAGAGTTTAAAAGCCTGTTTAGCAACAAACATTTTTCATTAAACTATTTACAATTTTGATTACCAACATGTTTGTATTTCATCTATTGGTTTTTCCCAAATACTATAAATGCATTTTCCCTCAAGAAACACGTGAAATCGCCAACTATGCTATTTATATCTTTGGTTTCTGACCAATCGATTAAATCTAGCAGCACTCTATGAAAGTAAAACATGAGTTGTTCTAAAAATAGATCGCTCTTACTGCTATCCTATATCAGTTTATCGTATGTTTTTGTCGGTTTATTTGTTGTTGAAAATTTTTTCTTCATACTCAAATTTGAATTTATTGAAAATAGGATTGGAGCGTGATCAGAGTGCTCATTGAAATCAAATATTTCAAAATTACAAAATTATTTCTATTTGTTAACACATAGTCAACAGTACTCATTCCACCATTCGAACAAAAAGTAAACTTCCCACGCTCCCTGTTTGAGTGCAGACGACAATTGACCAATGACAAACAACTTAATTGACACATTTCGAGCAGACGATGTCCATTTGCATCTACAACGTGGTCTGAATTTACGCGTGGGTTTGGACCGAGTGATAATCATAACAGAATTTGATTGGTTGTCAGCCCTACAACTGGTAAATGACCGTTCTAGAAAAACATCAGAGCAGTAATATTGTAAGTGCTACAAATTTATTATACAGTTAACCTATTGTACGTTTCAACTCCTTTACTCAACCGAAAATCTTGTTATAAAAACTGAAAATACTAACTGGTAATTACTAAAAGCGAAATTTTCATCAAATTTTGTATTAGCCTCTTCTCTATTTGTCGAAAAGTAAATAAGATAAAAACAAAGTTTGTAGATTGTGACTGAAAAGGTCGTTTCTTCGGTGTTTGAAAACACATAATTTGGTTTGAACACATTGCTCAGAAGATAATGGTAAAAATGTAGAGGGTCAAACAGACTGGATTTCTGGAAAACGATATATATAAATCGACTGCTTCGCAGTCCGATTTAAAAAAAACCTAATGGGGTAATAAATATTGTTTTAATTTTTGAAATCCCAAAAGCATGCATAGCATAGTACGGTCCTGCGTTCAGGATTATTTGCGAATTAAAACTGGCGGAAATTTTAGCATAGTTCACTAAATAAATTAAATCATATATTACCCGTCACACGAAAAGGTACCATCTGGGAACTCTATAGAATGAATATTTGAAAAAGAGATTGGGTCCAGCATAGGACAACCAGAGGCCGCAATTCAAAATTTATTTCACTGGGAGGAAGAATGATCATTCTTGATTCAGAAAATAAGCAAATTGCGAAAAGTTTCGACCATAGTCAGTCTGCGCAATTCGCGCAGTCTGACAAAGGTCGACACTTTACGCACTTCCCAGATGGTCTTTTTTCGCGTGACGGGTCACATATATGTTAATAAAAAGATGCTCTACATGTAACAACCTACATTATATAGAACAGCCCTGTGCTCAGCGTAATATGCGGAACCCTGGCTACAGCCATGTAGAATTTCCAAAAAGCTAATTGATTACAAGGTGTCATCATCCAGATTCATGATATGAAATGTCAGACGGGAACCCTCGGCGATATTTAGAAAAAAAAATCGGAAAAAATAAGGGCGTAGCCATGAGCGTGCGCCATTTCGGACGTGGGTTAAGGTGACGTCATAAGCATCAATTTAATTATGCGAAAAACGTAATTTAATGACAGATTAAGATGGGCATAGTGTAATTTGATAACAAACACAGGTTAATAAGTGCAGAGAAATCAAATTATAATATGTCCAAAATACATAGCATAGATGATCGAAAAGCATTGAAGCAATTCTCCTTACTTCAAGCGTACCGCCAGAAGCCGAATTACTAAAATGACCTAAAATTATTGCGCTTATGTCCGAGTAACTTCTCGGGTTACGATAAAGTCCGAGTGAAGTTCCGGTTGGGTAAACGAAGGATGGCATTATAGAATCTTTTGCATTTTTAAATGTTGACATACAATACTTTACATTTCAGTTGGAGTTCTAGTAATATTTCACCATTCATTTTAATAAGCAAAGGATTACCTGTATCAAACACGTTCATGTTTTATAAGGAAAAAAACGTCAACGTTTTATATACAAAAGAATAATTGGAATATTGTTTTCCAAGAGAATCCGCTTTATGACCTCAAGTTGATAGATTTTGTTATGTCCGCCTATCTGTTTATAGTAAAACATCTTGTTAGCTCGTCTTAATAGCCTGCAGTCATGCTATACAACAATAATAAGAGATTTTCTTTTCTGTCATAAGAGCTAGATAACTAAAGAACTGAATACGGGTTACAAAATGTTCGTGGTCCGAAGTTTGATTTAACCCTTTCCTATTTTACAAAATCTTGGACCTGTCCAAATTCAAAGGTTTTGCAGACGAAAATTGAAAGTGGATTTAATTTGAAAAATAACCATTCAGTAGGGTAGAAAATAGTGTGGAAAAAGAAGAAATTGCTTGTCATAAGCAATTTCTTCTTTTTTCACAATGTTTTCTCAATTATAAAATAACAGGCACGTAAAAAGCAGGGATTAAACAGCAAAGGGTTAAGTACATGTAACCTTTATTTCATATTGACTTAGTTTTTGGTCAAACAACATTTTTGAGACCGTCCTAAATGCTAGGAGATAGCACTTGTACTTGGAGTACAAGTACGTCAATTGAAAAAAAAGACATGATAATGTTAATTGTATAATTAAACAAAATGTTTAGATAAATTAATTTTGTCAATCAATTTATGATTAAATAAATATACGGTTTGGAACATCGTGAAATTGACACGATGAATGACTTTGGAATAATTTTGGAATGAAATTGAATGAGTATGAGGAGCGAGTTTTGAGTGAAATTCAAGATAGTTGATCCAGTATTGCTAATTTTGTTCAAGATGAACAAAATTACTGATATTTATTACCTCCCTTTAATGAAAAATGCGAACTTTTCTGTTTATGTGTATTCGTGTACCAATCAGTCACTGTGAAATCCACACCAGCCAATAAAATCGTAAAATTATTTGATCGATATGACTTAGATATAAATCCTATTGAACGCCCTTGAAATGTTTTTAAATGATTATGGAGCGCTTTTGATCGATTTGAGTGACTGGAATGAGTGAATTGCTTATGTCCTGTTTTGATTCTCAAGCAAAAAAAAAACAAAAAAAAAAAAAAAAAAAAAAAACAACAACAAACAATAGAATGTTTAAATCTTAAATGTACTGTATCAAATACAGTCTGATACTTAATAGGTCTTTATCAGACAGACCGATCGAGCACGGCGAAACAAAAACTGCGGTTCTAAAGGATTACAAGTAGCACCGGAATTTGCTTATGTCCTATTTTGTTTCTGAAGACAAAAACAACAATTACAAGGAAGCATTGAATTGAATGATGTATTGTATTGGCTGTTTTCCTAACGTAAACTACAATCCCCGAAATACACACCTTCGACCATCGTGGAGAATTTTCTAATTTTTGCTCTTCAGACGATGAGGAACCGTCTTAGTAGAGCGTAAAGTGTCGACCTTAGTCAGTTAATGCGAACTACACAGACTAACTAGGATAGAAACTGTTCGCATCTAGCTCTTTTTCTCAGTATTTGATAATCATTCTACCCTTCTGTGAAAAACCTTTGAAGTGCGACCTCTGGTTGACCTATACTGGAACCAATCTCTTGTTCATACAGTCAAACCTGTATCAAGCAAGCACCCAGGAGACATTCAAAAGGCGCTTGTTTAAGACAGGTGCTTGCTTAATACAGGTCAATTTCAGTGCAATTGATTCATTTAAATGGGTGATAAAAATGATTTTGATCGGAAAAGGTGTGAATTTCAAGATGTTTTTAACTGTACACATTTAGGGAATTGTGTTCCATGATACAATTGCAAGCTTGCTTAAAGAATTCTTAGAATACTTTTGCACAACATACATGTAGGGCGTTAAATATTTGGCAATAAAAGTTCTGACATCTAGCACAGATATACCCCAGTTTACTTCGCAAAGGCGTTTGAGTATGCTTGTTTTTACACCAATTAGTAGACCTAATGGCAGAACATTTGCGTAAACGCCTACCTTGTCATGATAGATTTAACCTGTTATCATTTATCTTAATTTTCATTTCGGAAAAATAAGTACAAATCAATTATATACTCATATTCTGGTGTTGATAGATTAGAATATTTGCAACGGAATGGTGTTTGCAATATTTCTGTTTAATATTTAAAGCAAGTATCTTCAATGAACTAAAGTTTAAACGAATAGAATAAGCCACTCGCCCTATTTTCATGTTTTAAAGATTCTCTTTTAGTAATGTACTTAATTATTTTCCACTCAATATCACACCGAAACTTGTTTTCGGTGTTGACGTAACGTATCTCTCACCGACCACTAAACCCCAGACAAAAAACAGACACCAAACTCCGCTGCTTTCCTGTTGTGAAATGCTAATTACATTTAGTTGGTTCCGTATTGTTGTTTAATTGGTTCCTTTTCTACGTGTTATATTTTTGACGTCTGTGAGGGATCATTGCAGTGCGAGTCTGAAAATAAAAACTTCGGTGATGTAATATATCACACCTTTTGTAAGGCGTAACCCTTAACATCGCTTTTTTATCTTGAGTCGTGAAAAATTTCTTTTGAGACACCAAATGTCTTATCTTCAGCTTTTTTTCAAGTTGTAGATACGACAATTGGTATCTCAACAACATTTCCTAGATATCTGTAAGGGATAATTGCAGTGCGAGTCTGAAAATAAAATCTTCGGTGATGTGATATATCTTGAGGCGTAAAGGCTTATTTTGTTAATTCGCTCTATAAACCTCTATAAGATATCTAAAGAAGGAACATTAATGATGTGTATTCTAAGAATTTGTGATAGGATAAATGAACATTACTTTGGTGGATGAGTGAAATGTCGAAACAACACCCTATTTCGAGCTGTACATCCAAAGTGTTGGCCGCCTAATAACGTAGGTTTACTGTGTTAGGTTAAAAACACTGAAAAATAAGAAATCTGTATTCATTCTTTTTTTTTCATTTTGATAAAAAAGAAAAATAGACAATGTAAGTTTTATTCAAGCAAATTATTTCTATCGCAGTTTGGTACCTAATAAGGTATTAGACAGACCATTCAAGCATAGCGATACAAAAACTACGATTCTAAACTATCGGCACAGGAATTTGCTTATTTCTTGTTTTGTTTCGCAAGACACAAAACAAACAAACAAACAAAAAAAAAAAAAATAAAATAAAATAAAATAAAAAAAACAATAGAATGTTGAATTATTTATTGTACTGTATCACAAATACAGCCCAATACTAAAGGATAGGTCTTTATAAGACACACCGATCGAGCATAGCGCGACAAAAATTGCGGTTCTAAAGGATTTCATGTAGCACCGGAATTTGCTTATGTCCTGTTTTGTTTCTAAAGAAAACAAAACAAAAAACAATAACAAGGAACCGTTGAATGATCTATTGTATTTGTTGTTTTCCTTACGTAAACTACAATCCCCGGAATACACACCTTCGACCCACGTGTAGATTTTGCTAATTTTTTTGCCCTTCAGGTGATGAGAAACCAATTTGGTAGTGCTTAAGTGTCGACCTCAGTCAGTCTGCGCGGACTGCGCAGACTAACTAGGGTCGAAACTTATCTCAACTGGCTCACTTTCTTTAATAATCATTCTACCTTACTGTGAAAGAACCTTTGAAATTCGACCTCTGGTCGACCTATACTGGAACCAATCTCTTTTCGACTAGCTATTTAACTGAGTTCTAAAATGTTTTTTTTATATTTTTTTTGCATAACAGATTGTAAATAAAAGTGCTTGTCAATGCATTTGTTTAAGACGTTAAACAAAATACTGGTGACACTTTACAAAAACGTCGACACTGTTACCGTGTAAATGCAATATTTTATTTGTAGATCAAAATGAATAAAATACATAGTATAGATTGTTTCAAATAACAATCTATATTATTATTTGTTTGTATTCGTATTATGTTGAATGTGCATAAGTGGTTTTATCTTCCAAGAATAAAATTATCCCTACGTGTTTCTTCTGGTCAAGTTCTCTAACTTTGTTGTTAAATTTTCTGATCGATAATAATCATAATAATTTTGTATCCGGCGGAAGTAATGATGTTTCTTGTTACGTTGGTGATATTTCTTTCAATCGTTTTGTAAAAATGAAGATTTCATGATTGGTAAATTAAAAAGAGATTTCCCACTTCCAGGACGATGTACGGCGGCACTCATTCTTTCCGACTATTTGTCTCTCACCATTGGGTTAATAATCGTAGACCTATGTGACATAGAGGCTGGAGGCTAGGAAAGAATGTGGTGGTTGTACTGGTGATAGAAATACCAGGAATCCATTGTTAGGTGCTCCAGCAGCCGCGATATAACTGAAATAATGTTGCAAGCGGCGTTAAACTCCATTCAATCAATCAATCCAGGACGATGTAAGCAAAAACGCAGTCTTGTCAGTGTCGTTCTTTGTAAAGTTCACTCATAATACTGATTTTCGAATTAGCAAATACAGTTTCCTTATAGATTTGATAACTTTAAATGAAATTAGTTTTGAAGTATCGTCTAGAAGTATAGCGAAAATACTTAAGTCTCCCACTGCCATATGTTGACGTTGTAAATCAATAAATGCTATTTTCTAGCCAATTTCTTTATATCTTTTGATTGTCCCATTTTATTGAAGCTCATTTATAAAAATACATTTTCATTTGTGATTACAAATGATACAATTCTTTCAAATAGTATTGATTTTGTTGATAAATACAAAAGTCTCCTAAAATGTCCCACCCATGTTTTCCAAAACGCGACATCGATTTGTTTTCGTCATTAAATCTTTCAGGATTTTCGTTCTTTCTAGAGTACTCCAATATTGCCCAAGAAGAATGATAGGTTTGATTTGGAACCATATCTAAGCATTATACTTTATTCAAACTCAAGTATCTTAAGATAAAATCCCTGCTGTTTCGTGTGATTGAACAGACAATAAACGGCCGATATCGTCCATTATTTCGAGACAAATGATTTGGCTGGTGAACGACCCATGCATCAATGACAGCAGACTGAATGACCCTAATTGTGTAGCTTGCACCCCGTGACATTTGATCGACGTGATTGAATGTGTTTCTGTCTATGTACTTAGAATTTGTTAGAGTACCATTTTCATATGTCTTAGACTGTACGCAAGAAAACCAAATAACAGAGCTTTTGTCCGTTTTATTAACTTCTTACGAAAATGATAATCGTAAGTCAAAATCACAAATTGTACCTGGTCTTTCCATTCATTGTTAGATTCTGCATTGCAATACCTCATCGGAATCGTCTTTGGAAGACGATTCCAATGAGATGATGCATGGTAGAATTCCACATTTAGTTACTAATCTAGTAGCAACTTTAATTTTCGATTTACACAAAAAATGATCGTTAGATGTGTAGTAAAACGGGCCCCTGATCCACTATCCAGGAAAACCTGCCTGGATCTAAATGACGATTTAGTTGACAAATGAACCAAAATTTGATTCTTAAACAATGCAAAAATAACTATTTATAAAAAAAAACATGTTATTTCCAAAAAGAATTTATATAATAAATGTACTTGTGAGTTGTTGGAATTGAAATCAAATAGGCTCTGTCCTCGTACTGATACGCAATGAAAACGCAACTTGATAAGAAATTGGTAACACCGCAACCTCTCTTTTAAGGGAGACAAATTCTCAAAGCCTTTACTCGAACCACCCTTTACTAGAGGATAACAAAATTAAGGGTCGAAAGACTCTTATTTCCATCCAAGGTCTTAACTCATGCCAAATTTTATCATGCACATCAAGCGATAGCAATGGATTCTTACTACTATTACGCACTTTTACAGCTGGTTGGACTTGGGCTCCGTAGGTAAAGCGCCCTGTCCAAATACACTACCCGCCTCCGGTGGGGCTCGTAAATGCAACCTTAAGATTATGAGTCTAGCATGCTAACCACTCGGCCAACGAGCTGGACAATACGATTCATTCTACGTTACCCGCTCCTGCATATTTCTTGTTATTCTGAACTTGAGAAAATAGTTTAAAAAATGTCATAGCTTGTAACAAGAATTGGTGCGCAGAGCTTACATTTTTCTATGTTGAAAAAAGCTCGAATATTTGTTGGTCTAGTTGTGGTTGTCATTCGAGCTAGAATCTTTGTGAATCTAAAAGAGGAGTGTATGTCAGCCAGAAATCATTTATCTATAGAAAGACTATACAGGAAGACAAAATGATCATTAAAGATACAAAAAATCGACAAAATAAACATCTTTATTGACCTTCGCAAATCATACCTTGTGAAAAAAATGGACTCCTTCGCACTTCAAAATTGATCCCATTTCGCCTTTCGAGCCAGAAATGTTCACATTGTATTAATTCTAAATGATATTTTTCAACTTCTTTACTAGCATTATCTTATGGTGTTACAAAGCAATCAAGCGTCAAAAAATATCATTTTTTACAAGTCCATCAGCATTTCCGGTCCACTCCGGAAGTACGTCACATATAACTGTAATGTCAATAGCCCAAATTCGTGTTTGTTTACTGGCGTTATCGTCATTATTTTGATTGATCTTGGCTGGTGTTTCTCTAGATATTAGATCAACTTTCTTGCTGAATCCCAGCCAAAATAAAAATCATACTTACTTAAGACACGAAACAGGCCAGTCATCGAACGATGTGTTGTTTTATGTTGTTTTTGTCTTCCGACTGTAAACAGGTTCGATTTATACCTTATAAAGGAATTTAATAGATAAAAATCGTCGTTGATACGGTAAGTTGATTTCATACAAATATGCAACATTTTACGATTATAAATCTATGTTTATAAGAATAAATCGCTTAAAACGAAATTATCCACGAGAACAACCACCTGTTATAGCAATCATCGAAAATACAGAAGTCGCGTTTCTTAATCTGTCCCTTATATCTGTATAAAAAGGTGGTATAGCCAAAGATCAGGCTGCACACATGTGCAGTCTGATCTTAGTCTACATCACCTATTTGTTCCCTTTCAAGCCAGAGTTGTTTTACAAAATTGAATATCAAAAAAAAAAAAAAAAAAAAAACCCTACTACCCTTGGATTCAAGTGCTTTCAGTACTTTGAATTTATCGAAATTTTGCAAAAGTTTTTATACAGTATTACAAAGGTTAATATTTGTTTTGCTTTAGTGTGACTTAGCTGTTGCTTTGATATCCCTTTTTGGATTGCTGTCATCTGCATATAATTAAATTGGAAATGGTATGAAAAGATTTTCACTATTTCACCTTTATATGCTCTAGATAACTGTCTTACCCTACAAATAATATGTTGGCAAACTCTTCATTTGTTCGTGCAAAGTTTTGACCTAGGATTTAAAATCTGGTTGTTGTTGAAAATGGTATTCTTCTTAAATGTTACGATAAAAATGCTTATGACTCCTAAACGCTAATAGGTAAAGATGGCCGATTTTGTACATGTTTCTGTTTAAAAACCATTACCTAGGTTTCAAGAAATAAAGAAAGAATTTCTTTTGCACCGAAGTTTTATACCGGAAACCTTATCTTACAGTATGGATGCGTAGATGAAGAATATCTTCTAACGTCTAACTATTCTATTCTAACTTCACATAGCTCATCAATTACATGTAACACATACCGTATTTTCTCTAATAATAGCGTCCTCCCTAATAGAAGCACCTCTACATTTTTTACTAAGAAAACCTACTTCAAATGCCTAGATTTTAGTAACTTTTTGAGACTTCTTCTTTAATTTGATATTTAACTCATCTAACAATCATTCACATGATTGATTAGAGGAAATTCATCTAAAATCAAAGGGAATAGGGCATAAAAGACATCAATTTTAATGATTTTTTTTTTAAATCAGAAAATGCATACTAAATAAAAGGTACCTGACTATGTTATGTATAGCTCCCAGGGGGTGTTCAGGAGAAATACGGTATCAAGGATACAGTGCAAAACTATTGCAAGTACCCATTGATATTTAGACAGTTACAACGTTTTTGCACTGATACACTGATACCGCGATTTATTTTCTGTGCCTCTAAAATATTTCAAAGCGCACTGAAAACTATACTGTCATACAATTGTATATCTCATGTCCATGGCCTTGTCCGGTAATCAATGGTTGCACTTTGTTTAGGATGTAATAACGTTTCGCGAGCGCTTTGAGATGATACCCCGCTTTGAACGTACACATACGTGCAAAGCGAGGTATCATCTCGAAAGTGTTCCGCTGACGTTTTTCATCCTAAACGCAGGATTGGTTCTTAAAAAGACTGATTTGTAACTGCCATCTGTACCGTAAGATTATATTTCTAGAATAAAACACAATTCACTTAAAATATTTATTTCTGGTTGGTGGATTGTAAAATAAATAATTTGATCATTTAAATTAAATCGATGGAAATTGTTATTGAAAAAGAAATAAATAAATGAATTATATAAAAAAACTTAGTTGAAAAAAGTACAACAAAAGAAAAATAGAAATGATAGAAAGTGTGGGATAAAAAAAACTCAAAGAATTCACAAAAAGAGCATTAAGCGTCGGTTGCTTAGGATATCTGGACTACTTGGGTGGTGCGTAAAGTGTCGTTCCTAGTCGGACAGTGCGGACCGTACACGATGAATAGGATCTTTACTATTTGCATTTTGCTGATTTTCTGAATCTAGAACGGTGAATTATACCGTCCTGTAGAAGAAATTAGTAATTACGGATCTTTAATACTGGAAACTGAAATACCTTAATTCATCATATAACCCACGTCGTGGGAGTGAAATAACCCCTTTTGGTATTACACGGGTGTTATTACAGTAGTGGAATAATTATGCAAATGTGCTAAGAATGAAAAACAACGTTATATTTTTGTTAGGAAAATGACATCATTATGGATATGCTGACGTCATTTCACAAATGACGTTATATGTTTCGTGGAATAACATGAATCGATAAATATCGTAATTTTCTCGTTTCATCACCATATCTCGGGTCATATTATAAATATAATATCAAATTTGTGCTCATCAAATACCGATTTTATAAAACGAGTCGTGTAAAACAGATAAAAATTCCACGCAGCCTCGTTTTTATCTGTTAAAAGATGACTCGTTAAATAACTTTGTTATTTTATGACCACTCATTCAATAGCCTCTATTTTTGTTTTATATAGTTTGCCCAAAACATGTTGTTGCTTTTCGCGAGACGAGCCAAAATATACATGTAGACATGACTGGAATTGTTGTCATTGAACAATGAGGAAGCATCTGTGCTTGCATGTAATCTGTTTTTGGTTAGAATATCTAAATGAAATTTTGGCGTTTGGTCAAATTTAAAACATTTCTATTTTCAGACAATGAGTGACAGCCGAAAGATAAAAGAATGACCCTATCTGCCTCAAGTGTGAACCTAAACTCATGGATTTCTATATTTAACCGGTAAGTTGGCGCCATTTCTGCTTCAATAGTGACCCTTAATTTCGGGATCTCTCTATCAAAGCGGTAAGTACTGCCCTATCTGCCTCAAGTGTGAACCTAAACTCATGTATTTCTATATTTAACCGGTCAGTACCGCCCCCATCTGCCTCAAGTTGAACCTGAAGTCACGGATGCCTATATTTAACCAGCAAGTACCGCCCTATCTGCCAAAAGTGTGCACCTTAACTCATGTATTTCTATATTTAACCTTTAAAAACCGCCAAATCCTCATGTGTGAACCTTAGCTCGTGGTTTCCTTATTTAACCGGTAAGTACTGCCTTATCTGCCCCAATGTGAACCTAAATTCATGGATTTCTATATTTAACCTTTAAAAACCGCCAAATCCTCATGTGTGAACCTTAGCTCGTGGTTTTCCTTAATTAACCGTTAAGTACTACCCTATCTGCCCCAAGAATGAACCCAAATGCATGGATTTCTATATTTTACCAGTAAGTACTGCCCTATCTGCCTCAAGTGTGAACCTTAACTAATGGATTTTATACTTAACCGGTAAGTATCGCAGTATCTACCTCAAGTGTGCACTCATGTATTTCTCTAACTAACCGATAGTACCGCACTATCTGCCTGAAGTTGAGCCTGAAGTCGTGCATATCTATACTTAAACCGGTAAGTAACACCCTATCTGCCTCTAGTGTGCAACTAGACTCATATATTCAACCAGTAAGTGACGCCCTATCTTCTTCAATTTTTATCTTAAACTTATGAATTCTTATATGTAACCAGTAAGTACCCCCCTATGTACCTCATGTTTGAAATAAAATTAATGGATTTCTACATTAAACCGATTAATACTGCCCTGTCTGCCTCAAGTATGAACATAAACTCATGTATTTCTATATTTAACCGGTATGTTTCACCCTATCTGCCTCAAATGTGAACCTGAACACATGAATTTCTATATTTAACCGGTAAGTAACACCCTATTCGCCTCAAGTGTAAACCTTAACAATATTCGAAATCGACCAAGAAGATCATCATTTAATTCAAATCGATCTCATTATTCTACAATTTGTTGACTGTTTGTGATTTAAAAGTGTCTGCTTGGTCCATGAAGGTACACAAACAAAACATTACATATATTTTATTAAAGGGAGGTAATGAATATAGCAAATTTTGTTCATCTTGAACAAAATTAGCCATAATGGTTTACCTCCCTTTAATTTCACTCAAAATTCGCTCCACACACTCATTCAATTTCATCCCAAACTAATTTCAATACTATTTAGCGTGTCAATTTCACGATGTTGTTGACTGTGACTGTACTATTCTCTCTGCCTCAGGGTTTGCATGACCTCATTGACTTTTTCGTCTACCCCACAGATTCTACCTTTTTCATCCCAAATATAAATTTCTATATTAAACCATAACATAACATAACTTTACATAACACAACCAGTGAGAATACCCTTTCTCTACAAGTGTGAAAACCCACGGAACTCTACATTGAATGTTATGATACTAAATCTTGGCGGAACTATATTTTGGCAGCTGTTGATTTTACTTGTCAATGAACCTGTATCGATCGAACCAGTACGAACATGCGAAACACAGCAACAGGGTATAATATAAGTGGCGATAGCACCCAATGATGAACTGTTTGTTCGATTCATTCTTCACCTTCGTCCGCCTAATTAGCAACTTCTCCCGTTGACACTTGACACAAAATTTCTAAATTCGATACTTTTTACAAACTCTTTGTGAACAAATAGGCTTGGTTCTTTGATATTCGTTGGAAATCGCCGAAGTCTTTAACGATTGTATTACTAGGCCCGAGGTTATAAAACTTTTCTCAGGCTCAACTGTGAATTTTCCCAAATTTAAAATCTTAATAAATGTATAAAAGTACAAGGTAATGTTAATAAGTTGTTATTTATAACAACTTATTTATCTTATCTTTTATGTTAATATGTTAAAATCAGTATTAAAACAGAATTACTGCTTTAATCTCTAATTGAGATTAGAGAAAATTTTGAATTGAGAATGAGAACAGTTTTATAACCTCGGGCCCAGATGGCGGATTATGCATTTGAAATTCCAAATACAAATTTTGAAATTCTAAATTCAAAGTCAGCGCTTTGATTCGTACCGTTTTAATCATACTTCTTAAAAGAAAACTCGAAAGTAAGAGACAAATCGTATAACACTTCCCGTATATCCTATACGTTAAGTTTATTACATCGCGAAATTTTCATTCATTCCGAGCAAAACCTTTCTAAATCGCTCGCTCATCGTTCCATACATTCCATGCGCTCATTCTAACCATTCAAAAACATTCCAAAGTCTATTAAAATTCTTAGATCAAAAAGTACATTCAAAATGATAATCGCTTAAAATGCGATTTCAAGGACATTAATATTGAAGAACGGAAGCGTTTTATAAGTAAGTGAAGACATAAAATCTATTCGTAGAACCTGTGTGTTCATTTTATTAAAAGGAGGCAATAAATATCAGTAAATATGTTCATCTTGAAAAAGATAAGCGATCTTGGATTACCTCCCATTAATTTCACTAAAAAATTACACCACACACTCATTCAATTCATTCAAAAATCAATCCAATATCATTCAGCTTGACAATTTCTCGATGTCGTTTACTTTTAAATATTCGTACAGTTATAACAATGTGGAATTGACATTCACCTCGGACAAAAACCATGCAAAACCACTCGCTCAGCGCTCCAATCATTCATTCTTAACACTAAAATCACTCAAAGACGCTCCGAAATTGTTCAAAAACGCCTAATAATCGTTCATAATGATCAACGTTTCATTGAAATCTATCAAGTCATTGCATTATAAATTATCAAATCAAATGTTGATTTCAAAGCGTCTGTTTAGCTTGAAAATATTCACAAACAGGGAAATACGGTGATTTTTATTAAAGAGAAGAAAGAAATCATCTCTTATTTGTACATCTTGTCGAACCAAGGGTTACGAACGTTTTACTTATCTTACAGTTCGAGAAGAAGCTATCGATTCGATACCCCTTGACTCGTGAAGATGTTATTTGTATTGCCTTCCCTAAATTTACGCAAAATTAATAAATATCATTCCAAAATCGTTCCAAAATCATTCAACTTGTCAATTTCATGATGGTACAAACTGTAATGTTCTGTGTAAATAAATACAGAGTCCCACGAACCAATCAGAGGCTTCTAAATTCAGGCAAGCAATTGTAATTATTGAATAGTTGGAGCGATTTGACTGTAGATCTATGCCTTTTAAATGTTTTTATGCGTTTTATATGGCTTGAATAAATGTTTAAAATGAATAATAAGAGGACTGAGCGAGTGATGTTCAATTTGTCATTTTTACGATGTTCATAACTGAAGAATATAACAATATGTATCTAGCGATAACAAGGTCAATTTAATCTGTCAAAATATAAATGAGTTGACGGATGACGTCACGAGTACGGTAATCTATCAAGGTCAAACTTCTGAACCAAAAATATGTTGAGGTACATTCAATTTTCAGTAGAGCGACAAAAAAGAGAGCGGTAAAACATCAAAACAATATCATATATGGTTTCCCGACAATTGGGTAAAGTTCATTGATCTTATTTTTCTAGGATGACAAATAAATCCTTGGCTTCGTTTAACCGACTTGTTTTGTCTTGTTTGCGTGACACTTTTATTCCTCCCACACAAAAATATGAATATATTAATGCAACATGCGATGATTTCTGAATTCGGAACCAAAAGTGCTTAAGCTTCTTGATTTAAGTAATTTCATGTATGTAAGAATCATAAACTTACATATTGGACCCGCTCTGCGAAAAGAGACCCCTTGGGAAATGGGAAGAGTGTCATACCTGGTCATAGAGGCTGATCTTTATTTATTTATTTATTTATTTATTTATTTATTTATTTATTTATTTATTTATTTATTTATGTATTTATTTATTTTTGCTTTGCTGATTTTCTGAATCTAGAATGATTATTTTACGTTCCTATGTACGTGAGGGGTAACATTATTAGTTAAACTGTTTCTTGCCGGGGTATATAACGATTCATTCCCGGCTTAATAAAATGATATCACCCGAGCCGTAGGCGAGGGTTGACATCAACTTTTTGTATTATGACATTATAACAATTCAAAGTTTTAGACTAAATATCTGTCTTTTGACGTCATAAGTAGTAGTGATTACTACGTCACTGCTTCCTTTGACTTCACACTTTTTTATCCCGCGATGTTGTCGAATAAAAGCGGTTCTTGGACTTGCGAGAAACCGTTTTTTATATGAACAGATAAGTACAATCAAAATGTACACATTAATATCTAAATATTATCTTTTATTTGTATGTTATTAATTGACATGGTTTTAACTGTTGCATAATATTTATACTCGGGTCGTCTTACCAGCGAAGCGATAATCATGGCTGCCACTACCGGTTCGAAATTTTGTCTATGTTCCCGGCGAATCGCCTTACGGAAACATTGAAGTTATACCGGAGCGACCGTAGATATCAATGTTTGTCAGGTCAGCATTTATAAATGAAAATGCTAGAATTTTCTTTGCATTATAATAAATGGAGTTATAATATGCCGCGAGAGTGAAATAAACACGTTGTATATTTTTGATATTACACGGGTGTTATTACACTAGTGGAATAATTATGCAAATGAGCCTAGAGCGAATAGCAACGTTAATTTGTTACCGCGAAAACGACGTCATAATCTATATATTGTGACGTCAGATTTAAACAGCGTTATAAGTTTCGCGGAAAATTGAAATGTTGAATTTCAAGAATTTTGCCGATTTTTTGTATAAAATAGGGTCAAATTATAAATACAATATAAAATTTGTGCTCATAAAATACAGAAGTTATTAAACTAGTCATCTAAAACAGATAAAAACTCGGCGCAGCCTCGTTTTTATCTGTTTATAGATGACTCGTTTAATAAATTCGGTATTCCATGACCACCACTCATTCAATATCCTCTCTATATACACTGTTGCATAGAAGAACAAATACAAATGCACGCAACTATACATCTTACATAAGTTCCTTTACAAATCTATTTAATTCTGACAATTACTCGTTTATCAATAGCCGCCACCATAGCGAAGTTGGTTAGGCATAAGACTTCCAATCTGGAAGTCGTGGGTTCGATCCCCGGTGGCGGCAAATATCCTTTCCGACGTTTGTCTCTCACCAATGGATAGATAATCGTAAACCTATGTGAGATAGCAGTCGGAGGCTAGGAAAGGATGTAATGGTAGTACAGGTGAAAGAAATACCAGGAATCCATTGTTAGGTGCTCCGGCCGCCGCGATATAACTGAAATAATGTTGAAAGCGGCGTTAAACTCCATTCAATCAATCAATCAATCGTTTATCAATTGAAATTGTATATAATTAACTCCCTGATATGTGGAAATTCATTGATTCATTTCTTCTTCTAGAACTTGTTGCGTAATGATTGATTTGAAATACGTAATGTACTACGTCTTTAATTCAACGAAAGTCAATCCTTTGGAAAAAAAGATGAAGGTTTATTACTCCACCTAATGATGATCTTGACTGCAACACAAAGAAAGGTGAAATTATATAATTTCTGTTCACGGCGTTCAAAAACACAATAGTACACATGTTTAATTTCAAATTATTACAAAATCGCACAAGAAGAAATTAGACAAATGTGACCTTTCCATCACGCACATATGGAATCGTTGGAAATGTCACGCACAGGCTCTTATCGAATTGAAAGTAAGAGTACAACTGAAAGAACAAATTTTAAATGATTTTGAACGCAAATCCCAGGCGGAAGAGTGCCTGTTCGGGATGAACAAAATTAGCGACATCTATTACCTCCCTTTTATATGATAAGTATGTAAGATCTATAAATACATTCCCAGTGTGATGAGTGAGTTTTGAGTGAAATTAAAGGGAGGTAATCCAATACCGCTAATTTTGTTCAGAATGAACAAAATTAGCGATATCGATTGCCTCCCTTTTATAAAATATGTGTGCAAGTTCTATACATAGCTTCCCATATCTCAATAACCCATAAGACGCTGACAGTTTTAATCATGTCAATGAAATCGTATTTTTATATTTATTTTGAATGTAGCTGTTGATTGTATAATTTTAAGTTATTTTGGAGCGTTTAGAGTGAGTGTTTTCAATGAAGAAATGGAGCGCTAAGTGAGCGACTTAAAATCGTTTTGATAAGGATGAATGTCAGTTTCACGATGTAACTAACTTTATATATAGCCTCATTAACACCTGTATCGATATCTAACATATCGACATATAACCCCATGTATATTTCAAAGGGGAATTCCTCCATATTTTTGACGTAAACGAAATTGACAGGGGAAAATTATCACCAATTTATAGATTTGACATTCCGATCGGTTGCCTTGGAGACGGTATATCTATTAGCTTTTTCAATGAACCCCCTTCAGAATCATGTCAACAAGCGGATATGTCGAGTTAGTTTATGAATTAACATGATATTTATGATTTTTCTGAGAATAAACAATTTTCATTACTGTAAGTACCTTTTTCCGTTTTCTTGGAAGTGCTTTTGTGCCATATTTATACCACAAAAGTATTGTATCATTTTGCATTTTTAAAAAATCGCGGACAGCTGAAAAAAAAAAGAGTAGACGATGAATACATGTATTTTGATAAAGAAATAGAGGATAATCGTTTGTTTCAGTGTAAGATCGATTTATATTTCATTGAGAGAACAACAAAAGCCATATTTTCACGAGTGGCGGAGCCACGAGTGAAATTATAGCTTTTGTTTTTCACGAAATGAAATATTAATCGATCTTACTCGAAAACAAACGATACTTCTATTTCTTTAATGCATAAATGAGACAAAATGTGAAATTTCTATGACATATTTTCGTAAAGCGCGTCATTTTGCGCGTGATTACTATGCAACGTTCATTGTGACGTCACTAATTTCGCCCCGCATAGATGACGACAGATAGGATTAAATGCACGAAAGTAGGGTATAAGTTTTTGATAATTTCACTGCTTTTGCAGTGGGATTATCAAGTGATAATCTACCGTTATTTCTCGGTAAACCACCGAAAATCATTAAAGAAATACAGATAATTTCTATTGAAAAGAAAAAAAACTGATTTCTTTGGAGGCTTTTATAAAATAGGTACGTATTCAAATTATTGTCATAGAGTAATGAAGCTATAATTTCAGCCAATCACAATTATGAATAATCCCTTCCCAGAATTTAAAGGCGACATTTTTCGGTAGTCAAACTTCACAATCAGTTACAAGTTAATTGAGTGACGTACGGCTCCTCGCCTCAATTCGTAAGAATATATAAATTATTCAGATTTAATGCAATTAGTTTTTCCTATGTTGCAATCCCATCGACGTTTTAAGATTATCTGAAGTACATATTAGAGGAATTAGGACAGCATAAATTAAGTCTTTTCAACGGTAGGTGCCTTGTTCTAGAAATCATTTGGTATTTCCCGGAAGGGTTTTGTTACTGGAATATATTGCGTGTAAGTACAATTATAATTTTACTTCAAATCATAGGATTTATTGTAACATCTTGTTACTATAGATTCACGACAGCGGCACTCATTCTTTACTACTTCTTGTCTCCTCACCAACGGGTTGATAATCGTAGACCTATTTAAGATAGTAGCTGGAGGCTAGGAAAGGATGTGATGGAAGTACTGGTGAGAGAAATACCAGGAATCCAATGTCAGGTTCTCCAACCGCCGCGATATAACTGAAAAATGTGGAAAGCGGCGTAAAACTCCATTCAATCAATCAAAACTATAAATTTAATCAACATGTAGTTACAAGATTTTAGAATTTTACCGACGACATTAGTTGTTATATAGAGGATAATGCTTTAATTCAGTGTACGATCGAATTTTCTCACTTAGATACAGTTGATAGCACGATGAAGTTGACATTCACCTCGATCAAAACCATTCAAAATCGCTCATTAGTCGCTCCATTTCTTCATTCATTCATTCATTCATTCCTAACACTCGCTTAAACCATTCATACATGCCAGAAATCGTTGACACAATATGAAATCGTTCAAAAGAATCAACATTTCATCGAAATTTATAAATTTATCGAATTATTCCATTATTTTATTGGCTAGTGCGGTTTTCAAATTGTCTGATTGGTCCGTAAAGACACACAAAAGGCAAGAAATAATATTTATTTTTGAAAAAAAGAGAGGTAATTCTTAACGCTAATTTGAAGGAGAAATTTCGTCTAAATATTGTATTATCTCGCTTACTTTTCATTCAAAACTCGCCCCAAACACTCATTCAGTAACATTTTTAAATCATTCCATAAATTCACCCTGTCACCCATGATGCTATTAACAATGCCCTTCTTTTCAATAACGATCAGTCATCAAATTTAGGGGGATGAATAAAAGAAGGATCGAACCCAATTCGATTACTTTGGAACGAAGTATTCTTCACTGGTACAATATATGGTTTTACCGGATATACCAGCGATTTGAGGACAGGGAATTTCTAAACCGGCAAGCCAGTTAAAAATTGCAGACCTGCGTAGCGTAGAAAAAATTCTCTATCTTGGTCTGCAGGTTATCTGAAGAAAAATTGTATTTCAGAGAAAATAAGGCATGAAGGTGTGCAAGCTACAGTTAAAAACATCGTGAAATTGACAAGGTGAATGATAATTGAATGATTTAGGAATGAAATTGAATGAGTGTGTGGAGCGACTTTTGAGTGAATTTAATGGGAGGTAATCCAGTATTGCAAATTTTGTTCAGGATGAACAAAATTAGCAATTTTGTTTACCTCCCTTTAAGAAAATATGCATACAAATTTATTAGATAGCTCCCTTTTTTCTTCAAGAACCTATCAGACGCTTACAATTTCAATTAAATAAGTAAAATCCCGATATTTTACCTAGCTATTATTATTTTGAAAGAAGTTGTTGTTATATGTTTACAGTGAGTTTGGAGCGTTTTTGAATGGTTTGAGTGAGTGTCTTAAATGAATGAATGGAGTGCTGAGTGATCGATTTAGAATGGTTTTGATTGAGTTCAATGTCAATTTCACGATGTAACTAACTGTACTACTAATCTTAGCATGAAACTATTTTATCAATGACGCCATGAATGACGTTGCCACGCAATCATGTGCGAATTGAAACGCTTTAAGAAAACTAACCCTACAACATTTTCTCGTTTCCTGTCTTTTTATAATTCAATGAAATAATATAACCGGTTTTTTTCGCGCCATTTCGGTAAACCGTGCATTTGGTTAACCAGAAAAAGCTTTATTGTCAAATTACACAGGTTTTGTTGTTCACATTATGAAAGACACATCTATCTAAACATTGAAACAAATAATTGCCCTCTACATTGTTATGCATCCCCCTTTTTTTTTAAAATAAAGTTATGAGAAAGATTTATACTTTGAAGGGAAGTTTAACCTTTTGCTGTTTAATCCCTGCTTTTTACGTGCCTGTGATTTTATGATCGAGAAAACATTGTGAAAAAAGAAGAAATTGCTTCTGACAAGCAATTTCTTCTTTTTCCACACTATTTTCTACCCTACTGAATGGTTATTTTTCAAATTAAATCCACTTTAAATTTTCGTCTGCAAAACCTTTGAATTTGGATAGGTCCAAAATTTTGTAAAACAGGAAAGGGTTAAATAATATTCTCTTCATTGCTTCCCACGAACACCAATCCCTCGCATTCATTTCTAAATGCTATGTGATAATGTCCGAAAACTCAAAGGATTTTTAAAACAAGCATTTTCAGCACCGACACTTTAGTCAGAACAAAGCAGCATATAGAATTTTACACAATAGTAGTTCCTCTTATGCATTGTCGGAAGTCCATCTTCTGAATTTTCGTACATAGCATTATGCAAGGAGTGGGTATTATTGATGGTCGTGCACCTAGAGCTGCGAAAATCTTAATGTGTCGCATATCCTTTAACCTGCTCTTACTTGTGTAACATCACTTATTAAATGACAACATGGTGACGTCATTTAAAGAGACGATAATGCGCCATTTTGTATGAAATAGGAGTCGAGGGCACCCAACAGCAGTACGTTGATACTCTACGCGGTGCTCTTGTTCTTATTTCCGATAAAAATCGAAATAAACAGCCTTGCATAGAAATTCAAAGGGAATTGTATGTTAAAAGTTAATAACACAGGTCCTGTCTTCACAAAAACGTGTGCATATAATATTCACGAGTTATCTTAGAAGGTAATTTAAGCAATACTCTGTACTTGTTTTGCAAAGTGTTACAATAAGAATTGGTAAACATAGCCAAAGGGTTCAATTCTCTCTTCTCTCTTTTCAAATGGTCGCCCTATGCATACTGTTTAAATCAAATGCTCTCGAGTTATAAGCAAATTTGAATGCTGAAAACTTAAAAGGAGTTCAAACTAGGGCATTTCCCCCTAAGTAAAAGTGTATTTAAGAGACCAATCATGAGTCATCAAAACTCATGACTGGTCCTTTTACACAATTTTTGGACAAAATAAGAGGACACATACTCTTTTCTTTTTTAACAGCGTTTGAAGCCACGAGTGAAAATAATATTGTATATAAACACTGGATCAATCCATGTTATTGAAAACAGTGTTCATGTCGATTGGCTATGTTTATTATAAGGATTAACGGAAAAGTTAACGTTTATTCTCTTTATTCCTTTCTATACCAAGCATTAAAGGACAGGTATTTTATGTGGATAATCGTGTAAGATCGATTTATATTTGATTAAGTGAACAACATAAGCTATATTTTCACGAATTGCGAAGCTCAATAAATATCGTAAGATATTACTCGAAGAGCAAACGATTATTCTATTTATTTGATTCGAAAATGAGACAAGTGAGAAAATTTTAGGATAAATCTTCGCAAAGCGCGTCAATTTTTACGTGACGACTTTGTTTCGGTCATGTTGACGTCCCTTGTGAGGCTATGCTTAAATAACGTCAAATAGGGCGAAATGAACGAATGCGGGTAAAAGATTTTGATGAGTTCACTGGTTTGTTTTGTTTTCGAGACAGGTTGCCTTGACAAATAGTATATTAATGACGGACAATCTTTATAAATTTAGAAGGGGTTGCTCTATACAGATCAGCTCTTTGACAAGTTGTTTTAGATGAATCATGTAACCTTTCTTTAACGTTTTCCCGTGGATTATGGCATTTCAGGTAGAGATTCACCTGGTATTTTCGCAGCAAAATCACAGAAATTACCAAATGGTTTCTCCCTTATTTCGTCAATTTCACCATTATATTGCCAACTTTAATTTAGTCTAATTTTGCAATTGAGAAAAAAATAACATGAATCTCTCGTTCCAGGAATAATGAATTTTTTCACATGTGGTTCTACTGATTGTTAAAATATAGCTTTAATTATTATTTTAATAGAAGATAAATCGGTTTTGCACTGAACGAACAATTATCTTTTATTTACATTATGATCTACGTCGTGGGAGTGAAAAAACCACGTTGAATATTTTTGATATTACATGGGTGTTTTTACACTAGTGGAACAAATATGCAAATGAGCTAAGAACGTATAGCAATATTATATTTTCGTTGTAAATACGTCATAATGTATTTGATGACGTCGATTTGCAAACGACCTTTCGTTTATATGTTTCGCAGAATAACTTGAATCCACACATTTCTTGAATTTCCTCGATTTATCGCAAAAAATCAGTCCATGTTATAAGAATATAAAAAGAATCTCAAATTTGTGCTCATAACATACTGAAATTATTACACTCGTCATCTTAAACAGATAAAAACTCGACAAAGCCTCGTTTTTATCTGTTTACAGATCACTTGATTAATAAATACGGTATTCAACGACCTCTCATTCAATATCCTCTATTTCTATAATTTATTTTCAGGATTATCCCGTGTGATCAGGACAGACCATGGATTCCCCGGAATTACCCCTTGTGAGCGGGAATTTACAGTACACTAATTACGTCAGCACAGATAACGTCAGTACTACCAAACTCATTATGGCGGAAACTAAACGGGACGTCGTCGATAACAAAAACCTCGGCTTCCGCCTGCGCAAGCGCACCGAACTTATTGGCACGCGGACACGCGTGTCAGACATGGCTTTCCTATTGGCCATTCTAGGAATTATAATCACAATTGTGGACACTGAGTGTCAAATGGGTGGAATTTATCGCGTGGACGAACCGATTTCCGTCTATTTACGAGTTATCACTTCGGTGACGACTGTAGGACTTTTGATGTCAATAATAGCATATCATGCGATAGGTGTAAAACTTAGACTGGTCAGTCAAGGATTAAACAATTGGAGACTAGTTATAGACTGGACAGATGTTGCCAAATTGACCGCCGAGCTTTCAGTATGCGCGATTCACCCCTTGCCGTTTTCCAGCACCCCTTCCCTACCGATGTACGTGTCGGAATCTTCAAATTTATACGCATTCCAAGTTACAATGTTTCCGCTGAATTCCTTGTTTACTATTTTGATGTTTACCCGTATATACCTCCTTATGCGCTTTCTTGTTGTCCATAGCGCACTTTTCCGTGATACTACAGTGCAAAGCCTTGGCGCAATGAGCAACGTCAACATTAATGCACAATTTGTATTCAAAGCCTTGATGACGTCAATGCCTGGTATCTGCTTGATAAGCATTATGGCCACCACTCTTTTTGTAAATAGCTACTCTCTGCGCATGTGCGAGTATTACGTCCTTGATGGGCGTAACACCGGTACATTCTTTATGCAAGCGATCTGGATGACCTGTGTTACCTTTCTGACACTGGGTTATGGTGATATTGTTCCGCGAACGACCTGTGGCAGGGTCCTCGCTATCGGAACTGGAATGATGGGAGTCGGACTCATGGCTCTGTGTGTGGCCGTCTTAACGAGGAAACTCGAACAGACTCGTGGTGAGAGATACGTCCATACTTTCGTACAGCAAATCCACATGGATAAACAGTATAAAAACGCCGCTGCTAGAGTTGTCATGGAATTCCTTACAGTCTGTCGACTGCGCAGACTCGGTACACCGGAAGCAAACGATAGACTGGTTCAGCACCGGCGGAAGTTATTGTCGGCGGTAAAAATGATGACGCGGTCAAGATATCAAAAGACTCACCTTGCCGAATCTCTTACAGGGCCAGTTGAAATTTCCAAAAACGTTAATGAGATATATGACTTGGTGGAAAATATAAAAGACGAACAGGATAGTTTTAAAGACAGAATTGAAAATATGGAGCGATTAATGACAACTATGCACGCACAAATGCAGGAAATGAAGAGTATTCTAACAGGGGAGGCAATTCCAAACTCTCCAAATTTATGATAGTCTATTCTTTTAACATATAGTTTTGCTTTTACGAATATGACCCGTCAGGCTAAAAGGGGTCGCCTGGGTAGTGCGTAAAGTATCGACCCAGTCAGACTGTGCAAATTACGCAGTCTTGCTAGGTTCGAAACTTTTCACATTCTCCAGTTTTTCCTAATCTAGATTGCTAAGTCTACCTTCCAGTCAAAGAATGTCTAAATATGACCTCCGGTTTACATGTACTAGTCCAAATTTCATTTTCAAAAATAATAATTCTACAGAGTTCCCAGATGGTCCCTTTTCGCGTGTCGGGTCACAAATATCAAACGAAATAGGGGGTTATATCGTCACTTGAAATACCATTTTGATAACCGAAATCATACTTAAGGCATCGTGATTTTTAATTTTTTGCCTTAGCTAAAATTTTTCTGTGACTGAGGCGTGGAAAATATTTTTGACATTATCAACACTTTTACATCATAAAAATAATTACGTCATAAAAGATGTTTAACGAATTGTCCAGTTAAGGGCCATTGAACATACTAAATTGAAGACACTTAAGTCTTTTGTTACATACAAATATCAATACTTTTCGGAACTCCAAAATCGTTTACAGTCAAACCTGTCCTAAGCAAGATCCCAAGGGACATTCAAAACGTGCTTGCTTAATATAGGTCAATTTCAGTGCAATTGATTCATTTGGAAACTCAGTGGCCGATTGCGTCTACATCTAGAAATATCGTGAGATTGACACATTGTGTGATTTTGGAATACATTTGAATTACATTAAATTAATATGATGGGCGAGTTTTGAATGCCATTGAAAAGAGGAATATAATATCGCTAAATTCGTTCATTTCGAACAAATTAGAGATAAATGGTTACTCCCTTCCATATCCATGAGCAAAAATAAAGTCAGGAGCTGATTTGATCGATTTGAATGAATGTATTAGGCGTTAAGGTAATGAGTCCGTAATAGGTCCGATACATTTCGGAACGCATGATTTTTTACAATGTCAACCGAGGTTTTCCTAATGAAATCATAAGGAAACCTCGGTTAATACTGTTAAAGTTCGTGACTTCCTAAATGTTGCGGATCTACTACGGGTCCCCTTATTTAAGAACGGCTTCGAGGCGGTTTTTAAAACGATTATGGGGTATTCTGAGTGAGTTTTCGAATGTTTTGAATGCAGCTCTAAGCTTACTTAAACGTTTTTGATCGAGGGGAGTGTAAATTTCACGATGTTTTTACGAACAGTTCTAAATAAGATAGATCAAATTTAATTGACTAGTGGAAAATGTCAACGTCCTTTGATGGTGTATTTGGTGATGTATCCGAAAAAATACCACCAGTAGATCTGAATGTTTGTTTTCATACCTCTTGGCTTCCTTTTAGTTATATATTTCCGTATGAGTGTCACATCAGGCGAAAAGGCACCGTCTGGGCAGTGCGCTATGTGCCTATCCTAGTCAAACTGCCCGACCTGCGCAGACTGACTAAGGTCGAATCCTTTCGAACTTGACCGCTTTTTTTCAACCAGAAATGCCAAATCTATCTTCTAATATGAAAATCTTTGAAATCCGACCTCCAATTGGTCTATTTTAAGAAAATAAAGTATTTTACAGAGTTCTAAGATGGTCTTTTACTTGCTTGGTGAGTCAAATATATCGAGGGTTCGTTGCAAGACTGTAGTAAGTGTATATACATTGTTTATACACTTACTACGGTCTTGCACCGAACCCACGATATGTAAATGAGCCTATACATCAAAATGTAAACGTGTAAAAATGATAGTAACGTTGTCTTTCTGCGATAATTCTTAAGCCTTATACATTTGACCACACTGTGAAATTTATATTAAGCTCGATCAGAACAATTCTTAATCACCCAATTTGCTCTATATTCATTCATTCTAAGTACTTATTCAAATCACTCAAAAACGCCCCTAAATTATTCAAAATGCGTCGAAATTATTCAAAACGATCAACATTTCATTGAAATTTATCAAGTTATTTCACAAATTCATCGACTAGTGTGGGTTTTTAAGTGTCTGATTCATCCTTCAAGACACGCAGATAGGAAATAACGTATATTTTTTGAAGGGAGGTAATAATTATCGCTACTTTCATCCAGTTGGACGAAAAAAGAGATAAAGTAAATATCCCTTAAATTTCATAAAAAACCCTTGCTCCACACCACACGCTCATTCCAAAATCTTTCCAAAATCATTCACCTTGTCAATTTCACGTTGTTGTTAACCACGAATGAGCATTTAGATCAAAATTTAAACTAGGGACGGTGTAAGTACTTTTTGCTTCTATGATAACTCTAAAGCTTTTTATATGTGTAGTCTTGGGAAATCCTCATCATTTAAGAATGAGTCCAGCGAGAGCACAACATTTGAATGATCGCTCGGTTCTTGGCCTCCGTCACGACACACTCCTTAAAATTTACAGTTAAGGTAGTGCACCCCTAATAGTTCTGCAACATTTCGGACCACCTATTCTTTAACAAAGTTAACGGAGGTTTCCAAATGAAAATCATTTGGAAACCTCGATTAACACTGTTAAAGTTCATTACTTCTGCGATAGTGCAAAACTATTACGGGTCCACTACCTTAACAACATTTCGAAAATGACAATGTGAATGATTTTGGAACGAATATGAAATAGAATTATTGGAATGAATCAGTTTTGAATGCATTTAAAGGAAAGTAATCCAATGACGCTAATTTCATCGAATTAAACGAAATGAGCGATATTTTATCACCTGCTTTATCATATCTACGACATTATGTGTTTTTGTGTTTACATGGACCTCTCATACGCTTTTTAAAAAAACCCAACACTAACCAAAAAGATCGTGGATCACTTGTATCAAGTTGATTGAAATGTTGAAAAACAACACCGACCAAGAAAATCACCTAATATTTGATCAGTTAGATCGAAATGTCGATCATTTTTTCAACAATTACGAAGCGTTTTTGAGCAATTTCGGGGCGTTTTTGAGTGGATGTTTGAAATGAATGATTGGACAGCTGAGCGAGTGATTTTGAATGGTTTTGACCGAGTTGAACGTCAATTTCACGATGTGATTAACTGTCGACCGAAGCCTCGTAACTCTGGTTTATTATGTGACCCGTCACGCGAAAAGGGACTACCTGGGTCGTGCGTAAATCTTCGGCCCTTGTCAGACTGTGCGGATTGCGCAGACTGACCAGGGTCGAAATTTTTCGCACTTTGCTTATTTTCTGAATCTATAAGGATCAACCAATTTTCATGCGAAATAATTTTTTAATTGCGACCTCTGGTTGGTCGGCTCTAGAACCGATCTCTTTTTCAAATATTTATTTAAAAAAGCTCCCAGATGATCCCCTTTCGCTGACGGGTCACATATTCAAGCTGCAGTTACGATGTTATAGTCGCCTACCGACGACATGGTATTTGTTTGTTAGATTGTTAAGTTTGTTAAATCTGTGTTTCAATTCTTTAATACAAGTATGAGTATGTTTTCCTATTTTTGAAAGAAAAGGCGAACGAAGAGTGGGGGACCTGCATGAGTAAAAATGGAGTAAATGATACGTAAAATGTCCCTGAAAGACAGTAACGAAAGGAAGAGTAATCGACGATAGTACAAATGAATAAATGAATGAATGAATAAATGAATGAATGAATGAATGAATGAATGAATGGATGAATGAATGATTTGATGAATGAATGAATGAATGAATGATTTCATATGAATAAATGAATGAATGATTTCATATGAATAAATGAATGAATGAATGAACGTATGAATGAATAAATGAATGAATGAATGAATGAATTCGAGGAATAATGGAATTAATGAGTGAATGTTTATCCAAACACTACGAAACAATAACCTATGCAGTCGATAATTTGATGATTTTATGTATTAAAATATGTTGTGGAATAAACATTTTGAAATCAGACAGTTTTGGTGTTACTTGATTCCGGTCAATTGTGATCATATCTAGCTCAATTTATAATGAGTAATTAGTTTCATCCCCGACAGGAAGCCAAGTCCAGGTGCACCGTTAAAAGCAAAATATCTACACGCAAAAGGTGCATTGAACTTCATACGCACAAACAAATCAGTATAGTCAAAGGGAAATAACTAATGTGAAACTCATAATGTGTTAGGTGAAGAGTTGTGTTCCTTTTGGCCACTATCATTTTGATAAATGTGACCAATCACGCAAAAAAGGGACCATCTGGGAACTCTGTAAAATTAAAATTCGAAAAGATTATTGATTCTAGTTCAGGACAACTAGAGGTCGCATTTCAAAAATTCTTTCACATGAAGGTAGATAAATCATTCAAGATTCAGAAAATTAGCAAAGTGCGAAAAGTTTCGACACTAGTCAGTCTGCGAAGTCTGACTAGGGTCAACACTTTACGCTATTCCCAAATTGTCCCTTTTCGCGTTACGGGTCACAAATGAGTTCTTCTCACCGTGCATTTACTTTTGAACGAGATATTGTTTTTTAAAAACAATTATTTTCGTAAGTATTTTCAAACTGCAGACCCGTCGACTTCAAACGAAAACGTCAAAACGTCAACCTGATTATAGCTGAAAATACGGAGTTATAGAATGAAACCTTTGATTTAAACAAGAAAGCAACAATCTTAAGACGGACTGGTTTTCAAAGAAAGTTGAACTATTTAATGGAGAGTTGATTGTCGACAGAGATGGAATACAAGAATACTGGAATAGATGGATACTTCGGATGGTAAATACTACAAACTAGACAAAGCTTGAACTCTAGATCTCCCTTTTTGAGCACGTACCACTTGAAGAAAGGTACTTTTTTCAGGATCCAAATTTTATCCCATGGGTTATTTATGTAACACCTATTTTTTGCATTAATTTACTTGTCACATAAAATGTGTACGTGTAATGGACCGGATTCCCAGATAACAAATAAAATGCAGATACTTACATCGTGAAATTGACGCTCACGTCAATCAAAACCATTCTAAATAGCTCGATCGGCGCTACATTCATAGCTTTTCTAGCACTAACTCAAGTCGTTCAATAATGCTTCGATCTTCCTCGAAGTCCCATCGGACGAACTAATCGATATTATTTTTCCTCCCTTTAATATCATCCAAGATTCGCTCATTCAAAAATTTTCCATTTCATTCCAAAATCATTCTTCATCATTTACCCTGTCAATTCACCATGTTATAAACAGAACATCAACATGACAATGCAATGCTTTCCTGAAACGTTCATCGCTGTACTCTAAAAGTTTAAAGATCCGTTATATTAAGCTGGCAATGTTCATCGGGCTTCCGACTCTAAAACCGGAAGTTGGTCTTGGTATATTTTACGGCTGTTTTGCGCATTGTTTAAAAAGACCAGTTTTCATAAAATTCTGGTTAAGGAAGTAACATCGAATAGCTTCTTTTTAACATTTGAAATCAATTTAATGACTGGATTATTGAAGCTAACAATGTATTTATGCTAGAAATATTCATTAAAGAGGGGTTTCGATAACACAGGATTCGTTGAAATCTGTCTACGTTTTCAGAAGAGCAGACGTTTAAAGGTTTCCAAGTCAAAATAAGCCTTGCACTACCACACCAACTTTTCGGATTCGATGAAAAATTGGCGGTGGATTTTACAGAGGTTCACCAAAGAATCATTTCTGCCAAGTTTGGTTTAATCTGCCAATTGTCAAAATTATTTCAGGGCCGAAATAAGTCCCTGAAATAAGGCCATGTCAAGCAATTTTATGGGGATCAATCAAAATGTCTCGAACATTTTTTGAAAAGGCTCAACCAAGCACCATTCTGCAAAGTTCGGTTGAAATCTACCCTTTGGTTACTGAGGAAAAGATATTCAAGATTCTAGGGTCGGAATAAGCTCCGCCATGCGGCGCTAATACTTGGGTGGGCTGGGGAGTGGTGGGGATGGGGGCTTTGGGGCGGGGGGGGGGCTTAGAGGGGGGGGGGGTGATTTTACCCCCCTCCCCCCTACTTGTACGCACTGTGCTCAGGTGAGCGAAAAACTTTCGTATATGCATAAAAAAGTACGTTGATTTTTTAACACACACACAAAAAAAGAGGAATAATCTTGGTTTTTAAATAAATTATATCGAAAAATTAGAAAATTTTATTTGGTGATATTTTCAAAAATAGGTTTTGTGGCATTTTCCGCTTTTCGATTTATAAAATGAGTGCATTTTAATTTTTTGAAAGTGCATAATGCAAATACAATCCTTCAAAGAGCGATTTCCTTGAAAACAGTCATTGTGTACAATGTATAAGATCTATCAACATGTATGTTGTTTATAGCTATCAGCTTGTACATGTACCGAGCTTATGCAAGATAAACAATTTACTGAAAAATGACTAGTAACATAAAGGATCTGATAACTGTTTTTTTTGTATTTGTTTGTATGGCTATGTACTTGTTTGTACTTGTCTATAAATAAAACTTCTGTTCTGTTCTGTTCTGTTCTGTTCTGTTCTGTATAATGAAAACTAACACGGAAACGCACCTTCAAATTTTGATATAATAAATATACAATGTTAATTCTCAGCATATGTGGACCAGAAAAAAATCATTTGGCGGAAAAAATGGAGCCTTGTGTCCATTGCTATCAAAAAATGTCACCAGTTTTTTCACACAGGGATAAGCTCGATTAACAATTACATAATGATTTTACAGTTCGTAACATCGTGAAATTGACACTCATTCCGATCAAAACCAAGCTAAATCGATCACTCAACGCTCTATTCTTTCATTCCAAACACTCGCTCAAATCATTAAAAAAAGCTAAAAAATCACTAAAATTATAAGAGCAACAACTACATTCAAAACAAAATCGGAAGATAAAATACACAGTTTCACTGAAATTATTTAATTTTGTAAGCGAATAATGGCTTCGTGAAAATATAGAAATCTACTCATAGAACCTGTATGCATGTAAAAGGGTGGTAATCAATATCGCTAATTTTGTTAATCTTGAACAAAATTAGCGATATACTGTAATTGATTACCTCTACAGAAGTTCACTCAAAAGTGGCTCCACTAACTCATTCAATTTCATTCCAAAATCATTTATTACGTCAATTTCACGATATTCTTAACTGTATGTTATTTTTTTATTTGTTTATTTTTTATTTTCTTATTCTTTAATTTTAGTCCATTAAGAATCACGATGATATATCTCAATGATACATCTGCTAGTAACAAGGCCAATGTCACGTGACAAGGTTAAGGTCATCTGTCAAGGTCAAACCTATGAAAAATGCTGTTTCAGGGGCTTCGAGTTTCACAAACACATCTTTTAATTTCATGATACAAAATCAAAAGATATAAAGAAAGTATTTGTTGAATTCGCGGAGCAATGATAAAAAACAAAACAAACTAATCACACTCATGATCAGTCAATGTGATTATTTGTTGTTTTTTTTTTTAATTTAATACAGTGAATATTGCTCGAGAGACCGCGTCTATTAAGCTACCGATTTTATTAAGCGACCATTATAACAACCATTATAAAAAGTCTAATCATTGAAGCAAAATCCCTGAAAATTTGTATTTTTTTAACAAACGGTTGTTTATTATTGAATCTTATGTTGTTGAAACCCATTTGAATCGTCTCAATGAGACGGTTCCAATGGGTTTAAATATCATAGAATTCAGTTATACTTACCGGAAAGTCTATATTTGCTGTCAAATAGACCTGCTTTATTTGTCATGAAATATTGTATAAAGCGACCATTCTCAGGAGCGACCTTTTTTGGTGGTCCCGAAAGTGGTCGCTTAACACAATATTTAATGTATTTAATGTATAATCTATGAAATTAACAAAAACTGTCTTCATTTGAAAAAAAAAAATCAAAAAACCTCATCTAAGGTGTTACGTTACATGCAAGTAATACAAAGGGAAATTATTTCATTCTTACTTCTTTCGAAATTGAACTACAATTACTTCCCTTTGATTAAGAAATATACTTAAATAATGGGCAACTCAGAAACTTGTGCTAGAACCTAGTTTTCCGTTTGAGATGAAATCATTCGGGAAACGTTTAAGAAATTATATCCCGCTTGCAAATGTTCTTTCATGATCGAAATGAGTGTCATTTTTACAATTTGATTAACCGTTTAGCGCTTTATCAGTGTCCCAACTGTTTATGCAAAGAAGCGTAATGATTTTTTGTATACAACTCTTCACAGAATAAACTGATTATAATGACGATATAATAGGCATAAAGGCAATGTTTAAATCGGTGATGACTAAAAGGATGATAATGATGATGATAATAATAATTGAAAAAAAAATGATAAAACTAATCATGCATGCTCAAAGTGCGATAAATTTTTCATTTTTTAGTACATGAAAACGAAAATCAATTTCATTATGTTATTTTAATTTGAAAATATCTTACCCTTTGACACTTGTAATGAAACTTCAGGTAGGAAACTGAGACTCTGTGTGTTCAAGTTTTATTAATCTATGTATATTTGTTTGGATATTTTCCGCCAATTTGGGTGCTTCTTTGTGAAAGACAAAAGTTACAAATTCATTTGATAATTTAATTGCACTAAAAGAGACAAAATTCTCAGAAAGAAAGTAAAATTAAAAAAAAAGCTGTAGATAGGTTCATCTGTACGCACGGAGAAAACTGGATATTTCAGCCGTTTCTTTTTTGTCTATGTTAATCCGTCTAACGAGATGGGAAAGTTCGACATATAAGTGACATCAATCCTTATTTAGTCTGTCATGAGAACCGTATGAACCCTGCAAAGAAGATGTCTGTATACGGAAATGAACTTGTACACAGCCAATTGAATTCTGTTCTGAAAGTTATATTTCAAATGCACCAGGGTTGACCATCGTTCACACCGTACAACCGGTTGCGGCGATGACAGGTGAAAGACAACTACGACAGCATCGGAACATTATGCCGAGGAGGCGGTTGGTCAAATAAATTTGTTCATGTAAATAAACAATCGAAGCTCTGGTATTCTAAAGTAGATTAATGATCGTGTAAGTGTTCAGCGCTCCTATAGAATAAATCTTTACTCATATTCCTCCCAAATAAGGCCACAATCATGGATTATTTCGGAGGTTTCCCATGAAAAGTTACGAAATAAGACTTTATGCTCTCATATTTCGCTATGCTATTTGAACTTGTACAAAGCTGAAGTGTAAACATCCGCCAATATTTCTTCCAAATTTGATGCCATAATTCATAAAAATAAATACACAGCGGGTCCCCAGAGACGACATGTAGTAAAAAAGTTGTTGCCTCTGTAGACAGTCGGAATTTCACGGGGTTGATGTAGACGACAGAACTGAATTATTTGTGATTGCCGATGTCTACAGACCTATATTCAGATTCTCGCATAAAAATAATCATTTTTGGTATCGTATTTTTCGATAATACATCAAAACAATTTAGATCGACATACATGATTATATGCATGGTCACTATCTTTATTTCATATATAACCTAGACTATATATTTAGTAGATTTCACAAATTCTCTGTTCACAACAACCCAGTCATACTTCATCCAATAATGGTCTCTCAAGCCTACATTGAAACAATCATTTAACTAGTTTGAATCAAGTGTTAAGATGCCAAGAACCAAACCTTTAAATCTATGCATGATATAGATGTCACAATAACCGATTATGTCTATTTGTTTTGGTCACGAAAACTGGTGAAAATTTGGCCGCTTAGCAAGAAATTAAAATTCCATGGTAGCCGCAAGGGAAACGATAATCTTTGTAAAGCTTGTTTTCTGTAAAGCCAAAATAGTGCAAATTCTGGTGATGCAACACAAAGTATTTGCCAACAATCTTCATTTATTTCGGATGGTACAACCGGCTAAAAGTCGAAACTAAAACCACCTTTTGTTTATAGCGTGTCACCGTGTGCACCCTAGACTAGTAGACCTGACTAACTAGCTACCTTCCGATGTCGAAAGATTGCGACAGGCTCGCAAGTCAAGGTGCAAACAAAACGTGAAAAGGTCACTGCCTATTAGTTTTTCATTCATAAATGGTCTCAAAATTACATCTTAGGATAACTTAAAGCAAACCTTTTGCTTTTTATGTTCAAATTCTACTCAGAACTGACTTTTGCCTATTATTTCAAATTTTGACCATGACAAATTCGTATATTTCACACTCGTTTACATACTGGGGCCAAAGACCGAAATATAAGTGAGATCAATCATTGTTAAGTGTGCCATAAGAAACCCTGAACCCAGCCTAGAAGATATCTGTCTACGGAAACGAACTTCTAAACGGACATCCAAGTTTTATTGTAGAAGTTATATTTGAAATTGTTCCTTTTAGTACATGGCTTTTAATTTTTTAAAAAATCAAAATACAATCTTATATATTTTGGAAAGAAATTGAATGCGAGTGATGAGCGAGTCTTGAATGAAATCAAAGGAAGATATCGCTAATATTGCTCAAAATTGAACGAAATCAGCGATTTTCTTTTACCATCTTTTGATAAAACATTTCCTGCTATTTCTTTAAAGGGATTGTGTGTCTCCAGAGACAAACGGGGTATTTTTGAAATTACGCGAGCCAATTGAATCATGTGAAGCAGTTTGATATAATTTGGAGGGTTATGAGCGGATTTTGTGTGTGATTTTAGAGAATATTTTACAAATGCCATGAATGGAACGTACAGCGAGCAGTCAAATTTACAACGTTCTTAACTGAATCTCAAACGGATATTATTGTGAACGTCAAAAAAATGATTCTCGTCCAATTCCAAATCATTCTAAATCGCCCAATCAAAATTCCATTCATTATTAAAAACACTCACTCAATCCATTCATAAACGCTCCAAAATCATTCGAAAATGCCACTGAATCATTCACAATTTTTCTCACCCTTGTTCAAATCAAACAAATCATTCATTGTTTTTATTAGCTGGTTTTGATTTGGAAGCGTCGTCGAAGACACACAAAACCATTTTATAGAAAATTACGAAGAGTTTTTTAAAGGAAGGTAATAAATATCGATAATTTCGTCCAAGATGGACGAAATTAGCGGTATTGGATTACTTCCCTTAAATTTCATCCAAACCTTACTCCACACACTCATTTATTATTATTCTTAATTAATTCCAAAATCGTTCAATTTGTCAATTTCACGATGTTTCTAACTAATTAGCCGAAATTCATTGTTTTTCAAAGGTACAACAAAGGACGGTTAGAATCCACTAATTTGCGTTCAGCCTATGCACTGACGCTTCCTTATAATTCTGCGAAAAAGTGTTCATCAGTATTCTAAGCAATAGAAATTTTCAATAAGAAATGAACAAATCAACAATTACACCCATTGCCCTTCTTGTATTACAAATGGACTCTATTGAATTGACCCCAGACAGGCGCTTTGCAATATCGGACGACAAATGTTTGGCTTTTGTAAAAAAAACAAACAAACTATGAAATAAAAACAAAAAGGTATCCTCAGTGCTGATCCTGACGAAAATGACAAAAACCGCGGTTTATAAAGTTTTGATTGCTCTTGTAATTAGTAATTTATGAAAATATTTCTAAAGTGAGAACGTGTAGGTCACATCACAGATGAAGCATTGTAAAGGGATAATAAATCCACACACGAAATGTCTTTGACAGACGAAGACTGGATTAGACGGTCAGTGCGTGTTTCAATTAAAGAACCTCATTAAGTCTCGTTATACATATGTATGTCTTGGTCTTGCAAGGACACGGAGTGCTCTATGACCGATTTTTATCCGCTGGCCAAATTCGAACAACCCCAGTTTGTGTCCCTTGATGTTCGGGGCTTCATATGCAATCACCAACTTTGTAAAATTGACAAGATAGATGATTTTGGAATGATTTCGAAATGAAACTGAATAAGTAGGAGGAGCGAGTTTTTGATAAAAATTAAGGGATGTTATATGATATTGTTAGTTTCTTCCAACTGGACAAAAAACCGATGTTCTGTTACCACCTCCCCCTCCTTTGACAAGGTTTAAATTTCGCCCTGTAGATTCATGTATCTTTGATGATCAATCAGACATTTATGAACCCGAGCCAGAAAATTAAAATATCAAATACTTCTATCGACTCGAATTTTATTTTTGGAGCGTTTGGAACGTTTTCGAAACGTTTTTCAATGCTTACGTGTGATTGCAAATCCATCGTGTAACCCTCGTTGGCTTGATTATTTTTTGTTCGGTTTATTAGAAACCTCAACATTTCTAATTGGCATTGAGAGAATTTAAGTCGTAATGCCTCAGGCATTATTTACACTGGAAAAAATTCAAGCTACATAGTGAAATTGGATAGAAGACTCGTCAGTAACATATCGCAAATGTTGATTTAGATCACTTTAGTTCACAGTTAGTCCATATTCAAGCTACGAAAACTTTGAAGAAATCAACACATTTCTGGGGCCTCTTTCAAGAAAGGTTCTACGATTGAAATTTGGTCGTATCGCAATCGTACGATAAAAATTGGCTTTCAAGAAACTTTTTGGCTTTCAAGAAAGGCGTCGTATCGTGAAATCTACGATAAAATATACGACAACTTCAGTCCAGTCGTAAATTTTACAATTTTGTCTCTATGAGCCTTGAATGTTTTCGGATTCCTTTCAAGCTCTCGCGGTTGTTAGAACGATTATTTAGCTATGCACATGCCAAATTTCCCAGTACAATATAGTGTAATAAACGAGATATATTGAAAACAACAGATGCACCATCATTTCAATGTTTGATTTTACCCTGCGATAATCGTACGATTGTCGCAGAATGTTTTTATAGTGGTATTCAGTTGTTTATTTACCGTAAGAATCGACCCTTTTGTGATCATCACTGAAAACGTTTGCTTACCCTTCCTTGTGACACAGAAAGTGGGAGATACCAAATCAATAGATTTTTACGTTTTTACTTACTTTTTTAAAAAAAACAAACTACTCTCACATTATGCAATATGGATTCCTGTGTTTCATGCTTCAAGTATGACATAAATTAAAAGGAAAATTCCACAGCCTCTAGTCAAAACCATACAATTCTAAATAGGAGGATTTCTTATTAACAACAACAACAGCAACATCATCATCACCATCATCATAAACAACAAAGCCGCCGCACTCGATATTTTTTCTCTCTCTGTTCGTCAAAGATGAACTGAGCAAATAATCAAGCAGATACATTAATTGAAGGGCGACATTGAGTCAGATGAAACATGTCTAAGCTTCATGTAACACGAATACGACAACGAGCACTGTACTAGAACCGAAGTTAGAGTAATCGGTAATTTTGAATTGAAGCGATTGAATATAATATCCATCTAAAGTTCATTTCAATACTACCCCTCTATAGTTCGTTTCAATACCTTCCATATAGGCACAGAACTATACGATTTGAACAATTACATAACAAATACATACAAGAAAAATGGATGAGCCATTTTCATTTTTCATCTTACCCTTTTAGAAATGTTTTATTCTTATACATTCTTATACTTCACCAGAAAACAACCAACCAACCAAACAACAATGATAATAAAATATAATGATAATAAAGCCATACACCGAAAACTTAGTGCAGATGATCATTAACTAGAACATGTGCATTTTTACAATGCTCCATATTCGGAGCGACAGTCGGATTACTTTCATCGACTCGAATCGAGAGTGTAAACTAAAATAACTATGCATTTATGAGCACTTGCATTATTATAATGACAAAGATATTTAGATTTCGATGAGAAATGTGTAGTTCGACGAATAATGTTTTAATAATCCTCGTTAAATATGCATTAATATACAAGTAAGTGGCTTTTCTACGGTCAGTTTGCTGATTTACCCTTTTTGGTAGTTTAAAAAGCGGACAATATACTCACTAACGCGGAAGTTTTAATCATATGATCAGCACGTGCAGATGTGAAAGATCACTTTTACGATAATCTTATGAGGTCGTATAGTCTGCGATTTTCAACGATATTTTTGTGAAAGCCGTATACGACCATCTTAAATATAATCGTACGATATTTATAAGATAAATCGTACGATATTTTTCTTGAAAGAGGCCCCTGGATTGACGTGGAGATGATCAATATAAAATACATACTTAGTGTATTGTATGAAAAAAAATCTAACGAGATTGGCAGAATTGATAATTATCAATTCTCACAACCAAGTTAGATATTTTTTCATACAATACATTAAGTACGTATTATATTTATCTTACAACCTTTATTTTTCTTGTTTTCGTGAATTTTTCTAACAGAAACGCAAGTTTCTAAAAACAACCGCATCATATCAGTGTTGTAAAAATAACATATGGGGTGTTATCACACGGATATTTGTAGGCCTATTGTTGTAAGATAAAAGTCGGAAAGCGTCGGAATTACATGGGAAAATTTAGAGCTACAAATTGACAATGAAAAGAATTTAAGTATAGATTACAGAATATAGCTTTTAGACTCGTAGTTATTAGCATTACGTGAGTGACATTTGAAAACACATAGCTCACATAATAACCTTCTCAAGATAGGGCAATAATGAAGCAACTGGACTGTAACATTCCAACAGGGATCCGAGTTAAGATACATTACACCAAATTTGTGTTAAGAGCGCTTTAATCAGGAGATAACTGTCAACGGGGGACAATGCTAATGGAACTTAAAAGTTTTTACTTGGAGATCTTTCCTGTCCTACTTATATAATCCAAGTCGGACAAACTACATGAATTAGTATTACGAGTGATACGAGTAAATAACATAGGCGTATCTAGGACTTTGAAATTATTACGCACTCAGAAGGCGACAAATAAAGAATATAGGGTAAAGGCGATATATGGACTGTGACAAAAGATTAAATGCCCTCCGTCCGCTCCCCTTTTCTATGTTTTGAGTGTTGGAGAATGGTCAAAACATCGCAACTACAGCTTGAATAAGCTGTAGTTTCGATGTTATGATCGTTCATCAACGATATTTTTCAACAGATGATTATTTCTTTTAAGCACTTGCGTAAATTGCGTAATGGGAGTTACGCCCTTGAATAATAAAAAAATGGAAAACTGTATGTGTGAATCAAGAAGGCGAAAGAATTGCGTCATTGATTACATCATTACAGAAGGTAAATGTCGTAAATTTCTATGTTCAGAGCGACACTAAACAATTCTGGACATATGATCAAAGTCGAATTTTTTAAGTCATGATAGAAATTGTATAATTATATCAAACAAATGTGTCAACTGGCAAAAAAAAGGGGAAAAAAAACACCAAAGGATCTGGGATCAGTTCATCTTCATTATTTTTTGTAGCTTGGTACCTTTTTTTTGTAAATGTTGGATCCTGTGGTACATTGTTCTTGAGGTAGTGGACCCGTAATAGTTTTGCTACATTTCTGAACTCATGATGTTTCACAATGTTGACCGAGGTTTCTTGATAAAATCATTAGGAAACCTCGGTTAATACTGTTAAAGCTCATTGCTTCCGAAACGTTGCTGAGCTACTACGGGTCAGTATTCCTTAGTAATTTCAGAGCCCATCATGATATTGCGCATAAATATTTTTCTCAACTGAGTAAAAGTAATATGATTAAACTATTATGGTTTTATCACTGTAAATAAACAATATAATTTAGGAGTGTATTATTTTTAATTCTCTTATATAAGCCAAAAGTGCAAAGCTTTCATCAGCTCAAGTTACCTTTATATAATGGAGTCTGGTTACTTATAATGGTTATAGATAAATCACAAAGTTGCGTGTGAATATTTTTTTTTTTGCACTTATTTTCATAGCCCAGCTTTCGACCTTTTGTTTCTATTTGTGTCCATTCAAAATCTAGTTTGCCTTTTAGAATCGTAATGTCAAATCATAAAGCTTGTAAGGTTTCATGATTTGGCGATTTTTTTTCTTTAAATCAGGATATGCAATTCTCTGTTTTTGTAGAAAAAAATGAAGCATTTGGCGAGTATAAACAATTACAAAAGTTTGTTAATTTTGAGTGTGAGATCAAACCTTAACGTTACGGTATGCTAAAATCCTAACGAAATTAAAGTAATAAATCAATCAAGTATGAATACGATTGTTCTACTCAGCTTTGCTAGAAATCCACACAAGCCTCTGTTCATCTTTTGATTTCTTTTTCTTAAAGCAATTTTCAACAGGGGGAACCCTGTTTCGGTTTGAGATTGAAACGTTACCGAAACGTTTAAAATGTACCCGACTTTGCTTGTGTACTTTACAAACAATTTGCCATCCTATACATAGGTACAACGTCCCAACCAGTTATTTTTTCTTAATTCAATTGTATGTACAATACGATCGTAAGCAGTTGGATTCAGAGTTTGAATATACTAAAAAATAAAACATATATAAAAACGTTTTGAAAGATTCCACAACCTTTACATTAACACCAATAGCAACCAATCCTAATTATGATAATCAAACTTTTAATAATAACATTGATGTAAGTGATAGTAATAATGATAAAACATAAAGGATAATCGATTGTTTCAGTATAAGATCGATTTATATTTAATTGAGTGAACAACTTAAGCTTTCGAGTTTTTTTTGTTTGTTTGGGTTTTTTTCGGGTGGCTGGCCCAAGAATTAAAAAATAGCTTGTGTTGTGCACGAAATGAAATAACAATCGATCTTTCTAAAAGAAAAAAAAAAAAAAAAAAAAAAAAAAAAAAAACATTTAAACGGTTTTTCTTTATCAATGCAAAAATGAGATATAAATTACATTAATTTAAGACAAAATTTTCTAATGTGCGTCATTTTGCTCGTGATTTTTATGCAACGTTTATACTGACGACACTAAGTGGGCTCCGCTAAGATAACGGCAGAAAGGGTGAAATGAACGGAAGCGGGTTTCACTGCTAAGGCGGTGAGTTTATCAAATAATAATAATCTACCGTGATTTCTCGATAATCCACCGAAAAACATTAAAAGAAATTATGATAATGATGAAATAAAGTACTCACAACACAAATTTCTCCTATCTTAGTGAGTTCATAAAAATGGACTCATAAACAAACCTTGAATGGCGGGAAAATGTTCCAAGGAGATCAATTTAATCAAATTGTGTCGCAATCCTGGTGACAAAGATTCCCCCGAGAGACGATTTTCGTAACTCGTAAGGACGTCTGTAGACGAATAATTCTGACAAAAGCCGTCTGGTGTCATCTGATATATATTTGAACCTTGAAACCCGAGAAATCACTATTAATTGTGATTCTTTCCAGTAAGAAATCTAAAGTCGAGACTGCTCAACATTTCTTACACTTCGAAAAGATAACGTGGTAGTATTTGTAAGAGAAATACCTGGAATCAAAAGATAGGTAGTCAAGACACAACGATTTATTCGAAAATTGTTAACGGCAGCGTTCAACTCCGTCCTAGCAAACGAGCATTACTGATAACTCCAAATACAAGAGGCTCTTTCGTCCAGGAGATACAATTTAGAACATCGGGAAACTGACATGGTGAGTGATGTTGAGTGTTTAAGGGTGGAACTGCATGAGCGGGGGAGCGTGATTTTAATGAAATTTAAAGGAGATAATGTTTTTTCGCTTATCTCGTTCAAAGTGCTCTGAGTTGGACGAAATTTTTGATAATTATTACCTCCCTTTAAAAAAGATACGTACTTTCCAATTTCTGTGTCTTCATGTACCAATTTTAAACACTTTAATACTCAAACCATCCAAAAATATGTGAAAATATTTGATCGATTTGAGTTGAATTTTCGATCGATTTGAACGATTTCGAAATGTTTTTGATTATTTTGGAGCGTTTTGAGTGGTTTGAATGAGTGTTTGCAATGAATAAATGGAGCGCAGATTGAGCGTTTTAGAATGGTTTTGAACAAGGAAAATGTCAATGTCATTTTGTCATTAGGTACATGTACTACCGTCGAAGATCGAGCACAGTTAGTTACATCGTGAAATCGACATTCACCTCAATCAAAACCATTCTAAATCGCTCAGTCAGCGTCCATTCATTCTTTTCAAACACTCACTCAAACCATTCAAAAACGCTTAAACCCATTGAAAAATAAAGAATAACCAACGTCATTCAAAATAAATTTTGATTGAGAAAAATTGCGATTTTACTGACATAATTCAAACTGTTAGCGTCTCATAGGTGCTTGAAGAAATAGGAAGCAATGTATAAAACTTGAATGTATTTTTTTTATTAAAACGAGGTAATCAATATCGCAAATTTTGTTCATCCCGAACAAAATTTACGATAAAGGATTAACTCCAATTAAATTCACTCAAAACTTGCTCCACACACTCATTCAATTTCATTCCTAAATCATTCCCAAACCATTCATCTTGTCAATTTCACGATGTTGTGTACTGTAGCACTACCCCTATATGCGATTACGTAGCCCTAAATCTGATAACATGATGGGGATTTGGATTCTCTCCATCATCTTAGACAGAGGTCCAAGTCGTGGAACCTTGTTACAATTAATAACATAGTGAAACTGGCTGTCATTTCGATCAAAGTCGTTCTTTAATCATTCACTCAGCACTCCATTTATTCATTTTAACACTCACACAAATCGATCAAAAACGCGTAGACATCTTAAGAAAAAAATCAAAATCCTTCAAAGCGATCAACATTTCACTCTAATCAATCAAATAAGTGCACAATTCTATTATCGGATCCGGATTTGAAAGCGTACGATTAGCAATAAGGATACACAAACAGAAAATTAAGTTGATTTTTCAAAGGGAGGTAATAAATTATCGACAATTTCGTCATATTTGACGAAATCATCGATACATTATTACCTCCCCTAAATGTCTTCAAAATTCGCCCGTCTCACTCATTCAAAGTCATTCCCATATCACTTCAGAATAATTCACCTTTTCAATATCTCGATGTTGTTAAGTGTAACCACAAATCACACTCTCCAAGATCAGTCTGTGCTTTGAGCCTACGGCGATGCCTGTGACGACTCCTTGCAAATATTTTGATTTCAGCAAACTACGCCCCTGTTTTTCGTTGTATGTTTTGAATCAATAAACAATATTGATACCGTTCCTCCACATTACTACTTATAGAAACAATTAATATCATAATTAAACCTCAAGGACAAAGGAAGAGATTAGATCAGTAAAAGGTTCAAAAAGTAAGTAGCTTGTATCAACCTATTCTGACCTTATTTTTAAGGCCAGTATCAAATTATTGTAAGAGATATTTTAAAACATTTATGTCCCCACGCGCAACACATACATAATTGCGGGGAACTGGCGCATGTCGTATCAATATCTCTTATGGTTTTAGAAAAAAGTAAATTACATGTACGAGGGGGGGGGGGGGGGGGGTCAAAAAGAACGCGGACTTTTACTATAACTTTGGAATTTCGCGAAGGAAATTTTGTACACGTCTCAAACTATTTAATGTTGACATAATACTAGATTTACAAGAGTCTGCTATGACTCTGACGTAAAAAATCCAACATTTGATATACCTAAGTAGGTGCCACCGGCGCAACCCCTTTTGTACCGTTACTTTCTAGTGTTACCACCCATAATTGTCCCTTCAATTTGGACAAAACTTTACCAAACTTCGCCTTTTTTCGTGTTGCCGTTATCTCTTAAGATGTTTAAAATATAAGCATTTTCCATTCGGTATTTTAGTATTCAAAGTCAGTAAGCTAAGGACACGCGTCAATTTTTGAACTTCGAAATGACGGCCCCGGCGCAGCCATAGACAACCGGACAATAATAAAGTCCTACTGGACCTTTTAAAAATCCTATCGAGAGGTAAAAATGATTAAATATGTTAAAAGGTCTACAAATGTAAGCAGATACCGTGTTTCTAAATGGTTTAAAGGGTTTGTTTAAGAATTGAGAGCGTTTCTGAAGGATGACACTTGGACGTTGTTTAAAAAAGCACAATAAATGTTTTAAGATCTATTTTACTTGGATTGTAGAATACATCAGGAAACCCATATGCATCTTAAACTTTTAACATGAGATACCCAATTCTTTTTCCCGTTGAAAAATCGGGCATTGCCAGTTCATATAATTTTTCAAGTAAAAGATTAATTGTATTAATGAATTTACACCGATTTGAACAATTCTACAATATCGTGATATATTTATAAAGGATGTCGTGCCAACTCTCCATAAACACCAGCGGTACATGTACTTGTATTCCTTGAAACCTTTAGAATGCGTTTACAAAACTTTAGATGAATACGCTCTAATCCCTTTGTGTTTCTTTTAAAAAATATTCCACAAGAGTAGTGTAATATGGCGCTTACAAAAGAATCAAATATTTGTAACTGACAAAGTATTTATGGTGTGTGTGTTAAAGGTAGGATTTTACAATTCGTAAATAATAGAGACATGGCCTGCAACGCTTTTCAAATCAAATACTCGTCATTTACATTAAATTTACCATTACTCGAAAAAACTCTTCCTAAATAATTGAACGATTCTAATTCCGCTAGTCATTTATAATTATAAGTCCATTTTTCATTCGATTTTAAAGCACCTTTTTTTCTGAAAAATATTACTTCAGTTTTAGACTCGTTTACCTCAAGGCCAAAACTAAGCAATATCTATTCTATATACGTTGTACATTATTTAGTTTATGTTGCAAATCTTCCGGCGAATTTCCTAATAGAGACATACCATCGACTGTACATCGAAGCACAATTAAAACAATGCCATCAAACAATATCCCAGAATTCAAATTATTACCAGGATGGGCGAAATTACCCCCCCCCCCCCCCCCCTGCTTGCCTTAAACCTACCGAATATCTGAAAAAATCTGAAAAACTTTTACAGTGTTTCACACATGATTTGACATCTTCATACATATTTTTAACTATCCTTAATACTTTACACCGTATACATTTTTTCGAAAAGTTTCAACCACAGTGCATTTGTGTATATATACTACCAAGGCATTCTTTAAATCTATAGATGATACATAAAGTCTTTTACTCTTTTGAAATATTCAACGATTGCATTTAAAGCATCAGTTGTAGAAAGACCTTTCCTATAACCGAGCTGGGCGTCTGAAAGACCATTGTGCTTTTCACGAAAGGGCACATTTCACTTATTAATAAAACATATAAATAGTTTTAAAAAATCAGCTTAATAGAGTTATTCCCCTATAACTGTGCACGTCTGCGGCGTTATCCCCCTTTTTAAATAAGGTCACGATTACATCTTCTCTATATTGAAAAAGGGCGCTGAAAACATCGAAACTACAGCTTGAATAAGCTCTAGCTAGGGCACCCGTGCTACAGCTTATTCAAGCTGAAGTTTCGAGATTTGAACGACTTTCTGAAAAAGTTTTAAAACAAAATGGCGGACAATGGTTGAGGTCAGTAATGCGCTCCCGTATAAATGAATCATTTGATTGATCAATCAATTATTTGAATGAATTAATTAAAAAAAAAAAAAAAAAAAAAAAAAACACCAAAAACTAAAAAAAAAAAAAGAAAAAAAAAATGTGTGACACTTAGCGCAAATTTTTATTTTTCTGCTTAAAGATTAGATTTATATTTAATTGATTTTGATATTTCCTGACGATTCATCAAAAATCATTTCGTTTCAATAAAAATCCGAGACCCTTTTTCTTACTTAGTTGAATTGTTTTGTAGATACATTTGGTTTAAGCGCATTCCAATAACTTTCTTCATAAGTTTCATGGTTTTCATAACCATTAAGTCCAAGCTTAAAGGAAAATAGAATAAGATCGTTTCAGTAAAATTAAAAAAGAATCTTGTTGTGCTCGATCGTTTTGAAAGTTCAATGAAAGGGTCGCCAAATTTATCTGTCAAACGATAACACGGAAGATTTGCATCTTTTATCCGGCTTTCTGGACGGAAAATTAACAAAGGTAAGAATAAACACAATTTTTATAAATTATAAATATTTGTTTGAATGGCATTTAACGCAGCTGTAAACTATCTTTCAGTCATGTCGCTGTGAATTGATCACCTAACCATGGATTCTTGGTATTTCTCTTACCTGGACTACCACTACTTCTCTTTCGAGCCCCCGGATGCTCAACTCAAAAAGTTCTAGGATTGTGCAGCCGTCTAAAAGAGTGTACATGTACATGCATATATGCAGAGAAAAGCGTTACTAGACTTTACATGAAATTACACATAGCGTTAACTGTAGTCTATGTAAATTAAATAGGAAAAAGGGATTGATGAGAGAGAGAGAGACAGAGAAAGAGACACAGAGAGAGAGGCAGTGAGACAGAGAGAGGGACAGAGAGAGAGAGAGAGAGAGAGAGAGAGAGAGAGAGAGAGAGAGAGAGAGAGAGAGAGAGAGAGAGAGAGAGAGAGAGAGAGAGAGAGAGAGAGAGAGAGAGAGAGAGAGAGAGAGAGAGAGAGAGAGAGAGAGAGAGAGAGAGAGGACTGTAGACGAAAGGATTTTAGCACGGCCCACATGTTAAGTTGTTTGAAATGTCACACAAAGGTTTATGTATACGAATGTCATTATTAAATTCGCGAATGTTTGAAATAAATTGAGAAGTCGGCGAACCGAAAAGCAGCTGGTACTTAATAAAATATCTGAAACAACTTAAAAATCAATATTTAATAATATCACTAATATGCATGTGTAGCAGTAGAGTTGTAACTACATGATGTTTCTCATCCAACGTTTCATTTTGATATTCATGCAGCATTGACGGTAAAAAAGGAGAATTTCATCATTAAAAAAATAAATAAAAAGTATATGATAAACATAGGACTTTTTATAATAATGTGACGTGTTACCATAAATTTATATATATTGTGACCAAGTAGTTACTAAAATGTGGAAATTATGTCAAGTTGATGTTGCTATACCTTTCTGTCTGTCTGATATCATTTATTATCTATTTTTATTGATAGATGAATAGTTTCAAGTTAACAGGGCTCACTGCTGCACCATTTACTCCTATGAATGATAAAGGGTAAGCGATAACAACATTCAAATTAAATAAGTCCTGTAACTTTGCGGATATATATATAATACATACTTAGTGTATTATATGAAAAAAATATCTAACGAGGTTGGGAGAATTGAAAATTGTCGAGGCTCTGCCGAGACAATTATCAATTCTCACAACCGAGTTTGATATTTTTTCATACAATACACTAAGTAGGTATCATATTTATCTTATAAACTCCATTTGTCTTGTTTTCGTCGATGTTTCTTACTGAAATGCAAGTTTCTAAAAATAACAGCATTATATCATTATTCTAAAAATAACTGTGATATTATAAAAAATATCATACGGATTGTTATCACACGGATTTTTGTATAGTTATAAGATAAATAGGCTCCCCAGAGGCTTTTCTTTGTGAACATTTGAAATCGCTGAAATGTCGCGCATCGGCTCATATTGTATTTATCATAAAAAACTATAGGGTGTAGCATTATTTAATTTGCATACTTAAGCTGAAAAAACAATCATTTAAAATTTGAGATCGCACATGGTTGTTTACATTTTTGAATCCCGTTGCTCATAACCGTAAATACATCTAATTCGAATTTTAACTTTTGACAAAACTTTTGACTAAACAAAAAATAAAATAAATTTTTTATTCATCGAATTTCAATTACTATTCGTTTTGCTAAATACTTTTATTATAATGTATGCTATTCTTTTTATTGTTTACACAGAGAAGTGGACTATGCCAAAATAGAAAAATACAGCGAACATCTAGCTTCAAATGGAATCCGACAGATCTTTGGTAATACATCTGCCCTTGTTTTATATTTTTTCTTAGAGTGTAAACACTACTCTTTGAAATTAATATCTCATAGTTCTTTTCTACTCTCGATTTTTTTCAAAAAACATTCAAAACAGACATCTGTAAAGAGGTACGTTATATACACAAAGGAGTAATTGAGAATTGAAAAGGTATCCGTAATTTGTGATTACTAGTAAACACCTTTTGTGATTCTTCATTTCTCCGCTTTTGTCATTCCCTTTAAAAATTGTTTTGACTCTCTATGTATCCATGATTTTTGCTAAAAAGGATAAAGCAGAATCTGAATTTCTACATGTTGGCCAACTTCTTTGGCAGTCATTTTATCAGACTCTGATTGTTCTAAATTTGCACAAGAAGTATTTAAGAGAATCGGAAAAAGTATATATCTCTTCTTTAAGAGATTCATTCTTTGGGCCAATCATTAATCAATTCTTTGGATTGAATGTGCTTGCTCTAAAAAGATATAAAATAAAAATAGGGTTTAAATTTAAATATAAAAAAAGTTTGACTCACATTTATAATACTATCAAAGTAGGTTGACTGTTAATTATTGGCGCCTTTCGTTGCCAGAGCAATACATGTTTCTCGCGTACCCTTTTAAGACCCTGGTAGAGATGAGCAAATTTAAGTTTATATTCGGCTTAAATGGTTCCCATGGTCGCTGCGGGGCAATATCCCGGGACTCTCTGATACCGAAACTGTTGCCCTAAATACTCGGCCAATGGAATCGGGTCGGGTAGAAATATCATATTACGTGAATCGTTTTTCTAAAATAGCAATTACAGAACAAACTTTACTTTATTATCGTCAGTTAATGGTACTACTGGTGAAGGAATGAATTTAACCCTCGATGAGAGAAAAAAGATCGTAGAGAAATGGATGGAAGTTGGACGTAAAACGTAAGTCCGAATATGGTTTAACACAGGCTCTTAACAGGTTATCAGTCATATCTCGACTGCTGGAGTCCATTCTTAAAATACATTTTTTAATTAAATCTAAGATTGCCATCCATTGACGGTAAAAAAAATTGTCTGAAGCGTTTCTGTCTCCGTCGGAAATAGAACCGGTGACCTCATTGTTAATGGTTTGGAAGTTTTGCGCGCTACTAACTGCGCTATTACGATAGACACGTAAGATATGAATCCTTCGATCGAAAGGCAATATTCATATCAAATAGAATATCGACAAAGCAATTTGCTAGAGATACCACTCGAGATCAGTCCTACGTTCATGATGCAAAATCGTTTGTGAACGTTTATAAATGATACGTACACTTGCAAAACAGGGCATAATTTCTTGTTCGAAAGGATAAGTTAAACCTTTATGAAAAAAAACTTTGAGAACAAATGTATTTTTCCAAAGCTCAAAGTATTTCCATGTGAAAATTCAAATTTCAAAATCTGAACCTTTTCGCTTTGTCTTATTAAACTATAAAAATGAAGAGAAATTTGTTTTGAATTCACTTCGGTATGGACATTAAAAACCTATTCACATTTTAACATTTCTAGGTCATAAACTCTATGAACTCGAAAAAAATTCTCTTACATGTTAAGTCTTAAAACAAAAATAGTATATGCCACAAAATTTGAAGAAAAGTATAGAACAGAGCGCTATGGTTATATTTACAGATTTTCAGTTGCAATCTAAGATAATGATATTGTTCTAGAAGAACTTTGCAGTACAACGCCGTATTTTGCTCCCGTTTTTTTTTCTTTTTTCTTTTTTTTGTTTTGTTTTGTTTTTTGGAAAAGTGTTACATGTATTTAGCATTAGCATCGTATGAAATTGAAAGAACAAGGAACAAAATTCCACAAAGCTTAAAATCAATTGACTTTGTGTATGTATTCACAGGGGTCGACAGACGGCCCTTATAGTCCATGTGGGAGCACTAAACCTGGACGATGCCCGGTCCCTAGCGAGTCATGCAGCTAGGGTGGGTGCTGACGGCATTTCAACCATACCACCCATGTACTTCAAACCGAATTCTCTAGGTAAGAAAAATGTAAATATCCACCCTTGGTGTCGTAGGACATCACGAAATACGGTCGTGTTGCGACAACCACGATGACATTATTTTCACAGTGTGAAATAGCGTTGCTTTTCGCTCTTAGCTCATTTGCATAGCTATGGCACTAGTGCAATAACACACGTATGGCATCAAAAATAGTGAACAAGGCTATGAAATTAATGAGATAAACCTGTTTTGGTAGAAAGAGACGGATAAATATCTATGTTGAATTTATCAAACACAGTTTATCCTGATGTAAATGATCAGATATTCAACACATTTGATATTTGAGTTTAAGCCATTTAACAGATTGATATGGTATCAGTTTTTCATTTTCAACGATGTCAACACTTTGTCAGACCTACTTCTTACACTTAATATCGAAGTCGTTTAGATGAATAACAATTATTCCTGTGTTCAGGATGACAGAACGGTGCAAACTATTTGCTAACTACATGTAAACACCAATGTGCACTTTCTTTGCCGTCGACAGTAAAAATAAGGATTTCTAATGCACATATCATGAGTAAACACGAGAAGGTCATGTGTAGTTTGTATTCTGATCTGTCCTCCGGATTATGGAGAAGCTACCAGTAACCACTGATCTTCTTCGAAAGATAGTTTATTATTGGTTAATTCATTCACTGCATATAAAGAAAATACATGTCAATGATTTCAAGCTATAACACGATTGTCACAGAATATAGAAAACAAGAAAATAAAATATTTGTAAACGCAACAAAATGTATGTCGAATAAGTTTTTAGCTCCACTGGCCGAAGGCCACTGGCGCTATTTTAATTGAGCTGTGTCCGCCATGCGTCCGTCGAAAACTTTTTCTTTAAACATCTTCTAATCAGAAACTACTTTATGGATTTTAACCAAACACAGGAATGATCCTTGTGTGATTCTCTTCAGCGTTGTTCGAGGAAGTTTTGTTCCAATGAAAAACAAGGCTTCAATGGGCTTGACTAGTTTCCACAAATATGGTAATACTTGACTTTTCTCTTAATCAAATCGATGGATATCAGCCAAATTTCAATTGAATGGTTCTTGAGTGACGCTTTATTAGTCTTCAAGAAATTATTGTGATTGGATGATATATAATTCTTTTATGGGCGGAGGTCATTTCGCTATATGTTATATAGTGGAAACTTTAAGAATCATTTTCTCAGGATGTAACCGATAGATATCAACCAAAATTCACTGGAATGACCTCAAGTGCCCCTTCAAAATTATGTATTTTTTGCGATTGAATAATAAATATGTCTTTAGTAGACGGAGATGATTTTTCTATGTGTTATATAGTGGAAACTCTGAAAATCACAGCTCTAATTTAAAATTACTTATTAGAATAGACCCCTTTTTTTCCTTCTTCCAGAAATGGCGATTAAGTACTGTGAACAAGTAGCCTCTGCAGCCCCGAATCTTCCCTTCTACTACTATCATATACCGGGGATGACTGGAGTTAACAGTAAGTAAAAAAACGCATACCTGAGTTTCTAGCGAGAATAAGTTCGAAGTTTCGAAAGTTTATCGAAGCGTCATTTTAGCTAGCCCTGTATCAGGCGATAAAAAATTCAGACCAGGTCAAATTCAAAGAAAAATGCAGTTAAAAAATCAGTCGATCACCTTTGCACCTTTGACAGAGTTACGCTTACTTACTCTTGTTTCCTAAATAGAAGATATTCCTCATCAATTTTTTGTACCTTTTTGCGGTGAAAATATGGATAGTTTCTTTTAGATGGATAAAATCGAGTATACCCTTCGGATTTTTTTGTGTTGTGAATCAGCACCTTGCACTTAAAGATTTTTTTTCCGAACAGTCTGGACTACTCCGACAGATCATGCATATAACTTACCACAAACATAAACTTTTAGACTGAAAACGTAGACCTGAAACATTGGGTGAGCTTGTTCATACCATAACTTAAGAGTGGGGAAAATTGTCTTCATGTACCACAAGCTGTCGATAAGAAGCATTTAGAGTAGCTATCAAGCTATAATTAGTGCAATTTGAAGCGAAACCTGAAACTTACATTCGCTTTAAAAAGACATTAAAAAGACAGAATATAATTCGATGACATCAAGGTTAATGCTGTTACCAATTTACACTTAGATTTAAGAGGTATATGAGTTTCTTTTATCGTGTAACCGTATCTTAGGACTTGATTTTATCATTTTTCATAAAATTGTTCTTCAAAATTGTGAATAATATAACATTGAAGAAACGAGTTTTGAAAACTAAGTGAGTCTTTTAGAATAAGGGTCAGACGTAACGGCAAAAGTTGCCGGTCACGTCAAAATAGGCGATACATAACATTTGAAATAATTATATTCGCTATAGGTATATTTTCAAAACTGAGCTCTGACGTAGGCGTTTAGTCCATTACCATAGGTATATCGGGTTTATTTAAAAAAAGGTATATGCTAGGAATTGAACGTCCTCCATTCACTTCAACTTTGAAAGTACTTGAATGAGTAAACCCTACGTTCTAAGACAAGCAATAACTTTCATTTGGAAGATTTTTCGTATCTTCAAAAGGTATTTTTTAAACCTGCTTTATCTGGTCTGAAAGAATAGCACGGGAATTTAACCGTTAGAAGTAGATTTCACGGCTCAACGCACAAAATCTACCTTTACTAACATGCATTCATACATATAAATTTAGTATCAAATTAAAGATCTTTGAGAGTGAATTATTCTAATTTGTCTAAAATTGATTTTATACCAAAGAAAAGTAATTTTACGTTGTAAATAATCGGACGCCATTTGTTACTGTAGTGACCATCAACTTTTGCCGCTACGTCTCAATAAAGTTTTAATCCCAAAGTCTTTTGTCAAGTAAATGTTCATTTACTGTTTTTCGCACGAAGATTAAGGTTAAGTACAGAAGTGTTTCAAAAAGCAAATGAACTATTTGTTGTAAAATCTCGTGATTTTGCTCTCTATGCTGATAAATCTGAAGTTGATGATTTATTACTAATGCTTCGTACTTTAAAATACTAATGGACGTCGACAAAAACGTGGGCGTAATATTAATAATAATATCGGAATTGGAGTATTAAATGATTAGTGGAACTGGGTCATGTTCTAGATGTCAATTACGTGCAAAGATAGGTTTAACGTATAAATTTAATCTCACCTTTGCTCTTCATCTGCAATTGACGGCTAAATAACAGTAGACGATTAATTTTTACAGCTGCGATTTCTTGATGCCCGTGCTTTGAAAAAAAGTCATATTTGAAAAAAAAATATATATTCATATTTACCGATCGCCCTATTTTTTCCTCCAATGAAAGGTCGCTATTTCGTTTGAAATTCAAAAAATATATCCCATAACCTGACGATCTGATCGAATAAGTCAGCTACGTGACTATAGGTCATAAAGGGCGGGGACTACATGCAAAACCAGACAGTGACGTCATAATCTTGTCTGATAAAATGTCCCGAAAGACCCTTAACTTGAAATCGAGTATTTATTAAAAAAAAAGTTTTGTGAATGTTTTTAGAATTATGCTTATACACAATTACTCAATAAAAGGAGGAGAAAGTTCTTGAATACTTTGTCTGTATGTTAATCAAGCAAAGATTTAGCTGATAAATCAATGATTATGAAAATAAAATATTTGCTCGAACCAAGCCTTTCTGTACTCCACACTTTCCCATTGACATAAAAAAAGACGACAGGGTTGAAACGATATATATAAAATCTCACTTCCTTTTTAAAACGAATTCTCTGGATCTTTTGTACCTCATTTTTATTTAGTAGATCTCAAGGTTTGTATCTTAAGAAAATGCATTAAATAATCCTATGAAAGGTACATGTATGCAAAATAATTGTAGAAAATTATCAAATAACTAGATCTATTTCAACGATTATAGGGATAAAAACATTTGCAGAAAGAAAGTGATTCAAGCATGTTAGGCCTATGATAGCTGACCAATAGTTGACCAATATCGAAAGCCAACGTGACCCGTTTAGCTGTGGGGGACCAAAACCATTCCTTACCAAGCCTCCAGCTGCTATCCCACATAGGTCTACGATTACCGACCCATAGATGGGAGACAACTACAGTTAATAACATCGTGAAATTGACACTCACCTCAATCAAAACCATTCTAAATCGCTCACTCAGCGCTCCATGTATTCATTCCAAGCACTCACTCGTACCATTCAAAAACGCTTAAACCCATTGAAAAATGTAGAATCAACAACGTTAATCAAAATAAATTTTGATAGAGAAAATCGCGATTTCACTGACATAACGCAAATTGTTAGCGTCTCATAGGTTCTTGAAGAAATACGAAGCTATGTATAGAACTTTTATGCATTCTTTATTAAAGGGGGTAATCAATTTCGCCAATTTGTTCATCCTGAACAAAATTTGCGATATAGGACTACCTCCCATTAAATTCACTCAAAACTCGCTCCACACACTCATTCAATTTCATTCCTAAACCATTCCAAAATCATTCACCTTGTCAATTTCAAGATGTTGTTAACTGTAGTCAGGGATCGAACCCCTGACCTTTTGAATAATAGTCCGACCCGCTTACACTGCGCAGCTGAATATGCGCTACAAAATCAGCAAAAAAACTAACTAAAAAGGATACAAAACCCACTAGCAGCAACAACGAGGTTGTGATCACCGAACGTATTCAATTGATTTTGTCTCGCCAAATGACCAAATAATTACAGAAACCCAATGGAAATTTAATTCGCCCCTCCCACTTTTTGTTTATCTCAATTTGATTGAAGAATGTATGACGCAACATAAATGACTGACATCATTGATTGACGCGCAGCTCATTTGACCTGGCGTTATTTGACGAAAAAATAAGTCGATCGGTAAAACAGTTATAGTTCATATTCTGACAATTTACGCGTATAACCTTGCGCTCCGCTAACGCTCCGCTTAGGTTATATCGCGTAAATTATCAGAAATGAACTATAACTATTACTTAACGTTTGCAGAAATGTGCAAGCCATCAAAGGGGAAATTACTAAATATGAATTTTCAACGTTAGCTTATGTGTGACATTTTCACCAATTTGGCTTGACTTTAAAAGCAAAATACGAGCAACTTTGGTGGCCACAAACAGCTTTTGGTATTCACATGTCGCCCCCCCCCCCCAAAAAAAAAAAAAAAAAAAAAAAAAAAATCTAGAACAAAGAATATGTATTTGGCTTGGAGAAAAGACTATGGTCAGACTGATCGGAGTGCTTTTAAGACCTTATTTTTTGTTTATATGGGGTTCAACACAGCTTTCATCATTGTTTGCCGTTATATTGCGGTGGCTGTCGCACCAACCCGTGTTTTATTGGTTCTTAAAGAGGCCAGCCAGAACTCGTATTTTGTAAATTCTTATGTAAGAAGGTAGAATGATGACTTTAAATTAAGAAAATTAGCTTACTGATAAATGAACCTGTGCATGAGATTTCTAACCATTTCAAATATGTGCAGAGCGAAGACTCTGAACAGCCTGTGCATCCACACAGTCTGACCAGAGTTTTCAGTGTGCGTTTAGTAGATAGATAAGGTCTCAAAGTATCTGTAGACCAGAGGGTTACTTTAAATTTACAGTGTGTGGCTGTCTACGCTACCTAATGTTTATACCTCACTAACATTTCAAAATGTTGGAAATGTCACGCAATGGCTCAAATGTGATTCCTGTTAGACTGTGCAGATTAAATGGCTGTCCAGAATCGAAACTTTACATTTAAGGTAGTGGACCCGTAATAGTTTTGCAAAATCTCAGAAGTAATTGATTTTAACAGTGTTTGCCCAGGTTTCCTAATGATTTTCATCAATCATTGTGAAAGAATATGTGGTCCGAAATGTTGCGGAACTATTACGGGTCCACTACCTTAATTGAGCTGATTTTCTGAATCTTCATCGATGAATTGATCTACGTATGAATTTGATTTTAAATCTTATATCTGGTTGACTTCAGCTTGACGTAATCATTTTTTTTCAAATATTTTCCTTAAATGTTTCCAGACAGTACTTCATTTTCGTTTGACGGATCAAATACAGTTAGTGATATCGTGAAATCGACATTCACCTAGTTCAAAACCGTTCTAACTCACTCGTACATAGCTTCATTCTTTCATTCCAAACACTCATTCAAAAACTCTCCACAATCGTTAAGAAAACACATCGAAAGCGTTCGATGCAATCCACATTTTATTTAAATCTATGAAATCTGCACATGATTTTATTGGCTGGTGTGGGTTTTTAAGCGCCTGATTGGTCCATGAAGACGCACAAATTAAAAAGATGTACATTTTGATAAAGGGAGGATAAATGCGTACATCGGATTACCTCCCTATAGTTTCATTCAAAACTAGCTCTTCCGAATTATTCCATCTCATTTTCAAAATTGTTCCAAATCATTCACCTTGTCAATTTCATTATGCCTTTATCTGTAAGTGAAATAACTCCATTTTGTCCTTCCTCGTCATAAAGATAAACGTCATAACGCTTATATGGCTTTCACAAATTATACATTTTCATAACTATGTTATTACTTAAAAGGTTTCATATTTCACAAACAATACGTAACATCTATCCTGTACTTGCAATCCATAAATGAACCCATAACATTGTTGCCGACTCTTAATAGCAAACGACAAAAATTCAGAGCTTTTCTCAATTGAAAGATTGAAACAAAGATCGAATTTTATTTATTTGATTACTTCATTTATTCATTACTAAATTGGTCTATTTATTCTTTTTATCCGACATCTTTCGAGCTGTTCTTAAAATATATCAACTTTATTTTGGCTAATTATTAATTTTTTTTAACAATTTCTTATCCCGACATTTGCAATGAATATGCAAATGTCCATAGAAGATACACTCCAATAGCATTTATAACTATTTTAACCCTTTCCTGTTTAATCCCTGCTTTTTACGTGCCTGTGATTTTATGATTGAGAAAACATTGTGAAAAAAGAAGAAATTGCTTATGACAAGCAATTTCTTCTTTTTCCACACTATTTTCTACCCTACTGAATGGTTATTTTTCAAATTAAATCCACTTTGAATTTGCGTCTGCAAAACCTTTGAATTTGGACGGGTCCAAAATTTTGTAAAACAAAAAAGGGTTAATAGGAAGGAAACATTCGTCTTTTTTCTAAATAAATACGAACGTGTTGCAGTAAACATTGAAGATTTCTTGAAGAAGTCCCAGGATCGAATCCCTTCCGTGGCTGGAATCAAATTTTCATGTTGTGACATGGTGGATCTTTGTGGAGCTTTAAATGTCAAGGCGAAGAACAGGGCGGATGGAAGATTTAACATTATGTTTGGGACGGACGAGGTAAATAAAGGATAAATGAATAATTTGGATCAAACGACGAATTTATCGTTAATTTGTTAATTCATCATTTCATTTACGCAGATTTGATAATCTATTCGACTGAATTAAGCGGTGATTGAAAAGAAAAACAAAAAAACATTCCATTTATCATTAATTGCAAATTTATGAGCGTTTAGGCGGTTTCTTTTACTTCGAATTTTCGAAAATGCGACTTTTCATGTGATTTTGAATGATCGAAATATCGCTTGTTGTATTTTCTCTGCTATCTTATCCTTTTATCCTAAACTGGGGTAAGAGCCGTTTTCTGAACAAGCTGCAATAATTATAAAATATAAACCACCTACAGTTAACAACATCATGAAATTGGCAAGCTCAATGATTTTGGAATATTTTTGAATGAAAGTGAATGAATGAGGAGCAAGTTTTGAGTGAATTTAAATGCGAGGTAATCCAATATCGCAAATTTTGTTCAGGGTGAACAAATTCTATAGATAACTTCCTTTTTCTTCAAGAACCTAAAAGACGCTTACAATGAATATGAATTATGTCAGTGAAATTACGATATTTCTCTATCCAAGTTTATTTTGAATGACGTTGTTGATTCTATATTTTTCAATGGGTTTGAACGTTTTTGAATGGTATGAGTGAGTGTTCGGAATGATTGATTCGAGCGCTGATTGAGCGATTTAGAACGGTTTTGATTGAGGTGAATGTCAATTTCACGATGCAACTAACTGTATCTACTTTATGCAGCGCGATTATCTCAGTCGGTAAAGCACCTGACTTCAAAACAAAAGCAAATCTACATTATAGGGATGAGTGTCTTTTTCACTGCGTTTATTGGGGTATAAAGTGCAATTGCCTTAGCACATGGCAAATAACGCCCGTAGGGCGTTATGATTAAGCCATGTGCTAAGGCAATTGCACTTTATACCCCAATAATCGCAGTGAAAAAGACACTCGTCCCTTATAATTGCAATCATCTAGATCGAAGAAACTATTAAACTACTCAGCCAAACATTAAAGCTTCAAGTCTACTTTTTGCGCGTATAAATTACACGATCTATTTTTAGATCGTGTATTGTTTATCTCGCTATCGAAGTGAAATGTCATATAGTAAAACAAATGATTCACAAATAAAAGACAACATTAAAATTCGTAGAGGTACTTATGACAAATAAGCTTGTTTCTGCCAAGTTAGTCTGTATTTTTGAACGAAAACGGCGTGGTCGGTCCTTGTTAAGATGGTTGCTTGAAGGTCTTCGTCGACTCGCTGTTTTCTAAGTTTAGGTCGGCCCAGAATCAGAACCGCATGCATGTTATCGTAAATTCTTTCGAAAATATATTAATTCATAATAGATTGAATAGCAATGTTACGTTGATGATCGGGAACTAGGTTAATTCGAGTTCCTACAACACAGGACTTGCAGATCGAATTTCGGGGGTTTCCCGAAAAACCTATTGCATTTTATACAGAAATAAAGTGCAATGGATTTCCCCACGTGATGCGATTTAAACCAATCAGAGTTCTTTATTTTATTGGATTGTAATTATCAACGGTTAAATTACCGAAATGGCTCACTAACAAATAATTTTATTTCGGATGAGACGTTAAACCGATATCCTGTATGACGATGCTATACATCGAGCAAATTAATGAACCGTGGCAATTCTTAGAATGTATCCTAATACTCCCCCTCCCCTCTCTGAAACAACTAGCTGTGTTCTGGGGGTGTCGCTCATAAGGACACCTGCTACGGTAGCGACAATAGATAAACGGAAATACACACAAAACATGTACATAGTATTTACTTTCACTCATTGCATTTTACTAGGCTCTGGTAGCCGGGATGTGCACCGGCGCAGATGGCGGAGTTGGTAGCACTTACAACTTTATGCCGGGAATCATCAAGCGACTGATGGGGCACCTGGAAAAGGGAAACTTGGTCGAGGCTAGAAAAGAGCAATACCGTGTACAACAGGCCTGCGTAGTGATGTACAAATACGGTATTATTGTTATTATTACTATTATTATTATTATAATTATTATCATTATTATGATTATTATCATTGTATTATTTATTATTATCATTATCATTATTTCTATTATTATTATATTAATGATAATAGTAATAAAATCTTTATTTAATAAAGAATATGGTGATTTTTATAAATATGATATCATTTGTGTTATTACTATTATATTAATGATAATACCAATACAAATTTTATTTAAATAAAGAAAGTAGCTCATTTGGCATCACAATACAAACAATTCAATGAAGAACTTATTTACAATAAGGCATTCTTAAATGATGTAATCTCTTGCAAACAATAGTTTGTGCTGAGATCATAATCGTAAAAACAATTAAGAGCAATTCCGTGTAAAAAACAACCAAGGCTTGGTCACGCATAGTCACAGATTTCAATGATACCATAATATTTCAATGGAGGAGCCAAAGCTGAAAAAGTGAAAGTTCCTTTCTTTTTTTCATATAATCAGTTTGTGGTGAGATCAAAATCGTAAAAACAAAATACGCATTAATAATTCCAGGAGAAATTTGGGGCGGTATGTATAAATCATAAGGATAAGTCCCGCTACCAACTTTCTTCCTATTTTAAGTCCCCCCCTTTTTTTAAATTCTTTTAATAGGACACTGGGTATTGCATGTCACTGATTTTTTTCTTTTTCTCTTTTTTTCTGTCTAACTCTTCTCTACTTATTCCTGTAGACTTCTGAAAAATGTAAATAGTTCCGTGAACAAATTTTAATGACTTAACTAAATTCCGTACGCCTGTCCACTACCTTCATTTGGTCTCATGAGAATAAGAATCACTTTTAATTGTTAAATTCATTTATTTCTGATTGCTTAATTAAAACTATAAAGAATCAGCAGAATAATTGTCGTTTTCGTTGAGGTATAATCTGAAAACGTATCATATTTATGTATGAATACGCGGAGCGGATTCATACGTAAATGTGATTATTTTTTCAGACTCATTCCTGAGTAAAACCATTTTCTCTTCTTATCTTAATCGAAATCACGCTCTTTTCCAATATCACTTAACTACGACACTCTATTTTAATTTCAGGGTCACTTCTCGGACACAACGTTGCATCCCTGAAGGCCTTTATGTCAGTGGTTGGGTTTGATGTGGGACCCGTTCGTTCACCCATTAGATCCATGACAAGTGAGGAGATGGCACAGTTTAAGAAGGATTTGGAGGCAATAGGCTTCTTCGAGTGGTACAAATAGAAAAGGTCGAGGTTCACCTTCCGATAATATACACCATATAGACCGTTAGGAAACATAGTGAAATTAATAAGGTGAATGATTTTAGAATGGAATTGAACGATTTTTGGTATATTGAGTGAAATACCAGGGAAGTAATACAATAAAGCTAATTTCGTCAAAATATGACGAACTTAGCAAAATTGTATTACCTCCCTTTTATAAAATATACGAACTTTTCTGTTAGTGTGTCTTCGCGGACCAGCCAGCCGCTTAAAAAATCGGGACCGAGAAAAAAATAATGCCGTTATCCAATCGATATGAAAGAAAATGTGATCGCTTTGAATGATTTCAAATCGTTTTTGAAGCATTTGGGAGCGTTTTGAGTGATTTTACTAATCGTTTCAAATGACATGAATAAAACTCTGAATAAGTGATTATGAATTGTTTTTGATATGAATGGTTTTCAATTTACCAAGTTTTTAGCTGTAGTTTATTTGTATAAGTTTTTTGTGCGATACAATGATTTGGTTTTTGAATAAATAACGGCTTCTGCACGAAAACATAAGGACACGAAACTGGGTTTTCATTCAGAAACCTATAAATGGCTGAACACAATTCACAAACTGTTATGTAATCACGAATTCTACCACATTTTCAATAAAGTGCTCGTATCTAAATTACATGTATATGTATTCGTGTATTTTGTCACATCAAGAGTTTTCATTTTAATTCTTAGTTTGATATTTTTCGTTAAAATAGTACTCATTTTGAAAGTTTCATTATTTTGTGATGTGCCTTTTTTTTTTATCTTATATCTATACAAATCTCCGTGTGATAACATCCCATATGATATTGTTTATGATATCAAATAGTTATTTTTTGAACAATTATATAATGCGGTTATTTTTAGAAACTTGCATTTCTGTTAGAAAAATCGACGAAAACAATGCCAATAGAGTTTTTAAGATAAATATAATATATACTTAAGTGTATTGTATGAAAAATATCTATCTCAGTTGTGAGAATTGATAATTGTCTCAGTCGGTAGAACCTCGACAATGATCAATTCTCCCAACCTCGTTAGATATTTTTTCATACAAAACACTAAGTCCGTACAATATATGTCACAGTTTCACGATGCTTGTTACTGCACACGAATAATGACATTCTGTTTTTAATTAGTTCATCCAAATTTCGAATATGATTTTTTTTTATTTTGATTTTATATTCTAATTTCTGAACGTCACGCGATTATTATAGAAAATAGTCTTGGTTCAAAAATGTCATAAATTGCCATTTTTTCTATGAATATTGAAAAAAAAATTAGATAACTGCGCGGAACCAAGTGCGTAAAAATTGGAGACACGAGGTATAATAAGTGAATCAATCTGTCAAAACGTTGAAACCCTTGTGGCATCTTTCTTTTTTTTTTCTTGAAATGTACATTTTTTACAAAATATAAGGAAAAAGAATTAAATAGTTAATTAGAAACAGAAAAACTGACTGAGAAAATTGATTATGTTTTCTGTGATGTTATGGCTATACTAGTATGAGATGGGTGGTGTCATGTAACTGATTTTGACAACCTGAGTAATTTTGGAATAATTTAAAAAAGAAATGGATTTTCTTGAATGAGTGAATTTTAGATGAAATTAATGTGAGGTAACCAAATTCAAGGAAATTAGCGATATTATATAACTCCCGAGTCTGATTAAATTTCGCTAAAATTGACATTTTTGAAACTAAGCTTTATTTCTGAAATAATAAGGGTTACATTTAAGAATATCGTAAAATTTACAAGATGAATGATCTTGGAATGATTTTTGAATGAAATTGAATGAGTGTGTGGAGCGAGTTTTGAGTGGAATTCAAGGGAGGTAATCCAATTTCGCTTATTTTGTTCAAGATGAACAAAATTAGCGATACTTATTACCTCCCTTTTGTAAAATATACGTACTTTTCTGTTTATGTCTATTCGTGGACTAATCAGCCACTGTGATATCCACACCAGCCAATTAATCGTAGAATTATTTGATCGATTTGAATTAGATATAAATCCTATTGAACGATTTCGAAACGTGTTTTGATGATTATGGAGCGTTTTGATCGATTTGAGTGACTGTTTGGAATGAGTGGATCGCTGAGTGAGTGATTTAGAATGATTTTGATCGGAATAGTGTCAATTTCACAATGTTTTTAACTGTAAACGCAACATGTCTTTGATTTAAACCTGCATGATATGAAAAAAGGTATTTAAGTTTCTGTCATTTTGACTCTTATTTTATTAGAATTATTCATTTTTCAGACATGCAAGACACACTATCTCCATTATAAAAATTGTGTAAGACTTTTGTCTCTTATTTCTCAAAATAATTATGAGGTTTCGTAACCAGACAATAACTTTATCTCCATTTTTATCCATTCCTAATTAAGTACAGTGGATAACAGCGAATCAATACTACCGCCGGTTTAATTACGATTTTATCATTTAAAGTTCTTGTTATTCAATGATCTAATTTTTTGAATATTTATTAAGTCTATACTAGCGAGCGTCTTAAAGCTCATAAAAGGCTTTAGACCCGATCTCACTGCGAAACGGACACAAAACGTGTGCTAAAAGGCCACGGCGGAAGAGTGAAATTTCCACCCGTTCTCATACGCTTGATAGTAACTGATAAATGTTGCAAAAAGAACTGACAACATCGGAGGCATAAAGGATGTAGCCGGGATGTTGAGTATATGTGCATCGGAATTTGTTATCGGGTGTAATTATTTTGCAGCTCAAAACTTTGAGCGCGAATGAAATCTCGATGGACGGCCGCTCAACTAACAGAGCATATGCAAGGCGTACAGTTAAGAACATCGTGAAATTGACAAGGTTAAAGATCTTGGAATTATTTTGGAGTGAAATTGAACGAGTGTGAAGAGCGAGTTGTGAGTGAAATTAAAGGGAGGTAATCCAATATTGCTAATTTTGTTCAAGATGAACAAAATTAGCGAAATGAATTACCCCCCTTTTATAAATTATTCGTACTGTTCTGTATGTACGTCTTCATGGACCATTCAGACACTTGAAAGTCCGAACCAGCTAAAAAAAATCGAAGCATAAATAGATCGATTTGAATTTATTGTTGAATGTCTTGAACGGTTTTTAAATGTTTTCTAGTGATTTCGGAGCGTGTTTGGTTGGTTTGAGTGAGTGAATGATTAAGAATGATTTTGATCGCAATGTGTGTCAATTTCACAATGTTTAATTGTACGTACCGGGTATGAAATAGATGAAATGTGTCTTTTCAACCGAAAGAAATATTTTCATACGTTTTACATCCCCAATGCATCCGTAAGTGCACTGGGACTGGGCCTATATATTGAAAGACCTAAAAGTATTCAATTATGTTTTAAAACTGAAATGAAAAAGGAGAGAAACGAAGGTGTGATGTCCGTGGGTAGGGGTAGAACGTCGGCCACTCGGAAAAAAGGTGCTGAGTTCGATTTCCGGGAGTAGCTATCGATCTTGGTTCTTTCATTGGCCCACACATTCGGCGCGGGCACTGGTGAATTTTCCGGGAAGCAGAATCGAGAGGGATTTATCTAATTTGTAAAAACTTGTTTCCTAATCGATGTAAAAATACCTTTCCGGTTATTATATTCAAATCTCTCATTGATGAAGGCAACTACTGTTTTTTTTCAACCACAATGGAGAAATAATATTACTGACTGTAGTGGGATTTTGATCCAACGCGAACACGGCAACGTCGCCTAGCTGTTCAAAGTCCGACGTCAAAAACGACTGCGCTACCGAGCCAACTAGAGAAAAGAAGGACGAAATTGTAGCACGAAGTTATTACTTATAAATAATTATTATGACAAGAATCTGACCTTTACCTTTGTCATACTAGATGAAAACCTTTGCAGAATTACGTGAAAATTAAAGTGCAGAAAGTAGTCTGAGTCAGTATGTTGCAAAATATTATTTTTAAACTTTTCTAGTTTAAAAAAGAAATCAGGTAGTTTGGACTGAGATCAAACTGTACAGTAAAATTTGTTTTAAGCGACCACGTACAGGACCACCAAAAAGCGGTCGTTCAAGAAAATGGCCGCTTTATACACTTTTTTTTCAATAAGTAACATACCTTTTGATTGAATATGCATATGAGTGCGAAATTTTCAATAATCCTATGTTGTTAAGACCCAAAAGAATCGTCTCACTGAGACGATTCTGGTGAGTTTTAACAACAGTTAAACAGTTCCTTTTTCAATAAATTTTAGACCAACAATACCTACCTCTTAAGATAAAGAGGGATTCAAAGAAGGGGATTTTGACTGTATATATGTGACAAGGGTTAATATTCATTGCAATAATGATAAAGTTAAGAGAGTGCATACGTGCTCTTTTAAAATAGTTTTGGCGCTTATGAAGAAGAAAATTTTGAAAACGAGGACTATTTAGACGTAACGGCAAAAGTTGACGGTCACTACTGTAACAAATGACGTCCGTTTATATATAACGTAAAATGGGTGATTTTCAAGTAAACTACGACGAAAAGCGACGAAAATAGTTTATATTCAGTCACTCATTTGTAAAATATACAGTAATGTGCAATCTAGTCAAAGTAAAAATGATTAATGTTACATAAATATGATTTATATCACCTTCAATATACAATGAATTTGCGAGAGCAGGACAACGAAAACTATTGAAACCGAAATTCGAACCGATACGAAACTCAATTTGATTCGAATTAAAGCCATTAAAGTTTCCATCCAAACAACGGTGTAAAAACTTATTTAGGTTGAATGAACGGATTTAATACTTTACACAAGATTTTGTCTGGTTCTGTAAACGAAAAATTATTTTGGACTATACTTATAAATTGACCTGACGTTCAAACGTCGAAAAAACGCGTTAGTGGGACAATTTTAAGACGAGCATTACGATCTATATTTCCGTTAGTTAAAGAGATATTGGCGAATGCTTTTATATTTGCGGAATATATTCTAGATGTATTTTGAATTTGAAGTTAAATTAAGAATATGTTGATGTTTTTTACAAAAAAAATATGCATTAAAAATTTCACCGTTGTTTTTATGACGTTTTAGCGCAAAGTGGGACAATTTTAAGACTGAGAAAACCAAATAATAAACTCATTAGATCAAGCCGGATTTTGACAAAAATATGATGGCATAAATTCCAGCTCAGATGTATTTCAAATATTATTTATTTTTAATTTAGTCCGACGAAAAACCGAATTAATGACATTTGAAAAAAATGGCTATTGAAAAATAGACGTTTTTTAGCAATCTGACGCTACTGACATTTTTCTTTCGTGGTTGTCAACTTTTGTTTGGACCATCCAATAGGCGTAAGACTTGCATAATATTCCATTTGGCGTAATTCGCGTAATATGGCAAATTTTCTCACCTCTAGCGCCATTATTCTTTAAGATATATCAATTCTAGTGAAACGATCAAGTCTTTTTTGTTACATCTGACGGCGTCATTTCTGGTGTATATTTTTGGTTCTTTTGACTATTATAATACTTTTCTTTGGTATAAAATCAATTTCAGATAAATAAGAATAATCCACTCTCAAAGATCTTTAATTTGATACTAAAGTTATATGTGTGAATGCATATTAGAAGCGAATATAATTATCTCAAAGGTATACGTATCGCCTATTTTGACGTGACCGGCAACTTTTGCCGTTACGTCTTAACTCTTGCCATGCTGATTAAAAAGCAGGCGCTATTGAACTGAATCAAAGCGATAACGAGTAATCAATCAGTAATCAATCAGTACAAGCTAAAACCAGACTGCACATAATACAGGGTGATCTTGATCGATGCCTTAGTCTTAGGCGTTAAATGCAGGAATATTACGGGTTCAGTATGACAATGTGAAAAAAAAAACCAAAAAACGAAACATTTCTCGTCTTATTTGTCACAAAATTACCTGATTCAATTTATTATTAAATTTTGAAACTATACTGTACTCTTCACTATATGATCAACACCAATGGATTGTTAAATCGTAGACCTATGAGATAGCAGCTTGGGGCTAGGAAAGGATGTGGTGGTTGTACTGGTGAGAGAAATACTAGGAATTCAATTTAAGGTGCTCCGTCCGCCGCGATATACCTGTAAGATTGTTGAAAGCGGCGTACAACCCCATTCAAACAAAGACACAAACTATATGATCTAGAGATCTCAATCTCGAGATCAGGGAGCGCCTATTGAACTTATATCTTTTTATAGGCTCACACATTCGGCGCGATATTACTGGTGTATTGCCCGAGAAAAAGAATCATCGTCTTGGATTAAAATCTATCTAAGTTGTTTCCAAGTGGAACGAATTATTCTTCGTCGACAATCCCCGTTTGTTACGCGTCTCAAATTCATGAGGCGGACTCATTGCATATGCAAATGTCCCATGTGGTTATGATGGATTGTAAAAAAACAGGTCTAAAGGACGTTAACAACAATTAACAACAATTAACAACAAAAAAATAAATTAAAATAATTGAATAATGCCAAATTGTGATAAAAGTCACATATTTCATTCATATCTTCTTCAAGAAAAATACACTAGGCCAAAACTGTAGTTTATACAATAAACATATTGTCTCTATGGAAACAGTAGTAAAGATACTTGATCACCCGTCTCTATGGCTTGTCACACTGTATAATTGGACAGCAGTCTGGCCAATCAGCTTTGTGGTTTTCTACAACATGGCAGCCATCTCCTGTTGGTACAGCAACTCTTCCACACCTTTAAGAAATTGAAAATATAACATGTTACAAATCAATAGGCCAAAACTGTACTATAATAAACATATTGTCTCTAGGGAAACAGTAGTTCGGCTACTCATAAAGATACTTGATCATCCGTCACAATGTACAATTGGACAGCAATCTGGCCAATCAGCTTTGTTGTTTTCTACAACATGGCAGCCATCTTATGTTGGTACAGCGACTATTCCGCACCTTAAAACAAATCAAAAATATACATATAATATGTACATAACCGTTTGTATGAAAAAAATATCTAACGAGAATGAAGAATTGATAATTGTCAATGTTCTGCCTATCTTTTTGAACTAAATACATTATCCAAATGAATAAAATGAAAATTCCAAATAATATTATCAGAAAAGGCGGTATTAAGGCCAAGAAATATCATGAATATTTTACAAAATGGAATACTAAAAGTTGGTAATTATGTTACAATTGTGGTAAAAATGTTATAGAATTATATAAAAAATAAACATAAAAAAATGAATGAATGCGATAAATTTTAGGCTCTGGTTATAAATCTATTTTAAGATAATATTTCGTCTTCATAATTTTAACTAGAACCTCGTTCACGCGAATTAAGCATCTTAAAATTAAATAGAATAATATATGAGTGTCTTAAAATATCAGTGTTATGTGGTCTCGGCTGCAAAAAATATTCTTGGCTCGACAAAGCCTCATCATAATAATATCTCCAAAAGTTATCTGGAAAACGTTTATATTCAAAGACACTTACTTATTAGTTATTATTCCCTATACTAACATTTCGTTTTATTTTATAAAATTCAAGCACTGAAAAATAATCGCAAGACAAATAGAATCATATATTTGCTCTTTAATTATCGATGTTATGTGGTCTAGGCTGCATATTTTTTCATGACGATGTAAAAATTCCCCGACCTAAACCAGACAATATTGATAATTAAAGACACTGACTTAAATTCTCTATACCCACGTTTCAAGCGTGTACCCATTTTCTTCACATTCATATCTAGTACATCCTTCAAACCAAGCTTCCCCTTGCCCTCTTCCCTCGGGACAATGCCCTGAAAAATCGTTGAGAGAGGATGATCTCGCTATTAAGGTATTGCCAAATACCTTAGATTCACACATATTACCTTAGTTAGATAAATTGAATTTCGTGGAACAGGTATACGAAGCAGAAAAACAGTGATTATTGTAGCTCTGCAGCATCCGCTGGGATCTTTTAAGTCGGCAGAATAAAGTATTTTGACCGCCTCCGTTCATTCGGGCTTTGACGATAGTGAATTCAAAAGCGTTGTATTCAATAGAAATGAAGTTGAGCAAGTAAACGTCAGCCTTCTTACACAATTTTCCAATTTTCCAACGGTCACTTAAAAAAAAGTTGTCGCCCGATCAATATTCTCTGCACATTTTGAATAGTTGCACTCTTATCAAAGATTTGGATTGAATTAGTGTGTTCAATTTCTGAATTATTGGGAATCCAGATCGTGTTATAGCGCACTTATTAGTAATATATGATCATGACCATTGTATACGTGATGGCATTTTAAAATTAAAAAACAATTTCCGCCGGCTAGACCCGGAAATATATAAAGTGACTTTCAAAGTTAAAGCTTTCTGTAAATTTTATAAAGTAGACATTTTCTATTGGGCTTTAAATTTGTTACGTTACATTTTTTTCAATCTTTGGACATTTCTGTCAATCTTGCTCTTCCCGGGGCAATGAAGAAATCTTGCAGTGTTGAGTCTAAACTGAGACTGTTCGTCTATGCTGTTTCGCTGATATGTGTGACCCGTCACACGAAAGGTAACCATCTGGTAAATGCGTAAAGTGTCGACCCTAGTCAAACTGCGCGGATTGCGCAGACTGACCAGGATCGAAACTTTTCACAATGTGCTTATTTTCTGAATCTAGATTGACCAATCTACCTTTCAGTCCAAGAATTTGCGAAATGCGACGTCTGGTTTCCCTATGCTGGACCCAATCTCTTTTTCAAATATTTGTTTTACAAAGTTCCCAGATGACCTCTTTTGTGTGACGGGTCACATTTGTGTACAGAAACGGTGTTTTGGCAGAATATGAAGAGATGAGAGTTAACAGGTTTTCCAACTCAGACAAAAGTTTGATCTTCTCGATATTGTTTAAGAAAGAATTCCAGATAGGCCGTTTTTTATGAAAAAGTTTACAACTTTTTTACGCTTGTAAGTGTGAAAATGTACATACCTTCGTGAAATAGAATGGCTCCAAGAACAGTTCTTTCCAATACAGTTAGAATAAGAAAGCCTTTTAAACTCTCCATTTTCTCGAAATGACTTTGCCTATGAAATCGCTCACTTTAACGAATATTCTATGAACCGTACAAAATTATTTATCCATAAAAGGTCTGACATGAATTTTTTACGATCCATATGAAACGCTTTATTCACCAGAAGCCAATTCGAAAAAGAGACCTGCTAATTTCTATTGCACTCGAATGAAATACTTACTTAACTTTTTCGAAATTCTAGCATACATTTTGTGACCTATCGGGCGAAAATGAACAATTTGTATATTCTATTAAATCATTATTTGATAAAAAGATATTTAGTAAAACTGACAAATTGATTCATTTCGCAATAAATTTGAATGAATGTGATGAGCGAGATTTGACTGATTTTCAAATACGGTAAAACATGATCGATAATTTTTGCCTCCCTTTAATAAAGTAGAGGTACTTTTATGATTTTGTGTCTTCGCGGACAAATTAGATGCTTAAGAATCAACACTAGCCAATTTAATTATGCAACGGTTTGATTAATCTGGATGAAATTTTGATAACTTTGAACAATTTCGAAGCGTTTATGGACAGTTTCGGAGCATTTTTGAGAGGTTGAATTGAGTGTTTAGTGAATGTTTTAAATCCTATTAATCGAGATGCGTGTGAATTTCACGATGAGAAAAACTGTCGGGTCTGAAAGAGGTCAACCCGGGCCCGAGGTTATAAAACTTTTCTCATACTCAACTGAGACATTTCTCAAATTTTCAATTCTAATAAATGTAAGAAAATAAAAGAAATTATTAATAAGTTGTTATTAATAACAAATTATTAGTATTATCTTTAATGTAAATACATTAAAATGAATCTATAAGCAAAATTACGGCTTTAATCTCAAATTGAAATTTGAGAAAAATTTGAATTGATAAATGAAAAAAAAAGGTTGTATAACCTCGGGCCTAGAAGACGCTTAAAATAGTTCTGTAGAAATTTTGCATTTTATAGATGAAGAGAGAACTTATTGTTTCCATGGGGGTATGAAACGAAAAAACGCATCACACTGTGTTTATACGCGAAGTGGATTCATACATACGTGTGATTAGGTTTTTAGCTTCATACATCCATGAAATCAAGATATACTTTCTTCATTTCTTATAATTTTATGTATAATGAAGTAATCATTTCTCCAAATTGGACAGATTTCTTTTGGGACTACTCTATTGTGGAATGAAACTAATTTTTTCAGTCAATCTGAATTCACGAAAATTGATGGAAACCAATTATAAAAATTATAAATCTATAAGTAAACGAAAAGTTCTACCATAGCCATCCTTGGCAAGACACACAGCATTACTAGCTTTGACACTTAACTCACTACCCAGATGGCCAAAGGTCCTGAGTTCGATTTCCGGAAGCAGTTATCGATCTTGGTTCTTTCATTGGCCCACACGTTCGACGCGAGTACTGGTAAATTTTCCAGGAAGCAGAATCGAGAGGTATTAATCTAAGTTGTAAGAACTTGTTTCACAATCGATGTAAAATGAATAGGTTTAAACCTAACCTACCCAGATTGCTCTTTTTGCCAGACGGGTCACATGTTTGTAGGCATGTTATCCTTGCATTATACACTGCTTCTATAAGTTACAGTTAACAACATCATGAAATTTCGATCCGATCATTCCGATCAAAATCATTCTAAATCTTTCACTCGGAGCTCCATTCATTTATGCCAAACACTCACCCAAATCGCTCCAAAATCGCCAGAAAACATTTCATAATCGTTAAAGGCAATCGACATTTAATTCAAATCGATCAAATAATTCTACCTGAAAAGTGGTCTGTGTAGCTTTAAAGGTGTCTGTTTGGTCCACGAAGACTCACAAACAGAAAAGTACACAAATTTCTGTTAAAGGGAGGTAATAAATATCTCTAATTTTGTTCATCTTGAACAAAATTAGAGATATTAGTTTACTTCCCTTTATTTTCACTCAAAATTCGCACTACACACTCATTCAAATTCATTCCAAATTCATTCCAAAATCAATCATCTTTTTAATTTCAAGATGTTCTTAACTGTAGGTATATATGATCCGTTCTTTACGAAAGCCTTCCTAAAAAACGACACTTTGTAATTTTGAGTTGTCTTATCCAGAAACATGTTCAAGTTTTACGCAATAAACAATTTTAGACTAATTCCAATTTCAGAATAAAATAAAGACGCTAATTCAATGTGTACTAAAACTGAGAATAGGCACTAAAGAAAGAACACATTAAGAAAGGGGAGAAATTGCTTAAATTAAGCAATTTCTCATTTTTCTTAATGATTCCCTCTTAATTACTATCAGTGCATTAAATTTTCGGTTTGTGGAAAGGTAGTATAATCAGGTCAAAGTATTTTTTTTAGAGATAAAACATACTTCTCTCGGTTTATGAATAACAAGTAATGCATTTTTCAAGGATTGAATTTTATGTATATTGTCAATGTTATTGTCATTTATGCAGGTTTTCCTATTTATTTTAATTTTCTCAACTAGAAATACAGAACTAACACATTGGTAAGCCATGGATATTTAATTTGTTGTTAATCACATTTCAAGGTAGGACAGCAGTCGGGCCAGGGTGCCGTATCGTTTCTAATCACATGGCAGTTCCCTCCAGCAGCTATGAGTCCGCAACTTAAGTTAAAGAATATAAATGGTATGTATGGTGGCTTAACAAAGTCTTAAGATATGAGAATATTGTTGTTCCAATTAGATGCATCGTGAAATTGAAGAGTTGAATGATTTCGAATGATTTGGAATGCTATTGAATGAGTGGAGCGAGGTTGGAATGAGTTTAAGGGAGGTAGTCCTATATCGCTAATTTTCGTCCAACTTGGAGGAAATTTTCGATATTAATAACCTCCCTTTAAAAAAACTAACGTTCTTCTTGATTAATTGTTTTGTGTCTTCGAGGACGCTTCGAAAGCAAAACCAGCTACCACAAACAATGAATGATATTTTTTATTTGAATGACAAGTTGATAAAGATTGAGAACGATTCTTGCGCATTTTCTACCGTTTTGGAACGTTTCTGAATGGTTTAAGTGAGTTTTTGTAATGATGAATCGAACGTTGAGTGAGCGATTTAGAATGATTAAGAATGGAATGAGTGTCAATTTCATGATTGCATCAACTGCAACGATAAAAAATGGAAATTTTATCTGAATAGTTTTCGTCAAAACCTTCATCTTTAAACCATATCAACATCTAACGCCCCTGTTAAACATTGTCCTCTACGTTTTCTTCCCCAAAAAGACAAAGTCTTTTTCCAAGAACTCATCAGCTAAAAACTGATTTTGTTCAGACGTTTTGGTTAACCACGATAAATGTTAATCGTTCAGTGCCCGTGCAGCTTTCTACGGTGTCTATGGGGTAATTGCGCAGTTTTACTTGTGTTTTAGACCTTGCGATTTTGTTTAACAATTTACAACACAACTTTTTCAATCGAATGACTGTTCAGACACCGTTGCCCGTAGACAGTTCACAAAAGCATCGCAGGTTCGCCGTATGAAAAGATTGTGGTCATCATGCGATGTTTTGAATTAAAGTAGTGTACCCATAATAGTATTGCAACTTTTCAGAAGAAATGAGCTTTAACAGTGTTAACCGAGGTTTCCTAACGATTTTCATTAGGAAACCTCGGTCAATATTGTGAAAGTTCATGGAGTCCGAAATGTTGCGGAACTATAACAGGTCCATTACCTTAATCGCATCATCCTTTGCCCAAAGCGATTGCGGAACAATTTTCAATGAACATGAAAATTGTTCGGCAAACGTTGAGAAGATTGCACTTATTCCAGAAGGAACTTCACTTGCGAATATTCCAGGAGTAACTTCTTTTGCTAATATAAAAAGGAGCATATCGAAAGTTTTCAGGTAAAAGAAATGTTTCCATCAAAGAAAAAAACTGCATTCTTTAAATATGTAGAGTTAACATTTTAGATTCAGTATCAATGAAACTTCTGAATCAAAGTCTTTTCAACATTTGCCTTATTTTAAGGAATTTTTAAAACAATTTGACACACTTTTTCCTAATCAATTCAGTAGAGAGCATGTAGTTTAGGCTAAGGTTAGACTGCACGTATGTGCAGACTGCATGTATGTGCAGAATATTTTGGTCCAAACAATCTTCCAACTTTTCGTACAATATGCCTTGTCATAAAACAGCATAAGAAGAGTAACAAAAACCTACCCAGCACATCCATAGCCTCTTTCTTTACAATCACATCTTGAACACCCCTCAAACCAAAACTGTCCTTCAGACCGGCCCTCTGGACAAGGCCCTGTAATACGATCGTTGTATTCTACATGATTATTCACCTGGAAAGACGTGACTTAATCATGTCGTAATTATGCGAGTTAATTTATCACTATTTTGGGTTCTTGCCGTGAACGTGTTTAATTAACTTTTAACCAAAACCAATAGGATTAGCGTAAGCATATTTCGTCGTTGGGTTACCATATCCACGCAACTTTAACTGAATGTCCGAGGGTTTGGTAACCAACCTAAGACTTGTAGAAATGAAATCTTTCTACAAAACTGGGCCATTATAAATTCAAAGTGATTTACCTTAAAACCTTAAATGAATCGACCCGATATTTAGGCTCCGCCCTACCAGGGCAAAAATCATGGATGATAGTACATGACAAATGCACGTGTGATATTTGTAGACTCTCTGCGTGTAAAATTTCAGAATCGGTACTGAAAACCCTTATTTTTCATTTTTTTCTTTTCTCTTTTTATATAGACTGCTCTATCATTTGACATTCTATTTAACCATTTTTAAACGATGATGAATCATTCTCAAACTCACAAATGTTGCTTTTAAGTTTCATGTTATACATCGCATCATTGCCTAGCCTCCAGGTGCTATCTCACGTAGGTCTACTATTGTCAACCGTTTATCGGGAGACATATTGTCGTAAAGGACGAGTGCTGCCGTTGGGAATAGAAACATATATTGTTTCAAAGGGACACTATAACCCAAAATAAGCCATGTGAGGATATTTCTTTGTTTAGTATAAAATTGGAAACACATACACCTTTTGTTCCGAAATGTGATAGCAATTGTTTTAACATTTCAAAATTTTTACCGTGATCATATTGTCTATCAGGGAAAGGACAATTCGATGTAAATAGTTCCAGTAATCGGACTTTCAGAACGATCTCTGACTTGTAGTTTTCTATACTTTGTTTTTTTTACCTCTGTGGAAAATATGCTAATAAGAATTACCGATATATTCTATCAATTAACAAAATAAGTATTACATTCAATACCGTTTGTTCTTTATTCTTATGAACGTACGTGCCAAGCCGAGTATGAGGAATCACGTCTTTATTCATCTAAGTAGTAGGGCACAGATTCGGGTTAATAAAATCGCGATATACGTACTATTATGGGAGACAAGAACCCATTGTCAATTTGTTTGTTGAAATGGGGTTTCACGCAACTTTAACATTATTTCAGTCATATCGCGGCGACTGGGGCACCTACCAATGGATTACTGGTATTTCTCACACAAGTACTTCCATCAAGCATTTCCTAACCTTAAGCTGCTATTCCAAATAGGTTTACGATTATCAACCCACTGGTGGTAGTCAAATAGTCGGAAAGAACCAATTGTCGAAGAATATTGGATTTAAATATAATATTGCATTATTTCCTAGGATATTTCATTGTCCTACGATATCAAACGGAACATGGGGAATGTCAGGGCCGTATACTTTTCGATGAATTTATAACATAATTATGTGGCCCGTCATGCGAAAAGGGACCATCTGGGTAGTGCGTGAAGTGTCATTCCTTGTTAGACTGTGCGGATAGCGCAGACTGGCAAGGATAGAAAATGCTCATACTGCTAATTTTCTGAATCTAGAATGACCAATCTACCTTCCCGAGAAATAATTTTTGATATGCGACCTCTGGTTGACCTATGCTGGACCTAATCTCCTTTTCAAAAAGTTATTTCAAAGAGTTTCCAGATGACCCCTATTCGCGTAACAGGTCACATATATAGTCTTAACTTGATATACTTATAGATGTACAAGTTTCAGTGGATGATCATAGTCCAACTTTACAGGCATATAGAAAATTGATCTTTGATCACTCACCTAAACTACAGTATTTATAAATGCTTATTTATAGCTTTGTAATACGGTACCCTTAGAAGGTCCATTAACTATTGTCCGTCTCTCAGTAAGTCTGTCTTCAAATCTAACCAAAAAAATAATATTGCCAGAATTTTATCAAGCTTTTTGAAGACAGATTAATCAAACTTGGGAAGATAATTGGTCTAAAACAAATCTGATGATACCAAGGTCAAGGTCACTGGACAAAGACGATGTCACCTCTCACTCAAGGTCAAAGTTCGAAAGAATGATGTTTCGCGGCCATTAGTGTTTCAAAAGCCATTCTCCTTTCGTTTTTTTTCTTTCTCAGCCAAGCGATTAAGCATAATTGATACTTATTACAAAAGGGCTTTGGAAATTCTTGTTTTGCTTGTAAAGCTTTGTTCTAGACATATCAAAACGTACATAATTCCAATGATTTTTTTTTATATAGCTATCTACTTACCTGGGTTGAAAAACGCAGCTCCAAACGCAGTTCCTATAACAGCCAAAATGACTAACAAGTTAAATTTCATTTTTTGCTATAAAGACTATTGCCTCGATGCCTTATTATCGAAAACGATTGTCTCGTGGCCTAGTTTTAAAGAAAGGTAAGAAATAATATTTAGAGCTACTGATAGAGGGGGAGATTTTGGAATGTAGATCAAAGTAATTCAATAATCATAGCACAAAACTAATGTTGTTTGTACTCGTTGGAATCGTCTCATAGAGACAATTCAAATGAGTACCAACAACATAATGCTTCATCGAGAAATAAAGATTTTAGACTGGCTTTACCCCCTCTTATCTGAACCTCTGTAATATTAAGTCCATTTCTTATCTACAGACAGATATTCCGTCCCATCCTGGTTGTTTGTACTTACATGGAATATGGAATGTGTCAAAAGGACATTGACTTTTTTCTTCGAAGGAGAAGAAGCTAAGAAAGAAGAAGAAGAAGAAGAAGAAGAAGAAGAAGAAGAAGAAGAAGAAAAAGAAGAAGAAGAAGAAGAAGAAGAAGAAGAAGAAGAAGAAGAATCGATCGATTGATTGACTCCCGCCAGTTTCAAAATTTATTATAGTTATATCGAGGCGGTTTGTGCACATTCCCATGGCTTCTTGTTTTTTTTTCACACCAGTACAACCGCTCCATTTCATCCGAGCCACCAGTTGCCCTTCCCTCTTAGGCGTACTACTTATCATTCGCACATTGGGCGGGGACAATTGACTCATGCCACAATAAATTAATTTAGTAGACCCGTAATAGTTCCGCAACATTTCGGAACTCATGATCTTTCACAATGTTTACCGAGGTTTCCTAATGAAAATCATTAGGAAACCTCGGTTAACTCTGTTAAAGTTCATTACTCCCAAAACCTTGTAGATCTTTTACGGGTCCACTACCTTTAGTCTAATGTCGGATGAAAGTTTGCTGAGCTGGGATTTGAAATCTAGATCGCCGGAGTCACAGCCCAACGCGTTACCGATTGATCTAGCCGGGCTCGACTTGTATAAGACAGGAAGTACGCCTACTTGCAAGCGGAAAGGTTATAAAATATGGTATACCCACAAAAAGTTCAAGATGCAGAACAAAAAATAAAACGCAATAATTGTCCCCAAGGACTATCTTAATTAAAAAGTCTGAGATGATTATTATAAAGTTTCACGATCTCAATTATTTTCTCTATAAATGGAAAGAAACAATATACGATTGAAATAAAAGAACCATTCCATTTATATCAAGCGATTTATTTGGTGATATCACGTGATTCTTAAGAATTCAAATAACGAGATTTTATACATGTATTTTAGGCTAGATGTTCTCTCGTTATTTGATAAAACGACATACATTGTATTAATCTTGGCATTGATTGATTTTTATTTCATGTTCAAGTTTTTGTTTTTTGATTTTAGACGTTTGAAATGTTAGAAGCGGGTAGGTGTGACATCATATTATCTGCCTACACCGTGACGTAAAACGACGTCATGATCTTCGTTCTAGGCGTTGTTGCGCGTCCCTGGCTATGATCATAACAAAGGCATAGTCAACGGGTCATTTAATGTAAACCAAGGCCCTCGATTGTAAAACTTTTCTCAATATCAACTGAGAACTGAAAACATACAATTAAAATAACTGTATGAGCATAAAGGATATATCAATTAAGCCTAGTTTACATTTGACACGGGCGCCGTACGATTTCGCAGCCTGCGATTTTTCTTACGAATTTTTGGACATCGCAGACAGCTACGGTCTGCGGCGTATGTGTTCACAATACCGCACGGTGACCGTGCGATTTTGAGAATATTTGAGGGGGAACATACCTTAATGAGACCGTACGGGTCCCGTGCGATATCGCAAGGTAATCGTGAGATTCCCGTGTGGAGATCGTTCGGAGTCCGTATGGATATCGAGAGGATGCCGTGCGGTCTTCGCACGATTCTACGGGTTTTGTTTTGGATGTTTGATGGTGAAGATATCGTACGATTTCCGCGCGATCATCACAAGGCTTCCGTGCGATGTCCGTGCGGCGACCGTGCGGTGTCCGCACAAGGCTACGGGCTTGCGATTTTTAAAGATGTGTATAACATTTTTTAAACGAGATCGCAGGTGTCTGCGGTGCCCGTAAAATCGTGCGATGATCGCACGGGCACCGTATGTCACCACACGGGCGCCGCACGATTTTATGCTTACGGCGAGGTAAGGGCGCCGTACGGGCTCCGTAGGCCAAATGTAAACGAGGCTTTAGTTGTTATAAATAACAACTTTTCAATATTATCTTCTTTATTCATAAGGTTTAATTTTAGCCGTTGCGGCGAAGAGGGTATAACAATGGTCTCTGTCCTTCATTCCGTCCATCCGTCATTCCGTCACTAAACTTGTCCGCATATCTTCTAAAGTATAAAAGCTATCAACTTGATACTTTATAGGTGGATAAATCACATGAAGGAGAAGTGCAGTGCGAAAGAACTATAACTCTTTCTTGAATAATTTTGGACGTTTTGCCTTTTGGTTAGGCTTCAGTTTACCATCAAGCTTTGATGGCGGGGGATGGCCATGTCCGACATGGCTCTTGTCAATATTCATATAGAATAACAGCATTAATCTCAATTTGAAATTAATGTGAATTCCGATTTGAGAATGAGAAATAAGCCTGTGCGTGACATTTCCATCCATTTCAAATGCGCGCAAAGCAAAGTTTCTGGCCAGTCTGTGCAGCCGCACAGTCTGACCAGAATCTTTACTATGCGCGATAAAGATAGATAATGCCTTTATCCATCTTCACGCAGGGAGGATACATTATTATTGCAGAGTGTTGTTGTCAACGCTTCTCAACGTTAGTACTTCGTGCAGGTGTGAAATTGTTGGAAATGTCACGCACAGGCTTAAAATGTTTCATAATCTCGGGCTTTTGTGCACGCAGCGATCCAGTAAAACAAATGTGATCCGTCACACAAAAAGGGACCATCTGGGTAGTGCTCATACTGACTAGAGTCGAAACTTTTTGCACTGTGCGTAATTTCTGAATCTAGAATGATCAATCTACCTTCCAGTGAAAGAATTTTTGAAAAACGACTTCTGGTTGACCTATGGTGGATCAAATCTCCTTTTCAATGATTTATTTTACAGAATTCCCGGATGGTCCCTTTTCGCGTGACGGATCACAAATATATTTTCGTGTGTGTGACATCTTGAAATATGTTTGCCGTGTTTTAAAAGCTTTTCAGTATACATTTGTTAAATATGTGACCCGTCAAGCAAAAAGGGACCATCGGTGCGTAAAGTGTCGACCCTAGTCAGACTGCGCGGATGACGCAGACTGACTAGGATCAAAACTTTTCACTGTGTGCTTAATTTCTGAATCTGGAATGTTTAATCTACCTCCCAGTGAAAGAATTTTTGAACTGCGACCTCTTGTTGACAAATGCTGGACCAAATCTCCTTTTCAATAGTTCATTCTACAGAATTCCAAGATGGTCCCTTTTTGCGTGACGGGTCACATGTATTTATTCAAAATGTTTTACTACAGAAATGAGTACGTGAGGATCACTTATGAGAATAGAAGAAATAAACAATTTTTTGAGACTTATTCTCTATTTTTTTCGACAGAATAAAGTGCGTCTGACGTTTGATGTTTTTATTTCTTAAATTCAAAGTAATTGTTTGTGACTTTTATTTAAGAAATAAAGAGAGTCTATAGACCACGTGTCAGTTGGTATAACAAAAAAAGGCCACGCGCCAATCCCATTTCGGAAGAAATATTTATTCAAAAGATAAACTAAATGATTCTTTCATCAACAATCCCTTTACGAAATCAACAAACGGATTGTTATTTTTTAATTTGAATTTGCTTATCATTTTCCCCAGGAATAAAAAGATATTAATTGTTCATTCAATGGAGGTCTGAAACTGAAACCCCAATCTCACTCATGTATTCGCGTATTCACACAGTATGATTGGGCTTTCAGTTTCCTTCAGAGTGTTTGTACCGAAAAGACAATGCCAGTAATTAAATAATTGTCCCTTGAATGTCTCTTGTCAACTAATCTTCAATTTCAGGCAAAACATTATATGCAAAGTACATGTATTTCATTTTGTGCTTCGTGGTCTAGAATATCCAAAGTTCGAACTTCTAAGGAATATGAAGAGATGAAGTTACAATGTATGAAACCGAAACCCCAATCTCACTTATGAATCCGCAGTGTGATTTGGGTTTCAGTTTTATTCAGGGTGCTTGTACCGATCAGACGACGCTTTAAATAAGTTATTGCCCCGTTTGTCAATCAATCTTCAATTTCAGGCAATACTTTATAAACAAACTATTTCTTTTTATGCTTCATTGTATGAAGTACCCATGGTCCGAACTTCTCAGGTATATGAAGAGATGAAGTTACAATCAATGAAACCAAAACCCCAATCACACTCATATTTGAATCTGCTTCGCGTATTCATAAAGTGTGATTTATTTTTCAGTTTCATTCGGGGTGCTTTTATCGGAAAGACGACGATGATCTTTGAATTATTGTACCTTGATTATCTAATGTCTATTATCCTCAATTTCAGGCGAAAGTTTATATTCAAAGTGTTTCTTTATGTGCTTCATGGTATAGAGTACCCAAGGTCCGTACTTCTCAGGAATAGGAAGGCATTTATTGTTCATTTATTGGAGGTATAAAACTGAAACCCCAATCACTCATGTATGAATTCGCATCGCGTTTTCATAGTGTGGTAGGGATTTCAGTTTCATTCAGAGTTCTTACAGACAGAAAACACAAACAAACGCATTATTGTTCATTGATTATCTTTGTCAATTAATCTTCAATTTCAGGTAACACTTTATATTCAAAGTATTTCTTTTTATGCTTCATGGTATAGAGTACCCAAGGTCCGAACTTCTCAGGAATATGTTCTGGCCCTTCCCCAGTGTGCTTAGAAAGGAAATTTACCCCAATATCTCCGTCAAACTTTGGACTCAAGAAGAAGGGAACTGAATACCTATCAACGCCAATGTCAATAACACGATGTGGAGTGGCTTTGAATCTACCACCAAGCATTCTAGAGAACGTATCACCAATGTTCATGACCAGACTGTTCTCTCTCGCTTTCACCTTCCCCCATTTACCGTCGACCTGCTTGACCTCGAGGCCAGAAAAATGGAATGTAGTCAGCAATGTCATGAAGTCGGAGTCCGTATGTTCGGGAGTTGTCACGACCTTTCCGTCTTCTATATGGGCATTTTTGGGTGGTTCTCCTTCCCAGGGAGGGTAATGTAACAGCCGGAATGTCGAACAAGGCTTATTGCCGAAAATGTCATAAAATGAGTCCCCTGGAATACCAAGGCCAATAGCGCATAGTTTAAGGATTTCCATACAGGTTTCATGCATAACTTCGTATTGTTTCTTTAGAAACTCTTGAAATGGAAATGCCCCGTCTTCCTCCGGCCATGTTGACTTTTCGTAAAACCAGTTTGTTGGTGAAATTGTTTTATCATCAGCTGGTGGATCTCTTGCAAATTCGAAAGCTTCTTTACGACTTGGTTCGCCTTCTACGACAGGGAAGTATCCTCGATATACATTTTTATTCTCTTCGTTCCATTGTTTGCGCATGATCTTTTTCTTGTATTCGAATGGTTTACTGAAGAACCATTGACACGCGTCCCACAATCCTTTATAATCGATCCCCTCCACGTTGTCGATGTAAGCGAATCCCACATTTTCAAGCACATCGACCACTATTTTAGCTTCACTTTCTCTGTCCAGTTTGGCCCTGGCCAGGTCAATAACTGGTAAACCAATATCTGTGCTCGCCATTTTCTGGAAGTATAAACAGTCAAACTTATATTAAGCGACCATTTACGGGATCACCAATAATTGGTCGCCAAAGAGAATTGGTGCTAAGTACACGTTTTGTTTGTAAATATGACACATAATTTTACCTAAATATGTATATTATGTCGAATTTCTCAAAAATCATATGTTGTACAAACTCGTTATCTCGATGAGACAATTTTGTTGAATCTGTACACTATCGGATTATTTGACGTTAATTTTAGACAAATGATATCTGCTTTGTAAGATAATTTGAATTTAGGGAGATGTTTTTGAAGACGGTCGTATAATAAAATTGGCCGTTTACAGACATTGTCGCTGAACTAAGATTGACTGTATTGGATTATTATTTGTTATAGAGCAAGATCGATTTATATTTCATTGGGTGAACAACAAAACCTATATTATCACGCTTGAAACTGATCAATGTTATGAGGAAATGCTTTTATGATAGATACATGTATGTATGTATGTCTTCATGGACAAATCAGAGACTTACAAAAGTACGCTAGCCAATGATATCATTGAATGCTTAAATTGACCGATTTCTGATATTTTGTGATCGATTTTGAATGTTTTGAGTGAAATGCCACGATCGAGCTCCGAGTGAGTTATTTTGAATGGTTTTGAATGAAAATAGATTGTTGTCGATTCATTTGTATTCTAAAATAATATGACACGTAAAATTTAAGGATAGACCTCTTAGAGCGCACTATTTAGAACGTGACTTAATAAAACTGATCACGTCATCGGTACAATGGACATCGCTTATGTGACGTCAAATAGCCCGAAATTAGGGAAATCGTGGTAATAATCTTTTAAAACAATTAGTTTATTATTTCCGTTTAATAGGTGCGATTCGTGGTTATTTCATTAGTTTGTCGGCGAATTAACCAAGTGATAAATCCCCTATAAATAGCGATTATTCAATTGAAAAGCTGTTCGTGAAAAAAAGAATAGATTCTCTGACATCACGTGCTAATGTCCCATAAAACATCATTGCTTTTAGCTAACACAAATACGTTACTAAAAGACATTCACGTAATCTGATTTATAGGACGTAACATCCTGTAATGCATCGATAGTTATGCCATATATTTTAAGCAGAAATATTAACAATCGTGAATTTAGATATTCCGCCACTCTTGTGTGGTTTCGTCACGAAAAGTCGACGAAAAAAAGTTTGTTTTTCTTTTTTGCTCGACCTTAAATTTGAAGTATTTCGAAAAAGTTTTTTACAAATTTGGTTGACACCTTGTTACTCTTGATCATTTCGAGAAATCCGAGATGGGGTCAAAGATGGCCGCCAAAACCTCAAACAGCAAATTTATTCGATTAAAAAACGTGACTGGGGGCAGTTTAGTGTCAAAATACTTCTAACTACGACGAATATTTAATACTTTGATGGGAATATTACCAAAATTACCCCCAGAAAAGTGTGGAAATGGAATCAAAGTACTGAAAGCACTAAAGGGCAGGTAGCCAATGATCTGAAAGTGGTCAGTTCTCTGTGAAATATGCGTTTGTGATGGAATTTTTATCTAAAATCTTCTAGAGAAGACATTCATCGCCATTTCAAATAAGACCAACAATAATTGTTTACATAGAAGTAAAAAAGGTTTTAAATCTCAGCTGCAAGAAGTTGCAGAATATCACAGAATAACTTCAAAAGCCCATTATGCATATATTCGCCACCATTGCAGACAAGGAAATTAAACATAAATTCCTTTTTTTCATAAAATGAATCTCGTAGTTTTATGAAAATTTAAACGGCATCCAGACTTGGTTTTATCAATATCAAAAGAAATAACTTCGTGCGAAATAAAATAGATTTTATCTTTAAGTTGAAAAATACATAGTTCAGAGAAAATGCCTCTGATGTATCGCTTAAGGCTTAAAACTATTAACCCTCTTAACTGACATTCGGAACATCATTCGGCCATTTCCGTAAACTGCAACAGACCTCGGATGTATGTAATGCGGATGGGTATGTAACAAAATTGTGCATTTTTTGGGCCGAAACAGTGTAAGAAAAACTGGCGCGGAAAAAATGGCGTTATCTTTAGATTTATATCTTTTACAGTAAAAACCGGTGAAAAAAAAAAACCCTTAATTTTTGAGAATGGCGAATCATTCTCAAACAATACGATTTTTCAGCAGTTATTTAAGAATCTAAAGATTTTTATTTACGGATTCGATGGTTTCACGTCTGTGACTTAAACGAGTAGCGTTGCCGTGTCTTCACTTAAAGTTTCGTGAGCTAACGCCATTTTAACTGACTTCATCGAGTTTTTCTAAGGGTTTCCCGTTATTTTCAAAAATAGTCTGTCTATGTACATCCGAGGTTGATCGTGAGATTGGCCGAGTGGTGTTCCGAATGTCTTAACTGAATGAGAGATTAGGTGGTAGGGACGGAATAATTTGCCATGAACCAAAATGCTTAGATGACTCTTACGACTGGCCCTTGCGGGATCTTTTTGGCAGTTTAGGATCGTCACTTTTCAGTATAAACATATATGTCTATGAAGCTTAAATTTAATAAAGGGGTGTGTGTCTGATTCCTGATGTAATATGAATGTAGATCTCTCAAATGTTCCCCCTTTTTACTTGTAACGATTCTAGTCGTTTCTTTTTGTGTCATTGTTAAATGCCATATATTCATCTATATAGGTATTCTGTTTTTTTTTTTACTTTAACCTTGAAAAATGACAAGCTCAGTAATAGAGATACTGGATTATTGCTAAATGTAAGTAACCAATCATGCATTGTGATATGTTGGTTTTCTCCATTTTAAGTCCTCAGGCGCCAATTGGCTGATGATTTCCAAAGGTGAGCAAAAATGCGTTTTTATTTGGTTGAAACATAGTTTTGTATTCTATAAATAGTTACGATTTGCATTCATACAGTGTGCAACATCGTGTTTATCCCACTCAATACCAATCACGCCCCTTCCTTCATTTCAAATGCTCACTCAAACCATTCAAAACACTAAAACTATTGAAAATGGATGTACACGACTTCATTGACTGAGGTGAGTTTGGAAGCAGCTAATTGGTCTGCGAATCTGTTATTAAAAAAAAAACATAACACAGACTTAATTAAATGGAATAATATACATATCCATTATTTCGTTCATTTTTTAAACTAAGTTTGCTACATTTTATTCAACTCCCATCAGTTTATTTTTCAAATATGTGAGAATCTCCGGGAAGCCTCTTGTGAGTGCACTTTCTTGAATGTTTTCATAAAGACTTTCGACCTACAGAACATTGGTTTCGAGAAATTTTATCTGTCCCTATATTATTGTTTAGTGTTAATGAAGCTAAACTAGAAATGCGATGGTTGACTGTAGCCGCGATTTTGTTTGTTTGTTATGTTTTTTTTTCCAGCCGACGAATTGGAACTTGTAAACGGGACGAAAACTAGACCATATAGTATACTAATTAACACAGTAAATGACCTATAACGTAAGAAATGAAGTCTATCTTATGAATATCTTATCTTATGAGTATAATTAATGATATGGTTTATCATTATCCATGTCGTCTTTGGACGACTAAAACCACATAACTACAGCTGTGTTGAAGCTGTAGTTATGTGGTTTTAGCGCCCAAAGACAACTCCCCAAATATTCGTTTTTTTAACCTCTACCCAGACGAAACAATTAAAAAATACACAAAATACTCTTATAACTCTCCCTTCTGAATCCACACGTGTACTTTCTGATACTTAAAGTACAGGTTGAGGTCAAATGAACATTGAGTGAAAACATGATCATCTACGTATATGATATATATACATAAACTTAACTTAAATTATCATTTATTATCATAATTTTGATAAGAGGCCAAAACGTATTAAACGCAGCTTAAATTCGAGGGTTTCGGTCATCCAAGTACTAAGTCGGGTCCACACAAAAGTTTGCGATTGCGGAAGACAAATCACTTAGAATTGGATTTTTTAACTACTACAGTTAGATTGTCACATAATAGCAAAAACTCATTATGTATTCATATATGATCTGTTCTCCAGGAAAAACTGCCTAAATGACAATAAATTTGACAATGGAAATAGAATTGACAATAGACGTAAACATCATTATTTAGAATGTAATATTTTTTACATTAAACAAGAAAAAACATTTTATTTTCAAATAAGAATCAAAGGCTTTGTGCCTGTTTGTTTAATCATTTTCCCATAAATTAGATGTTTGTGCACATAAGTAACTTCGAGAGAAAACATTGAGAAAAAAGGGAGATATTGCTTGAAACAAGCAATTGATGTCCTCTTCTCAATGTTTTCTTCACTTTTTGCAAATCTTTTCAATTTCAACAGGGACACTAGATCTGTCTTTTTTTCCAATTTTGATAAGTCTGAAATTGTTTAATTTGTAGTATCCGTAATAAACAACCTAGAATACATAGTGACGTCATTTAAGCAGGTTTTCAGGGAGAATTAATCACACTCAAAGCTCACCACTCCAAACACCCACTCAAATCACACACACACACAAAAAAAACGCTATGAAATCGTTCAAACGATTCGAAATCGAACAAAACTATTAATATTTGATTGGAATAGATTATCGATATTTTTTTTTAGTGTTGATATTAAAGCTGCTCTTTCACAGTTCTTCATAGAAAAAATAAAAAAAACCCTGATTCTTAGATTCGGAAATTTGTGAATTTTCCGATGTTTAAGAATCGCACATGGGTATGGTACTAACAACAACTAATTTCAAAAAAAATGTAGCTTGAATGTTCGAAGCGACAATGTCGGTGATGGAACCAGTCTATTTATATCAAGTCTATAAATTACAAAATTGTTATTTTTTCATGTATAATGTTTCGTTTTTCGCATGTATCGATATGAAGTTTCCAAATTGATTAATACTTTGACCTTGACCTTGAATAGAAGGGGACTAACAGTCGGAATGGTATGCGTAAATAGTTTTCTTAAAATTTAAGAATAATCTTTTGTGCGTTAGTAGTTGCTTTATTTTTGCAGAATGGAATTTTGCTTAATCCAGGAATATCTGTTTTTTTCATTGCTTTACCAAACCAAATCGAATTATAATAGAGTTTTCTACAGGATAAAGTTATTATTTCCGATAATTTTTTCAAAAAAATCAAAAAGCATATTTTCCCAATCTGTGAAAGAGCAGCTTTAAAGCGTCTGATTGGTATGTGAATACACATAAATTTGAAAGTGCGTTGATTTTTTTTTTCAAAGGGAGGTAACAAAATATCGCCAATATCACATCCAAAATCATTCAATGTCTAGACACTCATTGACTTTTTGCAATAAGGTAACGACTGTTCTGTTCCCATAATCCCCCCCCCCCATTGTCGGATCTCATTGGCATCGTCTAAATGTTATTATTCTAGTGCACGTGCAATTGTTTCATAACCCAATACTAAGGTCAGAACTTTAATCTCTTTACTTTTAGTGAGTTAAAACAACAAAGGGTTAGCCTTTTCCTATTCGTCTTCACTTTCGACGCCCTTCAAGAAAAGGTTGTTAGAAAAAAATGAAGATTTGATGGCAATTAGCATGGTTCCCACATTGTTTTATTCCAGATAAACAAATTTTGTATAATTTTTGAATGAATATCAAAACAGATTCTGTCAATCTTTATCGTTCTCAAATGGCGTCATTGACTCTATGTCAAAATTGTATATCTATTATGTTACATAAATAGCATTAATAAGTTTTTCAATTTGGGTTAATTTGTCTTCAAAATGGTCGTCATGGTCGATGACATCACCGACGATTGTTTAAAATTCCTATTTTTTACCATAATTGTCATTACATAAAACTTATATGTGACCCGTCACGCGAAAAGGGATCATCTGGGTAGTGCGCAAAGAGTCGACCATAATCAAACATTGCGGACTGAGCAGACTGATTAGGGTCGAAACGTTACGCAATTTGCGTTTTTTTCTGATTCTAGAATGATCAATCTACCCTCCTGCGAAAATAATTATTGAAATGTTAACTCTGGTTGACCTATGTTAGACCCAATCTGTTTTTCAAACATTCATTTTACGGAGTTCCCAGATGTTTCCTTTTCGCGTGACGGGTCACATATAATAAAAATCAGATTATTAAACAACCACCTCTCGTTGACGCGTATATCGCTTTATGGGATATCAATTGTACGAGTATAAAATAATAATAATAATAATAATAATAATAATAATAATAATAATGATAATGATAAAATGTAGAAAAGTCATTTCAAATACCTCTTTTCCAAATGCACCCTTTTCCTCTGAAATTTAAGATACATGTAACATCTGAATAACTAAATAAATATATCAATGTCGGTGAAGGGCATCAGTTATTAACAGTCGTTTTCTATCACTCTTTCCTCCATGATAAAATCAAGACAAAAATATGTAAATAATAGATGAATTTTCACCTGAATTGCTCATTTGCAAGAATAGTTTAATAAAAACTGATTGCATAAATGTTATACGATACTTGATGTATGGGCGATCCCATGCTCTTCTTTTATTTTATAATATAATTTAATATACATTTACTACAACTTTTCTCTTTATCAAAAGAACATCAGCTTTGTGTTCTGAATGAGCAAACGCAATCAAGCGTTAAAAGGCGTCAAGATTGTGCCTCGTTTTCCAGCTCTGCATTCAGGATTTAATTCACCTACGAAACGGGATGCATATTTTAAAAAAAATGCAAACGTTTTCGTATATAAAACACAAGGCTGAACAAAGGATAGACTGGTTTACCATCGACTCATGTATGAAGGCTGTTATGATAGTCGACAGTGGGACCAGTCTAAAAAAAGGATCGTCTTTGGATACACAATTTGCTGTATATAGAATTACCATTTCACATCGATATCAGAACAGTGGCGGTAATGAAATTCTAAATTCTTTGTTTCTAAATGAAACCCTATACTGTGGGTACTCATTTGAATCGTCTTGACAAGACGATTCTTATGAATACCCTCAATATAGGATTTGTGAAAGTTTTGTTGGCGTATTTAAATCTGAAATCCAAAATACCCCCTCTTTCGTTATCTCTTTCTATGCAATTATTTTTTGCCTCGTTTCTAAGTGAAACAAAATCTTCAGCAGGTGACGATATCAGTTTTTGATATTAAATTAAGTTAATCATTTAAAGGCTTTATTCTTATGATTTATGCGTACTGATACATGTAAATAGGATGAATAATCCTTTTGACTGATGGAGACTGTTTACCATGTGTTTATTAGTCTGGCTTCCAGGTTGTCAGTTCGTGCTAAATAAGGTACACCACTCATGCTTTACTATTTCAAATTACCTCCCATATTGTCAAAAACTCCACTGATCATCCAGTCAGAGAAATAAAACTGATAAGAAATTATACTTTCTCTTAATAAATTGTTCATTTCTTGATACTTCAGGTCAGTTGGATGTGAGCCAGTCTAGGCGTTTATATGTCTGTCGAAATATCATTTGGTAAATTTCTCAGTAACCGTTTAGTGTCAGTTACTAGTTGCCAAACCTTTTATAAGAGGTGAACTCGCAACAGATAAATGACATACTACAGCTAGTGACATCGTGAAATTGGAATTCATCTCAATAAAAACGATTCTAAACCGCTAGTCAACGCTCCAATCATTCATTCCAAACACTCACGCTAACCATTCAAAAACGCTCCAAAATCACTAAAGAGATAAGGTCAAAAACTACATTCAAAATAAATATAACTTAAGAAATCGCGATTTCACTGACATACATAATTGAAAATATAAGCGCCTGATTTATTCTTGAAGAAATGGGAAGCTATTTATAGAATTTGTATGCATTTATCAATAAAGCGAGGTGATAATAATCGCTAATTTTGTTCAAAATTGAGGACGTTGGATTACACCTCTTAAATTTCACCCAAAAACTCACTCATCGTACTCATTTAATTTCATTCCGAAATCATTCACATTGTCTATGTCTTCAAGAACCCATCATACCCTTACAAAATTCAATTATATAAGTGAAATCTTGGTTTTTATCTACCGATTTTTATTTTGAATGTAGTTGTAAGTCTTATCATTTTCAGCGATTTTGGGGCGTTTATGATTGTTTTGAGTGAGTGCTTAAAATGAATGAATGGATCGCTGAGTGAGCAATTTAGAGCGGTTTTGATCGGAATAATTGTCGATTTCACGATGTTATTTACTGTACCTGGCCTGGCTCCCAGGCTGTAAGTAATTGGCAAGTTTAAAATAATTAAAGTACACAACTCATCATTCACTATATCATCCTTTCCAATTACCTCCCATAAGCTGCTAAGAAATTATACTTTCTCTAGTTGAGGTTCTCATCTCATAATACTTCAGATCAGTGGGACGGGAGCCAAACTTGTAGTCTACCTCACACGGAAACCCGACCCGGCAATTCTACGGAATAGACCTCGTAAATAATAAGGGCGCAGCCATGAAAGTGCGTAATCTCGCACGTTGGTTTATGTGACGTTACAAACATTACCGAAGATGATTTTGCGAAAAAGCAAAATCAACACAAAGTGAAAGATGGGCATATTATTATTTGAATTTGCTTTTTTTCGAGCGTATTACCAAAGTACGAACAGGAGCCGAATTACAAAAAAAAAAAAAAAAAAAAAAAAAAAAAAAAAAAAAATCACCCGAAGTACTTTCGAGTTTACGGAAAAGATCGAGCGATTATCGAGCGAATGAGTTTACCCCAATCGGAACATCACTCGGACTTTTCCGTAAACTGGACGTAAGTGTAGTAATTTTAGGTAATTTTTTAGGCAATTCGGCTTCTGGTGGTGCTTCGGTTCTTTTCGAACGTCTGTGGAGAAATTTTGGTCAAATTGTTATTTGTTAACAAAACGCAGTAAAATACTGCGCTTTGTTATCAAATCATAATATGTCCACTTTTATTCTTTCGTTGATTTTGTTTTATGCAACGTCACCCTTAGCGGGATCGTTGATGTTTGTGACGTCATATAAACTCACGTGAGAAAAGACGCGCTTCCATGGCTGCGCCTGTATAATTCCCGAGGTCTATTCCGTTAAATCGACGAGGATTCCCGATTGGAGACAATTCTTATTAAAATGAATTCGACATTACTCGTGTTTTCTCGGATTATTACTTTTTCTTTTAGATAGCTAGCGGAAGTTACGGATGTCATTACGCCCTAAAACTTTGCTTTAATTATATTATAAATGCCTATACACTGTAACTGTAGACACTTGCGACATTTCTAGAACGCAGCGACCATCACGGAAAAAGGGGGGGGGGGAAATGTTTGGCTACAAAAAATAAAACGATGGTCTCCGAATATTTCTGACATCGAGCCGATTATAAAATATTGTGACCCGTCGTGCGAATAGGGACCATCTGGGAACTCTTCAAAGTAAGTAGTTGAAAACTAGATTGAATCCAGCATAGATCAACAAGAGGTCGGATTCCAAGAATTCTTTCGCGGATAATGGATGTTCATTCTAGATTTAGAAAATCGGGAAAATACGGAAAGTTTCGGTCCTAGGCAGTCTGCGCAATCTGCACTGACTAGGGTCGACACTTTACGCACTACCCAGATGGTCGTCCCCTTTTCGTGTGACGGGTCACATTTGTATAAGGAGTATACTATCTTAATTGACGTATAAATGGCTAACTTCAGCTATCCGACGATTTTCTTTCCTTTTCGTTACCATACAATTTATCGCCTCGTTCAATAATATGTAAGTTGCTGAATTGTATGAGCTCAGTGGACACGTTTGGTGATCCGTCAATTCATCTTTTCTCATGAATATTTCATTACGATTGTCAATGATAAAAGGCAGTGACCGAGTTATATGATTATCTTTGTGAAAATTGATTAAGATTTAGGTTTAGAAAATGATAACAAGTAATGACAGGGAACGCCATCGTACTGCCCAGCGTAGGCTTATTCTATTAAATTTGAATCTGATAACCAAAGAAAAGAATGGTTACCATCCTGCATGAATAAATAAAATCAAGCTAAAAGTACCTGAAGTTGGAATCAAAACTGATTATTAAATTGATTTTAAATGATTTAAATATTAATGTATTTTTTATCCCTCAATAAAGAAAACAAACAAGATAGCCGTTGAGACAAGATACAGCTGACAACAGGTGAATGATTTTTGAATGAAGTTGAATGAGTGCGATGAGTGAGCTTTAAGTGATATTTGATAGAGGTAATTCAATGTCGCCAATTTTGTTCAGCGTGAACCCCATTAGCGATATCTATTACTTCCCTTTAGTAAAATTTGCAAACAAATTCTAAAAGTAGCTTTACCATTTCTTCACGAACCAACCATACGCTTTCAAAATATAAAGCATTAGTGAAGTCGGGGATTTTGTTCTAGTTTATTATTTTGAATGTAGTTGTAGTTCTTTTCTATTTTAGTGATTTTTATTGATGTTGAATGGTTTGAGTGTTTAGAATGAAAAGGCTTATCGATAAACTGAAAACCTAATTTGCTGTGATGCTGTATTGAATGAAAAATGGAATTAAGCTCATATTCACAAGATGAATCAAAGCGCTTAAAGCACTGAAGGCCTGGTTTATAAAGAGGCAAGGTTACATTTGAAGGCATGCACTCCACCCCGTGTGTTGTTTCGTCTATTCAGTTCCCTCGCCTTAAGTACTATCAGTACTTTGATTTTAGTACAGCGTAGTGATATTTAAGCACTACGTTGAACTTACAAATCACTTCGTGTCGCACATAAGTTAATGACGTATACTAGACCTATCTTTTGCGCGCGTGAGCACAAAAAATGCTACGTAGTACACACGTTGTTGGGTTTTTGACTCGATTATCTTTTTCCTACGCAGTTTCCAGGATACAGGTTTGTTTCCTATGGCCTTCTTAACCAAGCAAAAAATAACCGTCGAAGTATCAAGCAAATATATTCTTTATTAAAGAGTTGATTCCTTTAATCTACAAATAATGAAGTTGTGTTATAAGACCGTACTGTCTTACCGAGTTCAAAACATTATGAAACCATGAATACTTTACGATTGAAGAGAGGCTTGACTGCCAATATATATAATAATTTAATGTTTTTGATTGCATTAACATTTGAGAGACCCGAAAAACTGGTTTAACGCCTCAGTTGAGACCTTCATGATTGTTTCAATAAAATAAGATTCATGATGAATTATTTTAGAACAATATTTTCTTCTTTTCGGCTATTGTGTATTGGACAAGAGAATGTTTATAAGTGTCGCATAATTAAACAGGTCACTTAATAGACGTGGTCGCCCAACCAATAAGATATGCTGAAATGATTTGAATTATCAAACATTCAAGAAGAAAACACGAAATAAATTCTTTTTTTGTTTTGTACATGTATTCAATTAAAGAGGCGCCTTTAATAACGCTCAGAGTGTTAACAATACTATGGTGTAAAACGCTGCGTTTTGTAAACATCGACACCGCACTATTCGATACCAAATTTTACAACATTCAAAAATTTCAACAAAACACATAAATAGACCGGATATCTATCCTTAATTTTCACCCTTTCCTTATTTTGTTAGGTTGCTGTTGTTTATGCTGTTTTTGTATTTATTTGTTTCGTTATGACTAGTAAAAGACATGGTAGTTTATGGTTTATTTAAAGACATGTCTGTAGTAATTCAATGCCGTGCCCTCAATCGTCAATCTCAGGTAAAGCTTGATATTCAAAATATTTCTTCTTGTGCTTTATTGTATAAAGAACCCATGGTCCATATCTCTCCGGCACATGATCTTTACCGTCATCTTTATACATGGATAAAAAGTTGACTCCAATATCCCCGTCATATCGTGGGGACAGAAAGAAAGGCACTGAATATCGGTCAACCCCAATATCAATTACTCTGTGAGGAGTAGCTTTAAAACGTCCACCTAACATTCTAGAGAATGTATCACCTATGTTCATGACCAGACTGTTCTCTCTAGGCGTTACTTTACCCCATTCTCCATTAACCTGTTTGACTTCAAGCCCCGGGAAATTAAACGTCGTCAGTAATGTCATGAAGCCCGAATCGGTGTGTTCTGGGGTGGTCAGAACCTTCCCGTCTTCTAAATAAGCATTGCTAGGCGGCTTCCCTTCCCAAGGAGGGTAGTGCAGTAAGCGAAACGTTGACATGGGTTTATCTTTGAACATAACACAGAATGAATCTTCTGGAATACAAAGACCAATAGCACATAATCGCAATATTTCCATACAGGTTTCATGCATAATCTCGTATTGTTTTTTCAAAAACTCTTGGAATGGAAATGTCCCATCTTCCTCCGGCCATGTCGACTTTTCGTAGAACCAGTTTGTTGGTGAAATTGTCTTATCATCAGCAGGTAGATCTCTTGCGAATTCAAAAGCTTCTTTACGACTTGGTTCGCCTTCTACGACAGGGAAATATCCCCGATAAACATTATTATTTTCTTCGTTCCACTGTTTGCGCATGACCTTTTTCTTATAGTCAAAGGGTTTACCAAAGAACCACTGGCACGCGTCCCATAATCCATTAGAATCAATCCCCTCCACGTTATCAATATAGGCGAATCCCACGTTTTCAAGGGCTTGGACAATTTGAATCGCCTCCCCCTGTCGGTTTAACTTAGCACGTTCCAAATCGATTATTGGAAGTCCTACACTCACCATTTTCTGAAGGAACAAAAAGGTGTGATCAGTTATTGATTCGTCTTTTGTCGAATCATGTTACACTATTTATAAAATGTCAGTCGAAAAAAAAATTTCAGACTGCGTGGGAACTCAGCTTTTGTATGTTTAATTTCAACCTGATACTTTAAAACATAATAAAAACCTTAGAAGTCCTTCTTTAAAAAAAAGAATATTTGCAGATATTGAATTTCATATTCAAATTAATATTGTCTCGAACTAACATTTATGACATCGGACAATAAGCATTGAAGTAAAACTGAGTTGATGGGTTAGTAAGATTTCCTTGACAGATTGAATGAACGCTGATTCCATATTATGAAAATTTTAAAGAGAAAAGAGAAATAAAATTGCAAAATATATTTAAAAAAAGCGAATGCCATCTGCCAATGCGAACTGTGCACTCAGTTTTTCAATGATTAGTAAATCTCAGGACATGCTTTTTCAGATTCTTTCGTCTAATTTCTGATTTGGTTGATACCACGGGCGCTACGAACTTACGTGTCACTAAAAACGGGCCCCGAATGGTGAAATATAAAAAAATCTTCTTCTCTTAAATTTCCAGTCAGAATTCAGCTATACTTTACAGAAATGATCCACAGGACATCCTCTATCAGATTTTTTCTTCAAATTACGGACGATACGGATTTTCAACGCACCTGAAAATGGGCCAAAATGATAAGATATTAAAAAAATCTTCATATCTAAAACTATTGTACATTATTGAACCTTACTTCACCAGAATGATCTTTGGGAAAAGTTCTTTTAAATTTCTTCGTTAACTGCTGAAATAGTAAATAGAATGGGTGCCAAGGGCTGTAGAGCCCTAAAAAATGGCCCCAAATAAAATTTTAATTAAATCTTCTTCACTGAATTAAGCATCAGAATTCAACCTTATTTCACGGGAATTATTTTTGGGACATGCTCTTTGAGATTTCTTCGTTAGATTCTGAGTGGATATGGGTGCTACCGTGTCATAAAGCCATTGGCCTTCTCGTTCTTTTTGAATCTATTTCTCTGAAACTATTTATCAGAATTCAAACACACTTCACTGAAATCATCCTTAGGATATGGTCTTTCAAAATTCTATTAGATTCTTGTTAGTCAATAAACTTGGATACTTGAAGCTTTGACATCAGCAAAAAAGGGACCGGAAGGATGAAATCAAAAATGCTTACTATCTTAAACTAGACATAGGATATGAATAATTTTGTGTAGGCTTGTAATATTAAATAATAAGGGCCTAGACTGTGTTAAATCAATACGAACGGTTTGTCTTTGATTCCGGCATCATGTTGAACCCTTGACACAGTTCCTGATCTTAGACCTTCTTTCTTAAACATTGAATTATTATGGCTAGGACTGTGTTTAAGTAAACGATTGAGGTTGATATATGATTGCCTTGATTTTGGCATCATGTTGAACCCTTGACCCTGACAGTTACCTTGACCTACTTCTTATTGAATTGTAAGGTCTAATTCTGTGTTAAATCAATAATAAAAGTCGGTAGATGAATATCTTCGATTCTGGTATCATGTTTAACTATAGACCCCAAATTTGACATTTGACCCACTTTCTTAAATATTTTAATTAAAGAACCTAGGACAATGTTTAAACAATAATAAAGTTGGTAGATGATTGTCTATGTTTTTTGCATCATGATGAATTCTCGACCTTGACCGTGACCTTTGACATTCTGTCTTTAATATTGAAATTTTAGGACCAGGACTGTGTAAAGTCAATAAAAAAGTTGGTAGAAAATTGTCTTTGATTTTGGAAGCATTTTGACTCTTAACCCAGATCTTGACCTTTGACATCTTTCTTAAATATAGAATTATTAGGGTTAGGACTGTGTTTAGTCAATACTAAAGGCTGGTAGATGATTGTCTTTGATTCTGGCATCCTATTATTATACCCTTGATCCAAACCTTGATCTTTGATCGACTTTCTTAAATTCTTAATTATAGGGGCAATGGCCATATTAAGTGATTTATTAAGGTTGGTATAGCAGTGTCTTTGATTCAGGTATCATGTTGAACTCTTGGCCCAGATCCTGACCTTGGCTTCCTTTGTTTAAGTATTGAATTATACCTATGACTGTGTTTAGGTGGTAGATGTTTGTGTTTGATTCTGGCATCATGTTGAATCCTTAACCCAAGTCTTGACCTTTGACCTAATTTCTTAAATATTGAATCATTGAGGCTACGACTGTTTTAAGTCAATAACAATGGATAGTGAGTAATTGTCTGGTTTTGACCTCATGTTGAACCCGTTCCCAAGATCTTGACCTTTGACCTACTTTCTGTTATTTGTAATAATAGAGTCCAGTGCTGTATCTAATCAATGATAAAGAAAAATAAATTATTGTCTTTGATTTAAGTATCATGATGGACCCCTGACCCCAATATAGACATACTTTCTTAAATTCTGAATTACATGTATTACGTCTAGGACTGCTGATTATTGTCTTTGATTCAGGCATCTAGTCCTTTGACATACTTCTTGAATTAGTAATTTTAGGGTTTATGACTGTATTAAGTCATTAATAAGGTTTGAAGATAATTTCTTTTTATACTGGCATCGTGGTAAACCCTTCACCCAGATCTTAACTTTGATATTTCTTGATTATTGTAAAAATCAAAAATAAAAAAAAGTATAAAATCAATTATAATCCTTATGAACCCTTGAACCCAACCTTGACCTTTGACTTTCTTTCTTTATATTGAATTATTAGGGATAGAACTGTCTAAAGTTAATAAAACGGTTGACAGATGGTTGTCTTTGATTTTGGCATCATGTAGAATGTTTGGCCTCGATCTTGGCCTGTGCCCTTCTTTCTGAAATATTGAAATATCAGTCAAGAACTATATTTTGCTCCTTATAAGTGTTGGGGTGTATTTCCTTTATTCTGGCATCATATCCTCTAGAACCCTTAACCCTTATCATCCCCCTAGACCTACTTTTTTTAATTTAAGAAAAAAAGGGTTGATCACCCAATCAAAACAATACTAAGATTTACATTTACACAGACATTGACCTTCTTTTTGAAATCTTCATTTACTTCAATTTCACTTAAGGCAAATCAATGTTTCTTCTGGTTTTTGTGCAAATTCCAGTGGAACGATCCTCGGCCCTCCTGGGTCTGTATTTCTTGTTTCGACTCAATGCAGGTGTTTTCGACTAGTATTAATAAGGGTCAATAAAGCACGACTAAATAAGGTTAAAGTTCATTTAATCTACAAACAACTTGGCAGATTTGATCCAAGTTTGTTGGTTGGTCGATCATGTTTAATAAACATTATATGGTTAAATATCCTCTAGAACCCTTAACCCTTACCATCCCCTTAGACCTACTTTTTTAATTTAAGAAAAAAAGGGTTGATGACCTAATCAAAACAATACTAAGATTTACATTTACACAGACATTGACCTTCTTTTTGAAATCTTCATTTACTTCAATTTTGCTCCTTATAAGTGTTGGGGTGTATTTCCTTTATTCTGGCATCATATCCTCTAGAACCCTTAACCCTTACCATCCCCTTAGACCTATTTTTTTTAATTTAAGAAAAAAGGGTTGATGACCTAATCAAAACAATACTAAGATTTACATTTACACAGACATTGACCTTCTTTTTGAAATCTTCATTTACTTCAATTTCACTTAAGGCAAATCAATGTTTCTTCTGGTTTCCTTGTGCAAATTCCAGTGGAACGATCCTCGGCCCTCCTGGGTCTGTATTTCTTGTTTCGACTCAATGCAGGTGTTTTCGACTAGTATTAATAAGGGTCAATAAAGCACGACTAAATAATGTTAAAGTTCATTTAATCTACAAACAACTTGGCAGATTTGATCCAAGTTTGTTGGTTGGTCGATCATGTTTAAACATTATATGGTGAAATATTATATTCCAAAATGATGCTAAGCATTACCAGCCCTATCTTCAAAATATATGGACCATTTTCACCTCCATTTGATCATGAGCGACGTGCATTTAGTCCCAATAGAGTGTATGATGTTTTTAACTTTTTTGACGTGACATAGTACATAACATAGAAAAGTACTTAAATTCTATTCAAGGGATGTAAGAAATATCGCTAATTTTGTTCATCTTAAACAAAATTAGAGATTTTTTTTATTACCTACCTTAAATTTCACTCAAAACTTGCTACACACTCATTCAATTTCATTCCAAAAACATTCCAAAATAAATCATCTTTTCTATTTCACTATGTTCTTTACTGTACTTTTTGAAATCGGATCGGAGCTAAATTGGAATTAGAATCTGTTAGTTCGGAACATGTTTGTGTACTACAAAGCCTAATTTAGGCGCTAACTTAGTAACCGATGATAAACTACCAATCAATACCTTACAATTCATCCATGCGTACTTAAAAATTGAAAATTCAACGTATATTTGAAAATTGAAAATTCAACCTACCGTGCTGTTGAGATCCCCTAAATAATTATTAACCTATTCAGGAATGAAATAAATGACGCGAGATAAGCTGTTCAACTTTTTATCTTACATCTTTGCTTAATTACAAACGAACAGCGTTTGTGCATGACACATTCAACACTTATGCGTGCACGATCAGACAAGATTTGAATTCCACTTGTCAGGGTTGTTTAAATGAAAATGCTGATAAAATAATTGAAGTTCTGATTTTGAGCCAACGATTGAGTGAATTGACAATCCAGCCGTTAACACGGCAGTAGGTTTTGGATAATGCAAAAATCTTAGTCAAAAAAGGGACTTAACCCTTACACAAATGTTTTCAGAGTTATCCCTCACAGTAATCATATTCCGGCATTTTCCCGTTAAATATGCACTTGGCGAAATCCACCCAGTGGATTACCATTACCAACATTTTAAAACATTTAGTTATTTGGCATCGGCGCAATGTAACGACGTCAATATGATGCTACGATATGAACAACTTTAACTGCAAGTGGGCGCTTTTCAAAATACTCAAATCAACAAGCAACACAATTTCTAAATTAATTCATTTGATAAGTTTTATTTCTAGACCAGTCTGGGTCAAAATGATGAACTATTCTGTATTCTGTAGATTATAAGTAATGTGGCGGTGTGGATTTGCGAAAGCTTCATATCCTTTAATAGAGAGACCCTCTTCTTAAGGTGAAAACCTTCAAAAATCTCTTCATTTTGAAAAGAAAATGATAAAAACGTTTGAAAATTTTTAAATGAAAACTTCTGCTTACAAATTTTTAAGGTCTTTCGGGATTTTTGGCCTTGTTTAGCAGGCCATAGGAAAAAAACCCGTACCCTTAAAATTGCCTAGGAAAAAGACAATCGAGTCAAAAACCGAACAACGTGTGAACACTGAAACGAACTTCTAAACGGCCACTTGGTTTTTGCTGAAAAAAATGCTTTCTTTGGTACATAAAATGGAAAGTAGTCGGATTCTTTAAGAAATATCATTAGGGGAGAATCTTCAATAAACATCGACATGATTTTTTTTTAGAAAAGCAGCTAATTTGACGGAAATTGAAGGATACCCTGATTTCAAAATTACCATAGGGGGTCGGGGTAATATTATCTTTTTATAATTGTATGAGAAACAAAAGAGACACAATTATATTTTCTTCATGGATTTGGTATTTGGCGCGCATTAGCCATCGAAGCTTGTCACTAATAGGATTAATCGCCGAGTATGCCGTAGCCTGAAATTTTGAAAATCTTCGAAAATATGCAACTTTTGTGACTTTCATAATGGAGGTTTCCGGTGTTGGATCGATTTTTAAAGACACAAAGGACAAAACTGTGTTTTTAAGAATATACCAAATTGAACGACCTTTCATGTTAAAATTGAAGACAGGTCATTAAATGACTTTAGATATGTTAAAATATGGCAAATGCAAGGTGGCCGTTCATAAACTTGTTCGTTTCAGTGTACAATGTAGCTTTTTTTGCGCGTGCAAAAAATAGGTCTAGTATACGTCATAAACTTTTGTGCGACACGAAGTGCTTTGTCTGTTCAACGCAGTGCTTGCATATCACGTGCTGTACTAGAACTAAAGAACTGATAGTACTGAAGGCTTCCCTCGCCTCAAAAAACCTTGCTATAAAGATTAAAAAATTGGAGTGCACGCCTTCAAATGTCATCTTGCCTCTTTATAAACCAGGCCTTCAGCGCTTTTAGTGCTTTGATTAATGTATCGGTATAAATGTTTTCAATTGGTCTAATAGTACTACATGTATACTATTGCCCCGCTGTCGATACGTGCGCCGTTAACGTCATTTCGATCGTAAACAAAATAACGTATGCTCTCAGCTTACTGACTTTGAATTGGAAAGTACCGAATGGACTACTCCAAATGTTTTTTAACATTCTTACGTATATTTCAATACGTAAACAAAACGAAGTTTGTAATGGTTTGGTGGCAGTGGGGGTACAAATACGGGTAGTAACGCTAGGAAAGATCATTACGGAATGGGTTGCGCCGGTTGCACCTATGCATGAAAGTTAGACTACGAACTTTTTCATCATGATATTAGCAACTCTTGTAAAGTCAGTACTATATCAACATAAGATATATGTATCATATATCATAACATATCATCGTAAGAATTGTGTACCAAGTATTATCAAATTCTGTTGGGAAGTTTTAAAATTAATGGTAAAAGTCAACACAATATTTGATCTAACCCTGTATGCACCATGACGTTCGTTGGAAGCACTTTAGGGATTTTTGAGCCAGTCAGAATGATTCTTATATCTAGTGCATGCTCACGATTTCGGTTTATTGCTATGTCAAATAAGGCTCTCATGTTCAAATATTGTTCGTTAAATCAACTGAAGAGCTGTTAAGCGCAGCATGAACAACTAATGGATTTAATTAGCTCGGCTGTTTTCGGAGAAAGCCCGAGGTATTTCCATAGCTTTGGTGTCGTTGTCCTCGTCGTCTTTGTTGTTGTCGTCGTCGTCGTGCGGAAACCTCTGCATTTAATGATATCTCTGGTTCCGTTGAAGGCATTCATTTGAAACTTAGCACTCATGTTCAGCATCAAAAGAACAACCCTTACTATCAAGGAGGGTAACTCTAGATGCAGTTTGTGCAAATTATGGCCCTTTTTCGACTTTGAATTTTTTCACTATCCAGCACTCAACAGCCGAGTGTAGGCACCCGTAAGCGGTGCTCCTTTTTTCCCCCTGATGCAGTCTTAACAGTGACATGCTAGTTGCACGATTTAAAGAGTCTAGCATTGATTAACCCTTTGCTGTTTAAACCCTGCTTTTTACGTGCCTTTGATATTATATTTGAGAAAACATTGTGAAAAAAAAGAAGAAATTGCTTCTGACAAGCAATTTCTTCTTTTTCCACACTATTTTCTTCCCTACTGAATGGTTATTTTTCAAATCAAATTCACTTTAAATGTTCGTCTGCAAAACCTTTGAATTTGGACAGGTCCAAAATTTTGTAAAACAGGAAACTGTTAATCAGTTGCTATATAAAGCCAGAACACTTCATTTCCTGTGTGAATGATGTGTCGAAAATCCTCCTTTTTAAATAATGAAGGTCAGCAATTAGATCCTGGACTTAATATCCTGAACATTGTAGTTATTATTTCTGCAGTGCTTTGACTTATTTACCCTAACTAAAACTGGTAGTAAACATTTTGGAAAATGCCTTAATTATCCAAAATGTCTTTCTTTAACGAGTTTTGTTACTATTTGTTTTGTACCTAGTACCCATTCAGAGTAAGTTTATCATTGGTAATCAGGACACTAAGCTTTACTTGCTCATTACTTGCTCATTAAAACAAACTTTTGATGATTTATAAGGGAATAGTTACTCAATGCAGTATGTTTTAACATTCTATTAAAGCGTTTAAATTTAAAAGTGGACAAGAAAATGTAAATTTCGCAAAAATTACAATGATACAGTATTCATTTTTAATCATTATCAATTAATCTTGATTTTTATCAATTTGCGATATTTATTTCTATATGCTTTTCAACATCATCGTCCTTTGTTAAACATGGCATGATGATATGGTGTGTTCTTTGTACTTAATCCTCAATTTCTGGAAGTACTTTATATTCGAAGTACGCTTTCTTATGTTTTATTGTGTGAAGTACCCACGGTCCGTATTTCTCCGGGATATGCGCTGGTCCTTGTCCCGAATGTTTCGACAGAAAGTTCACACCAATATCTCCGTCAAACTTCGGACTTAAGAAGAAGGGAACTGAATACCTATCAACACCAATGTCTATAACGCGATGGGGAGTGGCTTTAAATCTTCCACCAAGCATTCTAGAGAACGTATCACCAATGTTCATGACCAGACTGTTCTCTCTAGGGGCTACTCCAATCCATTTTCCATCAATCGGTTTAACCTCCAGACCAGCAAAATGAAATGGCGTTAGCAATGTCATGAAGTCGGAGTCCGTATGTTCGGGAGTTGTGACTATTTTGCCGTCTTCGATAAAAGCATTCTTGGGTGGATCTCCTTCCCATGGCGGATAGTGCAACAGTCGAAACGTGGAGCACGGCTTGTAGCCAAATATGTCAAGAAAGGCGTCTTCAGGAATACCCAGGCCGATGGCACAGAGTCTAAGTATTTCCATACATGTATCATGCATAACGCCATACTGTTCTTTAAGGAATTTTTGGAATGGAAACGATCCGTCTTCCTCCGGCCATGTTGACTTTTCATAAAACCAGTTAGTCGGTGACACGGATGTATCTCCCGGGGGAAGATCTTTAGCAAACTCAAAAGCTTCTTTTCTGCTCGGTTCTCCAGGTACTATAGGAAAATATCCTCGATATATGTTATTGTTTTGCTCGTTCCATTGTTTCCGCATGATCTTTTTCTTGTATTCGAATGGTTTACTGAAGAACCATTGGCAAGCGTCCCACAATCCCTTATAATCGATCCCCTCCACGTTGTCAATATAAGCGAATCCAACATTTTCAAGCACATCGACCACTCGTTTGGCCTCACTTTGTTCGTTCACTTTTGCCCGAGCGAGATCGATAATTGGTAAGGACATCTGCAGTAGAAAAAATGGAATTTTGAGTTCACTAGCCTTTTGTTCAGGATGACACATCGGTGCAAACGGATTGCCAATTATACCTCTATTTGCATGTGTTCGAACTCATGAATTCTGACGTTCCAGTTTTTAGTTCATTTTTTGTAAACGTCTTAACGAGTGCATATTTTCTTAGATATTTGGTATGCGACCCCTGCACAAATTCAACCTTAAAATGAAAGAGGAAATGCAAAACGGGAAATTACTTTTCATTGCATCCGTTTAAAAAGACACCTTTGTGCAGATTTGACGTGACTTTGAAATATACGGTATCTGCTTGAAATCAAATCTAACCAAAAATCTAACCCGAAAACATACAATTTTTATTTAAGTTATATATGCAATTTAGTTCGACAGCAACATATCTAAGAATTCACCGTAAAAATTTCAAAGAAAACCTCCGTATTTTCAGAGACTGGTAAAAAACAGCAACGTCTTAACTATAAACAATTATTTTGATACATAGTTTAAAAACTCACCACCCTTCCAGTGAAATTTTCAAAAATATATTCTCCGGTTTTGTTCATTTCACCCTATCAGTCGTCATCTAAGCGGAGCCAAAAAAAGAGACGAAATAATAACCGTTTCATTGCAATCGCATTCAAAAAGGATCGCTTTAAGACAATTTGTCCAAAAACTTTCACATTTTGTCTCATTTATGCATTAAAGAAAGAGAATAATTGTTTGTTTTTCGAGTAAGATCGATTGGTATCTTATTTCGTGAACAACAAAAGTTATATTTTCCTCTCGTGGCTCCGCCCTTCGTAAAAATATAGTTTTCGTTGTTCACTCAGTGGAATAAATCGATCTTACACTGAAACAAACGATTATCATCTATAAAATGATAGCTCAAATCCCTGCGTCCTTTCACAAAGTAACTGTCGTATCTAGGGATTAAATCTAATTCTTTAATGCTTTTCGGTGGTTTATCGAGAAATAACGGTAGATTATTACTTGATAAACTCACCGCAAAAGCAGTGAAATTATCAAAAACTTATACTCAGCTTTTGTGCATTTCATCCTGACGTCATCTATGCGGGGCGAAATATGTGACGTCACAATGAACGTTGCATAGCAATCACGTGCAGAATGACGCGCTTTATGAAAATATGTCCTAGAAATTCCACATTTTGTCTCATTTTTGCATTAAAGAAATAGAATAATCGTTTGTTTTTCAAGTAAGATCGATTAATAATTCATTTTGTGAAAAACAAAAGCTATATTTTCACTCGTGGCTCCGCCACTTGTGAAAATATAGCTTTTGTTGTTCACTCAATGAAATATAAATCGACCTTACGCTGAAACAAACGATTATCCCCTATATAATTACCAAATTTAGTCACCGACAAAAGGACCGGTCCGCTGATGACATTGGTTGTATGACGTCGATACTAATTGTTACAATACTTTCTTATTAAGCTATGACAACATTACATGCGTATTTCTACGTTCAATTTAGTATCTTTATTTGAGATTTTAAGACATTTTGAAATTAGCCATGAACCATAATATTTTTGCAGTTACCTTAATGCAGTCCTGTGTTAAGGAAACAAATACGCTCCTGAACGTTCTTAAAAAGTGGACCGCGCCTTTGAACGTTATTAACGTGCAGTCAGAAATGCATCTTTTGAAGCGTTTAGCGAAAGTTTTTATTCTGAACTAAGGGCTAGTTTCATTGTATTTCATCGTTGTCTACATTACCAGATTCTTCTGAAGAATTTTTCTTTTCTCATGACAGTCAAAATTAACCCTTTCCTGTTTTACAAAATTTTGGACCTGTCCAAATTCAAAGGTTTTGCAGACGAAAATTAAAAGTGGATTTATTTTGAAAAATAACCATTCAGTAGGGTAGAAAATAGTGTGGAAAAAGAAGAAATTGCTTGTCAGAAGCAAATTTCTTCTTTTTCCACAATGTTTTCTCAATCATTAAATCACAGGAACGTAAAAAGCAGGGATTAAACAGCAAAGGGTTAAGCTAGTTCAATTAACAATCTTCTGGTTTTCATTCTTGTTGATAGGATGATTGTAATATACGTACAATACCCATATACATGTTATGAGCCTATATCAAATGAATTCTATTGTGCCTTTAATTAAATTTTGAATGCCATTATTGTCCCTTTTGTAGCCAAGAAATATTTTGTTTTGTTACTGTACTAATTTAGTTTAGGAATGAAAGCCCAAAAGGAAAACGCCAATATATAATTATTTTATGAAAATTTGGAAGAACAAAAACAACAACAACATCAACAACAACACATACACCCACTAACTGTAGATAAAGCAGTATTAAGAAGATATCCCTTTAAATATATATCTTTCACTACAAATGCGCAAATTTGTTTAAAAACGAAAGAGTCGACGAGTTGAAATCAGTCCAAGGCCACTAAAGGGATAAAACTTGTGAATTATACATTTGACCGACTACAGTTAGAAACACAAGGATATTGACTAGTTGAATGACCTTGGATTGATATTGAATAAGTGTAAGGAACGAGTTTGGAATGATTTTTAAAGGGAGGGAAAACAGTATCGTTGATTTCGTCCAATGGGACACTTTGGTGTGTTATCTCCCTTTTTTGCTTTGTGTTTTAAATCAGAGGTGTTCCAAAATCGTAAGCGGTCCTTTTAGTAATTTTCCTTGGATTTTATCCATAGTTTCTTTGGAGAAGTTGCGAATTTTATTTTTGTAAATACAAAATACTCATTTATGCAATTCGTATTTATGATACAGTTTTCAATAGAAAAGATGAAAATAATTATTTATTTTACGTCAAATGTATTTTTTAAATTGCGCAATATTTGATTTAGAGCTTATCTGTAAATCTTATAGTGCAAAGAAAATACGGATAAAACCCAAGGTAACCACTGATTTGGACCCTTCCTCCTTTAGGAGTATTTCAAGGGAGATAACCTACCGATATCCCTCATCGCACGAAATTAGCGATATTGTTTTCCTTCCCTTTAAAAACTCTAAATTCATACCTATCTATGTGTCTTTACGGACCAAGACAATTTAACCCTTGTCATGCTGAATAACTTTTGGCTAAAAATTTGCATTAAAAATCAAAGGGCAAAAAGCACTGAAAGTACAAACTGAAGGTCAAATTTTATTAGAAAAACTAAATCTATTGACAAGTCTGGTTTGAAATTGAGAAACAGGTGGTGTAGACTAACATCAGACTGCACATATGTGCAGACTGATGTTTGTCTAAAGCTCCTGCCAAAGCAGGAATATTCCGGGTTCAGCATGACAAGGGTTAAAATCCACGCTGGCCATAATGAATATTGGAATAATACGATCAATTTCGATGAAATATTGATAGTTTTGAACGGTTTCAAATTGAATTTAACGATTTCAGCGCTTTGAATGATTTTGTAAGAGTGTCTTGAACGAATCATCAATTAATGGAGCGGCCAATGAGCGATTTGGAATGGTTTCGATCGAGTTGAATGTTTTTTTTTTTCATTATGTTTTTAACTGTATCATTTGTAAAAGTGTGAACACGTTCTGTCATCTTGAATGCAAGGCTGGTTGGTTCTCACGTGCGTATTTATTCACGTGAAAGATGTCTCTTAATATGTCCAACTTTCACGAGAAAAGCTTTTTGACCCAAATCCTTCCATCACTCATTAAGTGCATACAAAACTTAAAAATAAAATGTATGTCGTGATACAAGTACCTTTGACCTGATTTAGAGTAAAAGTTATTCTGTACCAAAAATTATAAATGATATAATTTCATATTGATGAAAATGAAGAGAAAAGAAAATGTATAATTTAAAGCATAGTAACTTAGACTTAGTTAAAACATCATTAAAAAATTTAAAGAGAAAGAGAGAGAGAAAAAGCACGACAAAAACCTTAGTACAATCAATTTCTTATTTTTGAACATGTCTTGCAATTTTTTGACCTGTCATAGTCATTAAAAAGAACGATGGTGCAGGAAAGGGCTAACGTAAAAACAGAGTATCATGTCAATTGCGGCATATTTCTTGAATTATAGTATGACCTACGTCGCGGGTGTAAAATAACCCGACTAAAGTTTCTCATTCTTTCAAATTCGACGCCTACATACGCCTACAGCTTCACTAATTTTGACATGACACAGGCGATTGATTCAAAATCCGATTTTTGTCCTACATGCTTATATACTTAAGTCTTAAGTTATAGTATGTTTGACCAAAATTTGATTATTAAATAATTGATTGTGCGACATTGTCATAGATAGAGCTCGAAATTCGATCCAAAAAATCCGAGCTATTTAGTATAATTTTGTTTGACTTCCTTCCCCGTTCTTGCCGCCATCTTAACCCTTTGCTGTTTAATACCTGCTTTTTACGTGCCTGTGATTTTATGATTGAGAAAACATTGTGAAAAAAGAAGAAATTGCTTCTGACAAGCAATTTCTTCTCTTTCCACACTATTTTCTACCCTATTGAATGGTTATTTTTCAAATTAAATCCACTTTAAATTTTCGTCTGCAAAACCTTTGAATTTGGACAGGTCCAAAATTTTGTAAAACAGGAAAGGGTTAACGCAGTGGTAGCGCTTCGGACTATTATTCAAAAGGTCCTGGGTTAGATTCTCGACGGCGGCACTTATTCTTTCCGACTAATTGTCTTCAACCATTAGGTTGATTATTGGGTTTTATGCGGGCTAGCAGCTGAAGGCTAGGAAAAAATAAATGGTAATACTGGTATAGGAAATTCCCTAAATCGATTGTTAGGCGCTCCATCGCTGGGATATAACTGAAAGCTTGTTGAAAGCGGCGTAAAACCCCATTCAAACAAACGAATCATATCCTCTCCTCTCTACAAGAAAATATTCAGATCAGCTCATGCAATCCTTTATCAATTACTCTCGTTTTTGACCTTAGAAAATACCGACGGACAAAAGTGGACATATCGCTTTATCTGATAGCACGGTGTAAAAAGTGTACTAGTTTACTTTAATTTTAGAGATAACTATCAAAACCAAACCATAATAGCTAATCAAAACGAACCTTGATTGGGATCAAATATCAAGAACCATTTAAAGTCATTAAGTTTAAAACAACAAAATATTCTGGGTTTAGAATTTTTATAATGTTTGCAACCTCTTCAATTTTGGGGTTTACTGGAAAAAAACCTTATTTGGTGAGGAGATATTTTTGTTGTTTAACTTAATTGACTTCAGTTACGTGACTCGTCACGCGAAAAGGGGTCATCTGCCGTCTTGGCAGTCTAGAAAGTGTCGACCCCTAGTCAGACTGTCAATTCGTCGCAGTCTGATGGGCCACAAATACTAGTTTTACGGAGTTTCGATGATCATTTTTATCAATGTGTTTGATTTTCACCCAAAGAAAGATAAATTAATATTATACCAAAGGAAAGGTTATCTTACCTTACGGTCGGGATGACAATAAAGGTGCCAAATTGTGTTTCAATTATACTCCGATTTTCTCGTGCACTTGCCTTCAAAGCGGGGTATAATTGGCAAACAGTTTGCACTGTTTTGTCACCATAAACGCAAGACTAGATAAGTTGACGAACAATTTCTATGCCCTTTCGTGACGAACAAATATAACTCGCCAAACGGATTTCTGATATTCTACGTAATTAATGAACTGGCAGGGCGGGGCTTAACCGTAACGTAATTTGGCGAGTTTACTTTTCAATATTTTGGGTTCTTTCAAATTTGAGTCGGTTATCATCGTTAACGCGTGCAAATAACTATATCCTAAAACCTAAAGGATTCACGTGCTTTGAGAGAGTGAACACATTTTATCGTTTGGTTACCAATCTACGAATTAAGGTCTCGAGTTTTTTATGTCGACATTCTTTAGAAGTAGGTTATTTTAGATAAAAGCTGATATCCCTTAACCTTAAGTGCAACAACCCGTTACTTAGGCTCCGCCCTGCCAGGGCATTAATCATGGATAATCTTTTTGTCTGTAACAGCCATCGTCAATTAAGACACAAATAAGTAAACGATCATCGTAATTATCATTTTGACATTTTGTTTTTAATTCTTCAAAGCGAATCTCAAAATAAAATGTACTTTTAGTTCTCTGTGGAAAATTTAATTGCTAAGACAAAACTTTAATATTTCTGACTTCTCTTAGAAATTTGAACCAAAACTCATTGGAGCCTTTTTTTCAAACACATTAGAGTACAAAAAAAGTTTAGGAAGAATGCAAAACGTACATATTTTTCTCTCTCCTTTCATTAAAACGACTTTTTGGGAGAATATTCAAATTAGAATGGGTTTTAATATTTTATTGTTTGTAAATTAGTTCTCGCGACTTTTAAGTATGTCCCCAAGACGCGTTGAATGATATTTACACATTTAGCTTCTACAAAGTCCTGGGGCCTGTTTAACTAAATACCTTACGATTTTTTACGTAAGTCAAATTTTTAACGATGCTTCTACAGAAGTAACTAAATATGGAAGGTTGACACGCATCATCTCATTGGAAATGTATTCTAAAGACGATTCTAATGAGATATTGCAAGACAGAATACAACAATGAATGAAAACAACAGGTTCAATTTGTGATTTTGACTTAAGATTATTTTTTTCGAAAGAAATTCAGTGAAACGGGCCCCTGGTGTTTTGGCTAGAACTGAACTTCTATATCACCGTCAAAGAGTCCCCATACTTGTGTTGGGCGGGGGTTGATTGTAGAAGAAGGGGTTTTGTTTGTTTTTATTTTGTGCGAGTGTAATTTGTGTGTTAAAAAATTGTGCCAAATCCCTTGAACATCGAAATGACGCCCTTCATAATATGAGCCTGTGCGTGACATTTCCAACAATTTAAACGTTCGCGTGGTGCAAACATTGAGTAGCTTGACAGTAACATACTGTAAATATAAAGTTTCTTGTTGACCCACAGATACATTGAGACCTTATCTATCTACTAAACGCATAACGAAGACTCTGGGCAGACTGTGCGGATGCGCAGGCTGGTCAGAGTCTTTGCTTTGCCCATATTTTAAATTTTTGGAAATCTCGCGCACTGGCTCATATTATATCTGGCAGTCCAGCGAACTCAAAGAATTCCTTTTCGTCTCTCATTTTCGATAAGACCCAAGGACCATACATCTCTGGTACATGTCTCGAGCCTTCTTTTGTATGTTTCGACAAGAAATCCACCCCTATGTCACCGTCAAATTTGGGTTCCAAGAAAAACGGCACGGAATAGCGGTCATCGCCGATATCTAAGACTCTGTGCACCGTCGCTTTAAACCTCCCGCCTAGCAGTCTGGAAAACGTATCGCCGATGTTCATTATTAAACTATTTTCTCGAGGCTCTACTGGTCGCCACCTACCGTCTGGTTCTTTTATTTCCAAACCATTAAAGTCAAACAACGTTAATAACGTCATAAAACACGAATCAGTATGCTCAGGCGTTGAGACAATTTTAGCGTCTTCGATTTGAGCGTTTTCTGGTGGGTTTCCTTCCCAAGGTGGATAATGTTGTAAGCGGTATGTTGAGCACGGTCTATCACTGAAAATATCGTAAAACGAGTCCTCTGGTATACCGAGCCCAAGGGCACATAATCTTAAAATTTCGAGACACGTGTTATGCATGACGTCATACTGGTAACGGAGACATTCCTTGAACGGAAACGATCCATCTTCCTCGGGCCACGTTGACTTTTCATAAAACCAATTCGAAGCATACTTCGCGCTTTCGGATGGTGAAAGATCGCGTGCGAACTCAAACGCTTCTTTGCGACTTGGCAGCCCTTCGACGACTGGAAAATATCCTCGATACACATTGTCGTTTTCCTTATTCCACTGTTTCCGCATTATTTTCTTCTTGAATTCGATTGGCTTGTCAAAAAACCATTGGCACGCATCCCACAATCCCTTTGGGTCATATCCTGGTACGTTAATGACGTAAGCAAAGCCTGTGTTCTCTAGTACGTCTACAACACGTTCGGCTTCGCTGTCTTGGTCGTGTTTGGCCCGTGCTAGGTCAATGACTGGAAGACTTGTCATGGTCTGAAAAACACATGAACTGTCTTATCTCGGGACTTCGTAAAATAAAAAAAGGAAAGGGGTTTGACCCTGGGGAGGTTGAAAGAAGGTCACATTTCTAATGTTCGTTAACATGAAGTAAATGTGGTCATTTTTGTTACAGAAATGAGCAAACTGTGACCCGTCACGCGGAAAGGGAACATCCGAGAATTCCATATGAATGAATTATTGAAAAAGCGATTTGATCCACCGTAGGTCAACCAAAAGTCGCATTTCAAAACTTCTTTCACCGGAAGGTAGATTAAATATTCTAGATTCAGAAAATAAGCACATTGCGAAAAGTTTTGACCCTTGTCAGTCTGCGCAAACGGGACAGTCTGACTAGGGTCGACATTTTACGCAGATTACCCAGATTGTCCCTTTTCGCGTGACGGGTCACATATGTATGAGGTATGTTTGATTTCCCCGCAACAAGTTATTTCAGGATTTTCGAACGCTTTGTAAACAAATGGTAAGCAATGAATCGTTAGCAGTAGACAATGCTTTCGTTCCAACCCCCACCAGAGACCCCATCAGAGACATTAAACAAAGCCAAACGATGACCATGACGTCGCCTAACGTCATGTTGCATGCAGAAAATTCCACAACGTGCCAACTCGCTACTTAACGTTAATAAACGTCTGGAACACAAACGACAGTGGAGTGACAATAAAAAGTTAGCCACGGAAAGCATTGTTGCTTTATCATAACGCTACGCGATAGACCCATGTTCGACTTCGATTCCATTCTTATCTAAAATACTAAAATGAGGTGACGTTTAAGATTTGTTTTTCATTAAAGCCTTTATAAACACACTACAACCCAATCTGAACTCAATCATTTTGATAACATAAAAAGACGGCGCGCTTTCAATGCGGTTCAGTAGTTATGCGATTGGCTGAACTGTATTCTAAGCTTTACATGATATTACATTTAAGTGTAGATACATAATTGGGTTGAATTGCTAATGACACCTTAAAATCACACAGTTCCAATTTGGTAAAATTTATGAATCGCCAATTATCTACAATTTACATCAATAGTTTTCATGATTTGTGTGATTTTTATGTTTCTAAATCATTTCGAAAAAGTAAACTCACCTGTTCTAAATCCAGAGAAAAAATGCAAATGCATGTACGTGTAAATGTATTGATAGCTTACTGCAATATGTGTACACATGCAACATTTATTATCAAGTAGTTGATTATGATGCAAACTAGGTCGACGAAGAAGTAAGCTTGGTTCCGAATCCATGGCTGAAACCTTTCCCAAAAAGCAGTTGTTGCAAAGTCGACAAGAAATAAAACGATTTATAGGATAATAATATTTATATAAGTTTACCTTTTCATGGCTGGTCACAAGTCAACAACACAGCATTCAATAAAATATACGAATTAAACTATCTTAAGTTACAAAACCATATCAAGTTAAAACAGGCAATCAAACTATGAATGTGTAGGCCTATCCTTTTAGAAGTCGCAGACTAGATGACCAATCGAAAGTTAAGAAATGATGGCTAAACTTGCCGATAGTCCTAAAAAATTAGTTAAATTTGTAGCACATGATTTAATTGAAAGTCCAGGAAGATCCACGTGGTAACCTTTTCGACCATTGACGCTTGCTTGCTTATTCACTCTAGATGCGACTACATGCCGTTTAAACATTTCCTGTCCAATCCCTGGTTTTTACGTCCTTAAGATTTTGTAACTGAGAAAACATTGTAGAAAAAGAAGAAATTGTTTATGACAAACAATTTCTTCTTTTTCTGCAAATTTTTCTACCCTACAGAATGGTTATTTTTCAAATTAAATCCACTTCAAATTTTCGTCTGCAAACCTTTGAATTTGGGCAGGTCTAAAATTTGTAAAACAGGAACGGGTTAAAGACATGAAAACACGTGTCGTGATACAACTCTAGAGAAGGCGCAGTGAACACGAATAAAGGACAGGGTCGAAAACTAAAGCTAATAACATTGACATTCACCTCGATCAAAACCAGCCGAAATCGCTTCCTCAGCACTCCATTCGTTTATTCGAAATTAATTCCATTTAAAAATGTAGATACAATTTCCATAAGTTAGAATTCCAAATCCTCCATGGCACCGAGTCCAACTAGTTTACCCGAGATTTGCAGCATGTGCATCTCGGTTTCAATAATTTTGGTCCCAGAAAAATATTGTTATTTTTATGTAATTCATCTTTCATAAGACATAGTCAAGAAGAAATATTCAAAGAAAATTCATGAGAGAGCGTTTTTTTCCTCTAAACGCATACAGTGGCTTTAAACCAAAAGAAAATACATGTATATCACACAGCCAATCTGTGAAATCATCCATTTCAAAATCCTTGGAAAAAACTTCGAAAACGTTCAAAACGATCGACATTTAACTCAAATAGATAAAATCTATCAACAATTATATTGGCTTGTGACGGTTTCAAAGCTTCTGTTCGGTCCATGACGATATTCAAACTCAGAAGTACATAGATTTTAATAAAGGATGGAAATAATATATCGACAATTCGTAAAGATGGAAGAAATAAGCGATATTGGATTACCTCACTTCATTTTTTATTCAAACTTAGCTCCATTAACTCATTGCATTTCATTTAAAATAATTCTAAATTCATTCACATTGTCATATTTCAAAATGTTGTTCCAAAACAAGACACTTAACTTTTTGCAAAAGATTTATAGTATAAAAAGAGCTACAACATTTTATACCATCACAAGGAAATGCTGTCTAAAAGACATTAGCTGAAATTTTCAGTGACAACAGCTATTGAAAATTTACATGACGTCTCTCAAATATCAAAATGACGAAATAAGGCCGGTGTCGGTATAAAGTCACCTTGTGAAAAAAAAGTAAAAGTGTAAAAGAAAGAAATCACACACTCTATTTGACCGAATGCCTGAAATGAAATTCACTGCGCGATTTAAATCGACAATACGATAAACATCTCTATTTCCTCGCGAGGTTTTAGGTTGAGAGGATGCAAAAATTTAACATACTCGGGAATGTTTTATAGTCGCAGACATGCGACATCTGAATGACTTCTCTTAAAGGTCATAGACAACTGATAAACAAAATTTAGGAAATCGTCCAAATTACGTAATAGTACTAGTGTTTCTATTGTTGCTTAAAGTAACAATGACTAGGAATAATGTATTGGTTTTCTTGATATTTATTTCGATGTTCTTCTGTCTTGTGACTGGAAGTTATCAAGACTCATTGACCTCGAAACAAATAAACGGCATTCTTCGTCGCTTTGACGATATTGAACGCCGAGACAGACAGCAGCAGGCAGAGTTAGACGCACTTCGAACCGAAAATATTGTCCTACGTGAGTCGATCGAAGAATTAGAGAAACAGATCAACCGTATTAAGGAACGAGACATGCAACTAGCAAATGAAATAAAGAATATGGCAGAGCATGGACCGGCCGAACTGGCAAACCAGAGAAAGGATGATGAGGACAGCAAGCAGACTCTAAAAACACAGTAAACAAAACAACAGAGGATACCATTCCGGACAAACCTTTATCGCACACCGATGACTCAGGTATGTTTTTTTTTTCTTCTCCATTAAATTTGTCTCTCACCAACGGGTTGATAATCGTAGACCTATGTGAGGTAGCAGCTGGAGGCTAGGAAAGGATGAGATGGTTGTACTGGTTAGAGAAAACCAGGGATCCATTGTTTGGTAATCCAGCCGCCGCGATATAATTGAAAAAAATAATGAAAGCGACGTAAAACTCCATTTAATCAATCAATCTTCTCCATTAAAACACGAAGAGATTATTTGCGACCCGTCACACGAAAGGGACCATCTGGAAATTCTGTGAAATAGGGGAAAGGAGATTGGTTAAAGTGCAGGCCAACCAGAGGTCGCAATTCAAAAATTCTTTCACAAGTGAGTAGATTTATTTTTCTAGATTCAGAAAATCAGTAAAGTGCGAAAGGTTTCGACCCTTGTCAGTCTGTGCAATCCGCGCAGATCAAAATTTCTTTTAGAAATTAAGTAAAGGTTCACCTTAGGGTCATTCGTGCAAAGTTTCATTGAATCGTCCTAATGGTTTGGAAGAAAAAGATTCTTATAGAGATTTGATAGTGAAAATAATCCCCGCCTACCACGCCAATAATTTGGGGGTCAATCAAACAATTGTAGTAGAGGATCACCAAAGGAACATCCATGCATAGATTAATTGAAATCGGTCCATTGGTATGGGAGAAGAAGAGTTTAAAAGATTTTCAAGTGAAAAATGCCACGCCCTGTCACGCCCATATTTGGGTGTCAATCAAATTTTCTTAAAAGATTTAAGAAGATGGTCATCCAAGGATGCACGCACGGAAGGACGGACACACGACGGACAAACTGTCATGATAAAAGCTCGCCAAGGAACAAAAGAAATTGTGTTATGAGGGTCGTTGCCCCAGACAATACAGAATATTAAGTTCAATTTGAATTCTTCTTTGAGCAATAAAGTTCCTAAAAGAATGTACATGTATTTCATTCATGAAAAGCATTAAAACAAATAGATTGTCAAAGGGCCTCAGAACGCTTTGTCCAGTTAAGCTCTAATAATTATTTTCTTAACTTATAAGTTTTGTAATTCTTTTAGAAACATCTTACAAGCGAAAGCACAACCGAATTCGACAACTTAATCCGAGGTCTAAAATCGCTTTCTTCGCAACCAGGAGTATGGACGCTTCCCATCTTGGTGATCACAGAACACTATTATTTGATAAAGTCGTTACCAACTTCGGACATGGATATAATAATAGTACTGGTGTCTTCACAGCCCCAGTTTCAGGGTTATACGTTTTATCGACGACAATAGTTGCCTTACACGTAGAAGCTGCCTATCATTTTATAGCAAACGGTCACATTTATTCTAATCTATGGTCTGATTCCCATGACCCATACGCGACTTTGTGTCAAACAATGATCTTAAAGCTCAACAAAGGAGACGATGTGTCTATTCTAACCTCAATGTCCGACAAATACCTCCTTGGAAGGGATTACACTACATTTTCTGGCTTTCTTTTGGCTTCAACAGAAGAAGACATTGTCGTTGGTTGAAAAATTATATTATCAAGAAAAATAAGAAATAAAATAATCTATATAAAAATAATTGGTATTTTTTTTAAGATTTATTATCACTAAGATTGGCCCTTTCGTAAGGTAAACTTATTATTACATATTTGTAAATGGTCCCTGTATTTAATGGCATTCTATGTTTAAAACTATAGATGATAAAACGTCCCTAGCTTAGCTTACGGTTTGAATTTATTGATTGAAAGTTCTACGAACATGTGATTTCAGAATTACATTTCATAGTTTGAAAAATAACTTCCCTTGTAAGAGAAATAACTTTACATATTACTTGCTCAGCTTCTTGAATTACTTTCTTAAACTTTTGAAATTACCGCATCGAAAATCGGGATTATATTGTTTTACCATTATCCCTGTGTCCGTGTAAGATGTTATTATCTGACATGTAGTATGTAACATATCAAGATTTTTTTTTATTTTTTTGAATCGGGTGTGCTCGTGTTTTTCAGAAATTCAAAAACTGTCCCGTACACGGTCAGCGCATCAGGGTTGGGCAGAAATAAAGATGTCTAAAAGCTCGGTGTCGTATTATCTCGTATTAGTTTGGTGTCGATTTCAAGTCGCTGTCAATGTATGCGGTGATGTATTACTATATGTGTATTTCCAAAACTGAGCTCTGACGAAGGCGTCGAGTCCATTACCATAGGTATGTCAGGCGAATTTAAAACGCATATGACAGGAATTTAACCTTATCCCTTCACTTCCATTATGAAAATACATGTAGTGAGTAAACCTTGCGATTTAAGACAAGCAATAACTTTCGTTTGAAAGGTAAATTGTTATTTTTTGATGAATTAATTAGACCTGCTTTATCTAAGAGCGTATATCGAAAATATGGCACGAGATTTTAACGGTTAAAAGTAGAGTTCACGGCTCACCGCACAAAATCTATTTATAGTATAGGTAGATTTTGCGCCGTGAGTCGTGAAATCTACTTTTAACGGTTAGATCCCCGTGCTATTCTTTTAAAAAAGATAAAACAGGTTTAGTTCCGCAAGAAAGAGTGAGGTCCGAGAAACCGTTATCTCCTATCATTTTCAATGTAAATTTGATCTTTGATCACTCACTTGAAATTGCAGGTCTATATAAACAATACCCCAAAAAGATACAAATTACCTTACAAATGAATCGTATTGCTTGTATAAGATTGTAAAATTTATCCAATCATGTACTTTCAAAGTTTTAAAGGAGGTATCACGTCCAATTCCTAAAATGTGCTTTTTAAACATACCCGATGTACCTATGGTAATGGACTCAGTGCTCAGCTTTGAAAATACACCTATTTATATTTTATACCCTACCATAATCCATGTGGAAGGTCATGGGTAAGTTCATATGAAATTCGGATTCGACCCGAGTTAGCCGAGTTTCCATCAGAACGCCCTCGATTTTGACACTAGTGATGTCATTTTAACCTTTCAACCTCGACACTTTTGATCCTGGGTCAGGCTAGTGTTACTTGGGTTCCAAAAAGGCGTCGAAAATAGTACACCGACCTGAACCAGGATCAGAAGCGTTGAGGTTGAAAGGTTAAAATGACACTATTGGTGTCAAAACCGATGTCCTTCTTATTGAAACTGTGTTAACTTGGATCGAAACCGAGTCTCATAGTAACATCATTTTGTCCTTTTGACCTTCTGATCCCGGGTCAGACCGGTTTTACACGGAATCCAAATGACGTCGAAAAGTATTCCACAACAGATCGATGACAAAAAATTCTGGTCTTCTTTAAATTAAGTAAAGTTTTCTTTTGTTCTTTTTAATATTGTGTTCTGCACGGGTTTATCAATCTATCAGTGGAAAAGCGGCTTTCCTTATACTTATAAAGAATTGTAGCGGTATATTTAAATTATGTTTACTCCAATCAGTAGATAACTCCGTTCACATGGATGTCCCATGCATATTGCAGTTAATTTTAAATTATTACATCATCTTACGCGACGTCCGTGTTGCAACATGAATTCCTCCCTTAACCCTTTGCTGTTTAATCCCTGCTTTTTACGTGTCTGTGTGTTTATGATTGAGAAAACATTGTGAAAAAAGAAGAAATTGCTTCTGACAAGCAATTTCTTCTTTTTCGACACTATTTTCTACCCTACTGAATGGTTATTTTTCAAATCAAATCCACTTCAAATTTTCGTCTGCAAAACCTTTGAATTTGGACAGGTCCAAAATTTTGTAAAACAGGAAAGGGTTAAGTCTTTGCTGTTTAATTGTGTGATAGTGTAATTCGTTATTCATGCAAATTAGTCTTAAATACTTTAAAACTAGCCCGAGGAATGAACCACAGCAAGGTCGTTTAACTAAAGGTTAGTAACACTCTCCAACATCGTTAATCCGGTAGCACTGACCCTTTAATATCGAGGTTGGAGTATTTCTTGAAAGAGGATTACAAGGAAAAGTAGAATGGAAATATCTTGTCAATGATAAATTGTTATATTAGATATTGTCAACTATGACGTCGGTCCCTCTTATCTTTTTATGATAGAATAAACGCATACCCAAAGCACGCTGTGCTTATGAGAGCAGAAGATGCTCGACTAGTCAATCAGAAAGGCTTTCACAGTTAACAACATTGTGAAATTGTCAAGGTGTAATTTTGGAATAATTTCTGAACTAAATGTATTGGGGAGGAGCGAGTTTGAGTGAAATGAAAGAAAGGAAATCCAAAATCACTTATTTCGTCCAATTTGGCGACATTAACGATATTTCATAACTATCCTTTAACTAAAATCTACGTCCTTCTGATTATTGTGTATCAACGGACTCTTTAAAAACCCACGCCTGCCATTAAAATCGTGGACAGATTTTATCGATTTGAATAAAATGTCTATTATTTAAACGATTTCGAGATGCTTTTGAACGATTTGTGATCAATTTCAATGGTTTGAGTGAGCATTTTGAATGAATAAAGGAACCTCTGAACGAGCGATTTCGAATTATTTTAATCGAGAATATGTAGAAACTATAGAATGTTAATATCTTGTAAATGGGAATAATTTAATGTTATTTGTTTTCATTATTTTTTGAGCATTCTGATTGTCTTAAAAATTAGTTTTATTCTTCAATGAAATTAAGTTTGAGTACGCATTTTTTGAAGATCGCGCGCAAAGTGGTTCCACAAGAAATATGTCCTATCATGGAGAAATTCTTCCATTTTGCTTCGTGATATTCAATATTTATATGAAAATAGATTTTTTTTTCAATTTCATGGAGTTATGAAAGGTATTTAAAAAAGGAAAAAGGTTTTTTAAGCTTTCTTTTTGCATGTTTACTGCAAACGATACAATACTTTTTTAGTTTCGAAACATATACCAGAAAGCTTATTTGCTGCGATTTTTTTTTTTTTTTCAAAATCTCCCCTTTATAATATCTATATTTACATTTTCTTCTTTTTTTTATGATTTTAATAAAAGCCAACATTTAATAGCTTTACATTTCTATTCACCATTAATTCAATCAATAAATGCGTGTCACATCAATGAATGCCACCAATATAACGCGAAAAGGGACCATTTAATTTTTGAAAGCGCGATAAATATCGAGACTGGTCATATTGCGCGGGCTGCACTACCTGACTAAGGTAGAATTCTTCGCTTTAGACTTTAATCTGCATTAAGACGGGCCTATCTTGCTTCCAAATGAAATGTATTCGTTGTATGGTCTCTGGTTGATCTCTTCATATAATCCATGATTATTGCCCTGGCAGGGCGGAGCCTTAATAACGGGTCATTGCACTTAAGGTTTAGGTAAATCAGCTTTTATTTACATGTAAAATTTTACTTTCTTCTATCGATAGTCAACATAAATAACTTGAGACCATAAATCGTAGGTTGGTAACCACACCCTCGTAACGAACATTGGTGATCAAACGATGAAATGTGTTCACTTTCTCTAGGCAAGTAAATCCCTTTGGTTTGAGGATACAGTTATTTGTACGCGTTAACGATACTTGCCGATCGGCTTTTAAAAGTACTGAAATTATTGAAAAGTAAACAAGCCAAAATACTTCATTGGTAAGCTACTAGACTGGTGACAGTCTCTTAAATAGAGGTATATGTATATATATATAAAAAAAAAGAAAGATAGAAATAATGTTTAATGACTATAAGCCTGATTTCAGAGTTTCAGATAAAAGAACATTAACTCATTACATGTGTGTTGTTGGTTTGTGGTTTAAAGTGGTATACCTTATTTACTTATAAATCAAAACTTTTGGACTGAATGCCAGTCTAGTAAGCTACACTCGACCAGCTCTGTGTTCAGGATGTAAAAACGTTTCGCGAGCGCTTTGAGATGATACCCCGCTTTGCACGTGCGCATACGTGCAAAGCGGGTATCATTTCGAAAACGCTTCGCTAACGCTTTCATCCTGAACGCAGGGCAGGTGAATATGAACGCAGAATATCTAATCTCGTTTTCACATAATTATTTTACTTAGTTCCTTTACTATTTTGGAAACCATTTTTATGGGACATCTTTGTGTGCAAATATTCAAAATGATTATGTACTATTTCTTTCAAAGAAGAATGAAGTTTATGTTTCTGCTTATCATATTAAAAGAATCTTGGACGAAAGGACTGTACACACTTAATAAGAAACGATAGATAGGCAATAGTTTAACGACCTCTTAATTTTTTAGGTATGTGAAAAAGTCTAATCACAAAATGATGGTATTTCATTGTGATAAAGTATCCAAAAGCGGATTGTAATTCTACAAGACAACAAACTATTATTAACTGTTGATACGTCAATGTCCTCTAGAGTAGACCCATAGACGTAAATCATTCTCTACAAAGTAAATTATTATTTTGTGTACTTCCAGATGGTTCATTCAGCATTAAAGCTCGATTTTCTTATCACTTTAGTGAAACAAAGATTAATTTAGTTGTACGAAGTAAAAATTGAGATGTTTACAAAATCATTTTCAAAATTGGACATAAAGTTTAAATTCCTAAGACCAAAATTAAACTCTACGCGCGCATGCGTGTACGATACGTCAGCAATTTTAGACCTTATCTATCTTTATCTCAAATAGTGAGGACACTGGTTAAACTGAGCGGATACAGTTTGTAAACTGACATTTACTTCGATCAAAACCATTCTAAACCGTTCACTCAGCGCTCCGTTCATTCATTTCAATCACTTACTCAAACCCTTCAAAAACGCTCCAAAAATTTAAATAAACATGTTGAAATAGATCCAACCAATCGTCACTTTTCTAAAATCGATTAAAATCTGTCAATAATTGAATGCTTTGGGATTAAAAGTGTCTAATTGGTCCATTGAGACACCAAAGAACAAAAATAGCCTTCTTTGATTTTGATAATGGGAGGTAAAAACATCGCTAATTACGTCCAATAAGGCGAAATTGGCGATATTGGATTATCTCCCATTAATTTCATTTAGATCTCGCTCCGCTCACTCATTTAATTTTATTCCATTTTCAATCCAAAATCATCTTGTCAATTTTACAATGTTGTTAACTGTATCAGACTTAGCAGTGTCTTTGCTTTAAGCATAAGTTATGTGCTACAAACAGGCTAAAAAATGCGCGTCATTGTTGTCGGTTTATTCTTGTTGCTGTTGTTTATCCTAATGTGATAATGATGGCCGATCTTTTTTTAATTTAAGACCACAGACGGCTCAACTGTGTAACGCGTCGTCTACTTGGCTTGTAGTGTCATCATAGTAAACATAGAAATACGTCATTAGTGTGGGTGTTTACTTAAAGCAAAAATTATAGGATAGAAGTACGTCGCACTTTCTGTGATTCTTGAAATGTATTCCAAGTTATAGATAAAGGCGGCGGTCCTGATTTGTTATAAAAATCATATACTTTTTCTTTTCTAACTCAATGTTGTTGTCATGCATTAGTCTCCAATCAAGAAATTGCTATTAAAATTCAAGCGGGAAAATTTCTACATGTACTTGAAAATGGAATAAGTAGGCATATACTTGCATTAGACTCCAATCAAGAAATTGCTATTAAAATTCAAGCGGGAAAATTACTACTTGAAAAAACGGAATAAGTAGGCCTTTAATCCCTTTGTCTAAGTCTATGATGGAATAATGCCGTCAATTGACTTCAAAAGTGTCTCAACTAGAACGTTTTTAAACTTTAACTGGTTAAAATCTGGAAGTAATTGGACAGAAAATGGGGCGAAGAAAGTGACGCCTTGTTATTGTACCAGATCTATCATTACGGATTGGATAGAGTAAACAGGATGCATTCATGGCATGTTATTGGTAATGATTGCTTTTCTTCTTGACCTTTCATGGGAATTATTGAACAATGTCTTTGTGTTATTTCATACAAAGTGAAAACATCTGTATGATCATTCTCTTTGGACAAGAGGGGACGCATCAGTAAAATGACAAGCAAAAAAAATCAGAAATATCAACTGGTAGCAAACGCATTTATAAAATGACAGGCAAAAATGATCAGAAATATCAACTGGTAGCAAACGCATTTATAAAATGACAAGCAAAAAAAAATCAGAAATATCAACTGGTAGCAAACGCATTTATAAAATGACAGACAAAAGAAATGATCAGAATTATCGACTGGTAGCAAACGCATTTATAAAATGACAGGCAAAAAAATGGTCAGAAAATTCAACTGGTAGCAACTGTTCCGAATTGCAAAGCTGGGTCATGGCACAACCTTTCACGTTTAAATCTTTTACATATTGATGGCTCAGCGCGAAACAGTTGTAACTCCCTATATGTTTATAGGGAGTTACTACTGTTTCGCGCTGAGCCATCGATATGTGCCTGTGCGTGATATTTCCCAAAATTCACATGTTTGCGAGGCACTGACATTGACCGGCCTCAGAATGTAATAAGTATATTTGCTGACTATCTAAAAAAGGTTTCAAACCTTATATCTTCAGATCGTAAAGTGGAGATATTGGTCAGACTGTGTGGATGCACAGGCTGGCCAGAGGCTTTGCTTTGTGTACATTTGAAATTGGTGGAAATGTCTCGCACTGGCTTAAATTGTCTTTTTTTAGCTTCACAATTCCAACGGGCATTTTTTACCATATGTTCCTTCGCGCATGTAATTGAGTTATTGTTTCGTGTATGGTTAAACCAAGTGTCCCTGAATTTTATTGCGGGACAGCCTCTTTCAGTTTAAAAGCCGATTTCAAATTAGGTGAAACAAATTGGTTTTACAGGATGTCGAGCCTTCTAAAAATTCCTGATGACAAACTACGGAAAAACAACAGTTAATAATCCAATGAAACGCGTCATGAATGGACCTTACGATATGATCTTTAAATTGCATATGGCGGAAAAAATAGTGTAATGGGCTGTTGAGTAAGCAAAAAGGGTGTTCCATATGATACCAACATAGATTGTCTTCCTTCTCAATATAATGAGTAGAATTAAACCAAATCAACAGATCAAGACGGGACAATCACGAGCGTACCATCGATATTTGCAACGCTTTGAGTTTAGATTATTGACTTGTCATTCCATTAATTAGTAAAACAATATTAGACTTTTTCTAGATGTAAATGTTATTGTTTTTGTTGTTCGGTCAATTTTTCTTTAACATTCCCTGTGTATGACGTGACGCAATCAAATTGTGAGAAGTTTTACTATCAAACGATACTTTACGCCAGTCATTGACCTTTTACGTACGTATTACAGAATCATCGGGGGCGTGTCTTACTAGTTCCATTAGCGAATCGTCACGTAAAAAATCTGTTAAATGCAGAATGAAATACCTAATTGATATTATGGTTTTATCTTATTTTTTTCATAAAATCGAATATGCACATGACAAGTGACGCGAAAAGGAGCAACTATGTACTTAATTTGAAAAATGATTTTAGTGCAGCAGAAATCTCATTGCGAAAATAAAAGTACGAGAAGCTACATTTTACATTCTATTTCTTAATCAGAAATAAAAGTGGCGAACAGAACCCTACCTTAAATAGCCTATGCTGTTTACCGAAGTTTTCGAAGATTTTATTTAAGTTTATCAATAAGGTTAACTTGAAATTTTCCATTTAAAAATAGATCAACTTTATTCAAAGTTTTATTTTTAATATTCATATCAATATTTGAGATTTTGAATAGAAGAGGGATATTCGGAAACCTAGTGTTTCGTAAACTTCGGATTTTGATATTTTGTGAAATTTTGTGGGTAATTCGATGCTCATCATTTAAGTGAATTCGTGTAACTTTATTTGCCCATTATCTTATAACTATAAGAACTATCCATGTGATAACATCCTGTATGATATTTTTTATAATATCACATAGTTATTTTTAGAACAATGATATAATGCGGTTATTTTTAGAAATTTGAATTTTAGTAAGAAACATCGACAAAAACAAAACAAATAGAGGTTATAACATAAATAGAATACGTACTTAGTGTAATGTATGAAAAAACTATCTAACTCAGTTGTGAGAATTGATAATTGTCTCGGCAGAGCCTTGACAATGATCAATTCTCCCAACCTAGTTAGATATTTTTTTCATACAAAACACTTAGTATGTATCATATATATATCACAGAAATCAGTAGCGGGGTAGCATTCATAGGCTATTTTCCTACTATTAATTTACCTCAAACATTCTTATTGCAAATAATTGTAAATAACGTCTCCCTCAAGATAAAGTACACGATAGAGAAGTGCTCGAGTTCCATTTTATTTCATTAAATGACCAGAGAGAAATACTCTAACGGTACACAATTAAGGTATTATATCTCGGCGGGACCGGAAACGCAGAAAGACAGTCTTTTGTTTATTCTTTTTTAATGTTCTTCGTATAAGCGTAATTCAAGGATTTCTCACCATCTTGTCCAACAGTCTACATTTCTTATCATCGGCCTTGTGACCTTTAATAATCTCTTTTCATGTTGTTATAGAAGTTTTTTATTGTCGCCTAGACAATAGGCATTTCATTACCCGGTGTGATAATCTAAACATGTAAATTTACTTAATCAAGCATTTTCCTCAAGGGTATTTGTCTGAGTTGCGCAAATGGTGTGGGCTAAAAAAAATGGACGGGTGGAACAGGTGTTAATTTAAGTATAACTAATAAACCTCTTGCAATTTCTTGGATATATGAGACCACAAAAGGTATAAGGTTTTTTTTTTTAAAAAACAAAAAAGGTCGTCAAACGGTTACAAATTCCCAAACAGAAAAATTGGGACTTTTCGCAAACTGCGCAGCCTGACTAGGGTCGAAAATTTTTGCTCTGGGCAGATTCTCTGGATCGAGAAGTTTCATTCCGGATTCCTTTTAAAGTATATTTGATGTCCAATCACTGTTTGAGTTCTTCTGGATCCAACTTTCTTTTTACATATTCATTTCATTTTTTTTTTTTTTTTTTTTTTTTTTTTTTGAAAATATAATTTTTGAGAGGAAAATGCAGAAAAGTCTCAAGACCTCAAAATATAAATAAGAACTGTTGATATGATAAAGCCCTCTGTATTAGCCATATTATAGACGCAAAACATTCCCTTAAAAGTTAGCGCTTATATTGTATGGTACCAAAATGATCAGTGGATAGAGAAGAATATTGTTTTTGTTGTTTTTTTATTCACTTTAAGCTTCATTTAGTTGAATCATAGAAAGACCGAGAAATTGATCTACATAAACACCTTTTGACAAGCAGAAGTATGACTAATATTGCTTGTCTCCCTAAGACTTACTTAACTCCGCACTTGCATATGCGTGATTCACATATAAACATGTAAAGCAAGGTTTAGACCTTATCTATCTTCATCTCAAATGGTGAAGACTCTGGTCAGACTGCTCGGATGCACAGACTTACCAGAGTATTTTCTTGTAGTATATGTAATATTGGTAGATGTGCCGGTTGACAAGGGTCTTTGCTTTGAGCATATGTAGATTATTTGGTGATGTTACAAACATGCTTAAATAATACGTGTTATTGTTTTTTGTTTACTTCCGTATATATATCGTCGCTACCGTAGCCGGGAATCGAACCCTAGCGATCGACCCATAGTAGTTTTGAAGTCCGGTGCTCTTCCGACTTAGCTAATCGGGCTGACTTTTTTATGTTGTTGTTGACCGAACTGTCTTTTTATTGGTGACAACACGCGGCTTCACCGTGTAACTCGTTGCCTAAATGACTAACTGTCTCTATTGTAAACAGAGAAATACGTCAGCCGCGAAAAATATAGGACAGAAGTACGTCGCACTTTCTGTGATTCTTCAAAATAATTCCAAGTTACGGATAAAAGCAGTAGTCCTTATTTGTTATAAGAAACTTTTCTTTTCAAAGCTGTTGTATTTGTCATCCATTAGATTCAAATTAAGATATTCCCGTTCAAATTCTATCGCGGAAATTACTACTTGAAGTAAGGGAATAAGCCAGTCATTAATCCATTCTTCAAGATTTGTGTTGATATTGTGTCATCAATGTATTTGAAGAATGTCTTAACTAGGACTTTTTGAACCCTCACATATCACAGTCTGGAATTAATTGAGCAGAATCAGAGGAAAAAGGTTTCTTGTTATTGTTACAGATCTATCATTAGAGATTGGGCAAAGTAAACAGGATGCCTTCATGACATGTTATTGGTAATGGTAGCATTTTGTTCTTGACCTTTCGTGAAATACATCGTGCACAGTCTTTGCTTATTTCTTATGCAAACGGAAAAAATCGTAAGCGCATCGATGTCGTTTCTTATTGCCAAAAAAGTTATATGAGCATGAGCGTGACATTTCCAACAATTGAAAAAAGTTCGCAAAGCAAAGCCTTTGGCCAGTCTGTGCATCCGCACAGTCTGACCACAGTCTTTACAATGCGCTTGGTAGAAGGATAATATCTCAAAGTAACTTTGAATAGTCAGAAAATCTTTTTATTTCGCAATGGGGCTCTCGATGCTACTCAATGATTGCAGCTTACACACACGTCTGGTTGTTTGAAATGTCACACACAGGCTCATATTATGTAAAATGACTCAAAAATGAAATAAAAAAAAAGAGTTTTCAATTGAGATTGCGAAGGTGGATCAGGGATGTTACTTTTCTCTTTCAAATTTGGTTTAATGTGGTACGATGGAGATTTAACAATTTTTCGCTGTGGTTGAAAAATTGGCATTTAAGAAATTGGCACTCTAGAATCGGCATTTAAATCTATTCACTAGGCAAGGCCGGCCGGTAATTTTTACAACCTTCAGTCTACGTGCCCCCCTCTCCTGAGTCTATAAATGCGCCAAAGCATTTTTTTTCGTGTCCGAAAACTAAGGTTAATTTATTGAATAAGTATACACCATTCATTTTTTGTAATTGATATTTGATGAAATGTTTCTGATATGTTACTTTCGCGTGACAAGACCGATTTATATTTTGAAAATTCTACAATGATATGGCACTTTTCCTTGGTCAAAAACCTTTTACGAACGTATTACTTCTCTGTGCCTCATTTTGCATGCAAGTTTATAAGCAAGCTCGTACTTCAAATTGTTATCACAGATGAATGGAACTATTTTTCGAATTCACGAAAATTATCGGACGTAAGAGAAAATTGAAATGTTCAAAGTAGAAGAAGTTTGGAAAAAAAACATGTTGTTTCTAACATTTAGCTCCATGATAGTTGCGAAAGTGTGAAAGGGACGGTCAGTCTGACAAATAACATTCGGAACTTTCCGTAAATGGAAAGTACCTCGGACGTAAGTGTAGTAATTTTTGGTAATTTTTTAGATGATTTGGCTCCCTGGGTTCTTTGGTTTATACGCTTGAAGAAAAGCACATCTCTTTAATACTTTCCGATCGTCTGAGGGTGGTCTTTTTGGCATCTTATAAGTTGAAAGCAAAACGCAGTAAAACACTGCGAATCGTTTTCAAATTTTAATATGCCCACTTTTAACCTTACGTTGGTTTTGTTTTTCGCAACGGCATCCTAAATTATGTATATGACGTCACATAAACCCACCTGCGATATGACGCGTTTCAATGTCTGTGCCGTCATTATTCCCGAGGTCTATTTCGTAGAATCGCCGAAGGTTCCCGAGTGAGAAAAATAGTGTGGTTATTGGTGAATATTTTTATCTATGTAGTAGAATGATTGCAATCGGGAACCCCCGGCGATTCTACGGAATAGACCTCGGGAATAATAAGGGCGCGGCCATGAAAGCGCGTCACTTCGCACATGGTTTTAAATGACGTCACAAACATCAACGATCCCGCTAAGGATGTCGTTGCATGAAACAAACTCAACGAAAGAATAAAAGTGGGCACATTTTAATTTGATAACAAAACGCATTGTTATACTGCGTTTTGTTTTTCAAATTCTAATATGCCCTAAGGTTGTCCACAGACGATCGGAAAGAATGTGATTTTCTTCAAGCGTATTAAATATCCGAAGTACCACCAGAAGCCGAATTACCTAAAAACTGACCCAAAATTACTACACTTACGTCAGGGGTACTTTCAAGTTTACGGAAAAGTCCGAGCGATGTTGAGAATGGAATGATAGGACATTCTATGAGGCGGAAATACTCGTCGTTGAATACAATTTGAGTAGTTAATTCATGTAAATGGATTTCTCTAATATCCTTAAAATCGATGTTCGAGCCGTGATTAAAAGCCACGTTATTCTTAATACTTGTACACTTTTTATACGTGTAATTGCTATTGACGGCTCCCTCACGTTATAAAAGTACAAGTTACCGAAGTGCTAGAGTTCCATTTTATTCCAATAGATGACCAGATACATAAAAGATTACTCGAACGGTACACAATTACAGTATTATTTCTCGTCGGGACCGGAAACACAGAAACGCAATCTTTTATTTTTTCTTGTTTTCATGTTCTTTCTATAAACAGATTTCAAGGATTTATTCCTTTCATGTCGAAATAACGGCGGCGAAGTTTCCACCTTTCTCCCCATTGGCTTTTTGACATAAAATATTCG